>CM040246.1:67093532-67196466 GCA_022545495.1 Chrysanthemum lavandulifolium
ACTATAATCATCGGTGATAACTAGGCAATCGCTTATGGTTCAAACTTTTAACAAATGTAGGTCCAAATAAGTCCATATGAAGCATAAACAGTGGTTGTGTGATGGTGTTAATAGTTTTGGTCTTACAAGAAGCTCTATTTTGTTTTCCTTTTTGACAAGCCACACACAGTTCCTTACACTCAAAAACCTTAGAAGGTAACCCTCTCACTAAGTTGCCTTTTACCAGTTTATTGATTGTTTTGTAATTGAGGTGACCTAACCTTCTATGCCATAACTTTGACTCATCTACTGATGCTTTAGCAAACAAACAAGTTAAGGACCTATTGGGAAGAACATCTTTAAGATTAAAACAATATATGTTTTCCTTCCTAGGAACCCTAAGCTGTATATACTTCTCATCAGGCATTATAAAATCAGGAGACGACACCACACACTCAGTTTCACCAAAAAGTACCCGCTTTTTCTTATCACATTTGAGAAACACTTGAATAAATTATACTTAAGTCCACTGTGCAGATAGACTTTTTCAAAGTCTAAGTTCCTGCTCGATTGTGCCTCGCCAAGTATCTTTCCTCCCTTTGGATCATTACCAAATGCCACATATCCTCCATCAAAAGCTTCAAAATCCTCCGGGTTGCTCCCATCCCAAGTCATGTGCCAAGAGCAACCACTATCAAAAACTCCTTTATCTTTTAGCTCATCTTGTAGATTGCCCCGCACATGAAATTAAACAAATTAGTTCCTTTTTGTGACCCAAGCCAATATCGACTTGGGTCGCCTTGGCATCAACATAATCAAATTTCTTTAGGTCCATTGATGCACATTTGTCATGATGTAAAACCTTGGTCTTAGGCTTCCATTGCCAACTAATGAGGCCTTAATGACATAAAATGGTTTCCAACCACCGTGTTAGTTATCACCTTTGGAATTTTTAAAACTTCTTTTGTATCGGTGGTGATATTTTGCTTAGCGATGGTTTGATTCTCGCTTAGCCGTGTTTACATTTTGCTTAGCGATGGTTGGAACCCATTTAGGTGCGCAGTGACTATTGATTTTGTATTCCTATTCCTCATCAACACTGCCCTAGGAATCATGTTTTTGTTAGGATGAGGGTTTGTTTTCTTTGAAAAGTTTTGATGATTTACCCTCCTCCAATGATTCCAAACTTGTGGTCTATTTTTATAACAATTTCTCTATAAGTGCTCAAAACTACCACATTTAAAACAAGCCTTTTTAACACATTGAAACTCATTTCCTAATCTGTTTGAAATTAGTCCATTGAAGTTTCTCTGGTTTCCCCTAGGTATGTATCTCTTCATCTGTTCCCTAGGTATTTCCTGCTACTCAACTACTCTCTTAGCAATTTGAGCTCCAAATCGAGGTACAAGGTTGGCTTGTTCAGAATCAACTTTCTTAACTTTCTCTATCTCTTCAGGCTTAGTTGGTTCAGATCTATCTTCCTCAGAATCTGATTCCCAATCTTTAATTGTGGGAGCATCAGATGACTTATCAGAACCTATCTTAGATGATTCAATCTTGTTAGTTTCACCTACAGGTTTATTGAAACTAAATTCACTACTAAATGAGAGCTCTTTTGCAGGTGGTGCATGTTTCATAAGAGATGGTGGTGGCATATCATTGTAACCTAGGCCAGTACCATCCTTGAACAAGTTTTGACCTATTGGTTTATTTACCAGATCATAAGCATATTGTGTTTTAGCAACCCTAACAACATGTTTTTCTTTTTCTTTTAGGGCCTCTACTTTTACACTCTCTGCCTGTTCTAGTTTCTCTTTAAGCATCTTAATCTCTGTATCCTTAAGATCAATTTCACCACCTAGTATATTAATTTTATCAACATACTCAAACTCACATTTGATACAGTAATTAAGCTTTTCTTCAACACTTTCTAGACCAAATCTATAACCTAGGTTGTCTAGAGACAGTCTTTCTACTTTTTCCTTAAACTCGGTGATAGCTTTTGAGATTCTAAGTTATCATGACATGATTTAAAAGAACAAGTAGAAGTTTTAGAATCATTGGATACCTCGAATCGAACCGAAGGCGAAGCATAGGTCATAAGAGCAAAGTTATGCTCTTTTGAAGCTTCACTAGCAAGAAAAGCTGCATTGGAACCTTCTTCAATCTGATCACTCCAGTCATAATCACCAATCCCATCTTGAGCAACCAAAGCTGAAGAAGCAGCAGGCTCTTCTGTGTTCTTCTTAATGCCTTCAATTCTCTTAGGAGCTCGACATTCTCTAGCAAAGTGTCCTTTCTTTTTGCAGTTAAAGCACTCCATCTTGCTTTTGTCGAATCCAACTCTCCTTTGACCATCATACTTAACCTGTCTTCCAGTCCTCCTCAGAAACTTCCGTGCTTGGAGAGTCAACATTGCCATTTGCCATTGAAGATTAATTTCCTCAAGATCATCAGGATCAATTTGATCTAGATCTTGATTTAAAATAGTAACACTGGTAGTTAAATCAGCCAGAAAAGCACAAATTGCACCATCACTGACATTATCACTAACAGTGGTATTGTTTGCAATAGCCGTGGTTATTCCATAGGCAGTCGTGGATACATCTTGTGAACTCTTGTGATTTGTTGAAACAAAAGCAATGTTTTGATTAGAAGAAGATGCTCCAGCAATGTTATTTTTAGACTCATAAACCTTCAAGTTGTTGTAGAGATTGTCCAGAGTCATCTTATCAAAGTCCTCTTTATTTCTCCACACAATTGTATGAACAGCCCATTCAGGAGATAAACTTCTAATGAACTTCAAATTTATATCTTCTTGAATAACATTGTAGTCCACTAACTTCAATTAGCTGATAAGTTTTTGAAGCCTGTTATAAGTGCCATCAAGTTTTTCTCCACTAAGAGCAGTGAAGTTCTCAAACTGATGCTTGAGCATATTCTTCCTTGATTTCTTTGTAGCTTCATTACCAGCAAACCTTGTCTCAAGAGCATCCAGTAACTCTTTAGCAGACTCATATCTTTCAAAGTCCAAAGCATACTCATTAGGTATTCCCATAGAAAGAATACTATGAGCTTTAATCTCCAGTTTCCTTCTAGCCTTGTCAACTTCACTGACAATTTCTATCACTTTACCATCAGCACCCTTCTTAGGAAGAGTATCACCCTTTTCAACAACATCCCAGATGGCATAATCAATCATACGAATGTATTGCCTCATTCGCATTCTCCAGATTTGATACTCACCATGCTTAAGCATGGGCACCTTAAGCGATTACCATGTGAGTTTAGTCGGACATCTTAGCTTTCTTGAATAAAACTTAATGAGAACTTCTTCTTGGTTACGGTTTCTAGATCACAAGCTCTTATACCACTTGTTGATCCCAGTTGAGCAAACAATCTAATATAGAAACTGACTTTAAACAAAGACTTATTAAGTATCACACGGAATTTAATACTTAATCTTAAGAAGAAGAACAATAAACATTCAACACCTCAATATTATTATTAATATGAATACTTACAACCTTGAAGTGTATCGACCTTAGATATAAAACATACGTATATCTAATCTAACCTAGGACCTCCTTTTAGAGGATAAGGAGTCCTTTACATAATACAATACGTAACCTACAAGATAAATATCTTTTCCATATTTATCTAATACATAATACTAAACCGACTATACAAGACTAGAAGTGGTTACAATACAATATCCGTGGTTACACAATACTACTAGCCACGGTTTGTCTTCATCCGTGGTTCCATTCTTCTGTCCGTGGTTTTATCAACTCTGTCCATGGTTCCAATACTTAGAATAATTCTTGATCCAAGGAACCAAAAACCCAACAAAGTTGCACAAACCTAGGATACAAAAAGTATTTACTTGAATCTCCACAATTCTTTATCATACCATCCAAAATCATTTTAGAAAAATTGAAAGACTGACCCTGAGTCAAGCACACAATAGTAGAAGCTATGTTAGTGCTAAACTCATTCCAGCCTATAGTTTTAGGACTAATGCAATGGAGAATGGTATGAATAAAAAATTTCCACTGAGGGGAGAAAAGCCTTTTGTAAAACTTTAATTGATTTGATTGCTTTTCATACCCCATCTTTTGCAGACCTTCGAAAATTTGAGAAGTAGGGAGACAATCAATCCCTTCATCATCTGCTAATTCCAAAGAATTTCTAACAGAAGATTCAGCTATGATTATCTCGTCTTTGTCCACAAAGGATCGAATCTGTACTTCCCCATTAATTGTTTTGGACTTAGCAGTAGTCCAAAACTGATTAATGAGGGAAAGATATATAGTAGGGGCTACTTTTAATACATACCTTATAGGGCAAGCATTTAGAAAATCTATGATTTCAGTAAACCCTTCAGATTCTGGAATGGGTTTTTCCAGAAGAGCAACTAAATTGTGATTGTTGGCAAAGTCTCTGTTTAACATCGTGAATTAGGGTTTTGAAACTTAGGGATTTGCAAGAGAGATGTTAATTAGAGTGTTAGGGTTGATGATTTACATCGTTTTGGGCGCACAAATCCGATTGAAGGAGCCAATTGATGGTGTTTACACCAAATATTATGATTTCGTCCCTGTACTTTCAAACTAAGCAGTATATGCCAAGCAGTAGATTCATTGGCTCAGCAACACTTTTATTTTGCCTAGCAGCATATTAGTTTTCCTGTAACAACATTCACTCCAAGTTTGCATCCAATCAATTAATCACCTTGTTATTCCTGCAAATTGTCAATCCAAGACCACATTGGGTCAGCAACACTTTTATCAAGCTCTGATACCACTTGTTCATCCCAGTCCACCTTATGAATATAGATCTTGAATAGGTTTCTATAAGAAACTGTTTGAATCTATAAGTATTACGCAAAATTTTATATGATAAGGAGTCCTACTAGGTTACAATCATTTCCTAAACAATCGTATATTCTCTATACTTATCTAGTACTACATTATAGGAACACATCATTCCTTAAATACAAAACAGCCTAGTACTACAGTAGCAGATACACAAAACTAGCAGTAGTTTCTTCAAACCCAGCAGCAGTTACCACTTGGCGTATTCTCATGATTCTGTATGGCACCACCCAGCAATATATTGAATACACTAGCAGCAGTTTCACTAACACCAGCAGTAGTTAACACTTGGAGCAATTTATCAGGAACTTCAGAAGCAGATGACTTTCCCAAAAGCAGTAGTTTCCATAAAACCTAACACCGTGCATGAAGTCGTTTTCCATGCTTTAAACCGTCCATTGGCAATGTTTTATTTCCAAATAACAGCACTAACATTATGCTTAGCAGCAGTAAGTTATGACAACAACACAAATATATTGCTACAGTTTACAAGACCATGTTAACACAAACAACCCTAAAAGTAAGGTTACGTTGGAGTTGACCAATTTGCCTTGCAAATTGGTCAACTCCACTCCACCTTTGAACAATGTTCACCTCATTAGATGACTTTTTAACAGACAAACACGACAATTTTATTCTTCTATATACCTTGACCAAATAATAAAACGTCAATTTTATTAATTTTATAGATTAACTTACTATATCCTAATACACCGCCAATTTTCTTTTAGGTTTTTATTCCTGTCAACGAAACGGTTAAACACTGGTGTCTTGCCCAATTTAACATACCTACAGGAGTGGTAACATTCTATGATAGCGGCGACACGTGTGACTACGAGACACGTGCCTGGTATGTCCGTGTTAGGGAGTGCTTACAGGTATCTTGTTATTATAACACAGTCATATTATTATGTGTTCTTTTTTGGTTGAATTTGCATTATTATAACCAACATATATAATACAGTTATGGACAACATTAACAAGTTTAATAACATATATAGAAATCAATCTAAAATTTTGCCTTCTTCCTATCCAAGACAGATAATTACAATTATGGACAACACATACATAAATAAACTTATAATTTGTTATACTTTGTGACTAGATACCATGCTTGTGCCTAGTTTCCCATTATTTGTGTGTAGTTGCCCCATAACAAATTTATTGTTGGCCAAAGTTTCTTAGGAGTTGTGTTCTAGCAGTTTGACTTTGAGTTTTGTGGACACTTGTTCCCTTTAAGTACATGACACTAATTACCACCATCATTTCCTTACATCTATTCACCATTAATAAATTGTCCTACTTTTTTTAAAACCCCATTTTTTCTTTACCACAACCAACAACACAGTATCTCAAAAACGTTTGTTATACTTACATGTCTATATTAGTAACATCAAAGGATTACCTAGTGTACACCTAATAATAAAATGTTTAGGTTAACTAGAAGCAACCCAAAATAAACAACATAAATCTGCTTGCTTCCCTATTTAAACAAATTTTTTCCTGATTTTAATTTACATTGTGTCTCACCCATATAATAAAATTATAGGAAATACATACTTAACTACCAAGCTTTACTACTTTTAATTTTGAACTACACATAAGGTTCATGATTTAGTTGGCCCACATATCCAAGTTTGGAGGTGCACACCATGTTTGCTGCCCAGTTGCCCATCGTTTCTATGTGGTTGCCAAAAAAATAGTAACTTGTTAGACACAGGTTTCATTGTGCCTTTTGTTGCAATACTTAAACTTTAAAATTAATGGAAATAAATAGTTCAAGTACATGCCACTAGATACCACCTATCATTTCAGTACATCCTTTCCTCATTAATAAAGTTTTTCCTACTTATGTGCATCCCCGATTTGGGTTTTTACAAAATATCCATGCAATATTGTTTACCACAGCCAAGTGCACACTTACTCAGACTTTATGACATAATATGTTAGTTCTATTATAGTAGTATATTATTACACAAAATAAAAAGCAAATGTACACCTAATAATAGCATATGTATGTTAGTTGATGTAATCAAAAACTAATCAACATAAATCTGTTTAATACCATGTATGTAAACAACATACTTAAATATTAATTTTCCTAAGCCATCCATAGCACAAAGTTATGGACCAACCAGACTTGACTAAAAACTTTGTTTGAATTGCAACTAAACAAAAGGCTAACTGGTTTGGTTGCCCTAAAATTGAAACTAATTGCCCAAAATGGTTATCTTGTGGCCAGGAATGGTTTGAGTACTAGACAAGCTTCATTAATTCCATTTGGCCTAATGTGCATTTTTAATTACTTGACAAGACTCAACTATTCACTACTTGACTATCCACATTAATTCACCTTGACTTAAATTCAAAATAAAATCCATTTACCCCCACCCCATTTTGGTTATATAAACGGACATCATATATTTCATTTTCATACAACTTTTGTCAAGGGACATACATTACCCACAACACCATTTACTACAAAAGAAATGGATAACTTACTTAAAGACATGGTTAATACTTTGTTTGTGAGTGACAATGAACGTGACTTCAAGTTCATAAGTGCGATGCATGCAAAGGTAATCGAGCTTACTCGTCGTTGCAGTGTGAGGGGTGAGCAGATCAAATAGTTGGAGAGCGTGGTTGGGTCCAGTCTTGCCAGTGATTGTTTGGAAATCCTGCGTGGAATTCAAGATGAAGAGCTTGAGAAAAACAGGATGCTGATGAGGCTCATGAGTGAGACTCAACTCCAAGTTCTCAAAAAAATCTCGTTTCTGGCCAAGATGCGTAAAAATATTAAACCTCTACTTCTAGCTTGTTATGTACTCTCTCTCAAGTTCTGTCAGTGTCATCTTTTGTGTTTTGGTATCTTCATCAATGTTATTGCTTCATTGCTGTACTTTGTTATCTCTTAATGTAATGAAATGAAATCTATTATGAATAAAATTATATCCAAGCACATGTCAAATGGTCGAACCTTGTATACGAATCACGAATAAGAAACATATAATACTTTTGAACCCATCTTGAATTAACAACAATATAATACATATAATTTTGAATCCATCTTGAAGAAACAACTTACTTTTATGAATAATTTGGTGACAAACATGGGTATTTCGATTATAGAATAGTAACATTTGTGACAAATTTCCAACAAGATCACCCGTGTATGTATTTTAACATTTTCTGTTATTCTACATGCTAAACTACCAGTTGTTCTAGAGCTATCAAACGTTTTTGATAAGACTGGAATACATCCGAACGACTATAATATTACATTTAGGCTAGCCGAAAACGTTCCTAAGCAAGGGGATTTTTGGTGATTGTGGTGTGTGGGTTTCTATATTTTTATATCGATTGGCACATGGTCTATAGTTGCAAGTTGATGATCCTGCTAACGTCGCGCTAGCATATCGCGAGGAGATGATTCGGTTTTTTTATAAACATAGATTTTATCCTTTGTACTAACAGTTTTTAAATTATCTCCAACAACACTTTCATTGTTTTATCATGCACTATCGGATTTTAATATAAGCTATTGTATCAAATAAATTTTACAATGAAACATATAACATACCTCATCCATTGATATATTCATTCACACATAAAACATTCATGACTAGATAGTGGATTCATAACAAGTATTTAATACGTTAAAGATGCTTATAACATTCATACATAAACCAATAATGATACAATGCCTTGCAACAACCTTGGGTACGTGTAACATTCATTCAAAAAACATCAATGGAAGACACGACGTAAAAGTATGTACACACGTTAGATCTAAATTTCTTGAACAGTCAAAGATATTATTTCTTTTTAAAACTCCACAACTCTATTTCATTTATTCTTCATTTGGACGTCCATTTAATAAAAATAGACATTTGGACGTCCATTCCTTAAAAATTAAAAGGCCACGACTGGTTTGTCAATTCATTAATTCCCATATCATTACACAAACACACTACACATAAAAATGTAAAACAAATAAACTAACATTTATTCCTATTACTATTTCCATATTTAAATAAATGGATCATAAGTTTCATATAAAATATAAGTAGATTACTAATAGTAAAATAATACTACCTTTGCTAATATATAGCAAATCTTCATCAAGATTACATTTGTATACAAAGTCATGATGCCTATCTCCCAACCATCTCTTTCATCAAAAAATGCTGCTAAGCCTCCAGTTGGCTTATTTGATTTCAAACTAAGGTATGCATGTCATTACCCTTCGATATGTTACTGCATGGTTGTCACTTGCCTTGACTAGATTTTTGTACAAACTTGCTATTCTCATTTGTATACATTTATATACCTTTATTACATGACGCCACACTCTGTAGCTGCTTATCCTCTATTTGAGATTCACTACGATAGTGAGTTCATTCGGTTGCCCAAATTAAGGTATGAGTATGGGCGAACCCTTTTGCTAAGGTAAAGTAATTCCACAAGGATGAACTTTACTCAAATGCTTGACTTGTTGGTCTACAAGCTTGAGTGTGAGATACGGGCTTTGTATTTTTGTAGCCCAAGAATTGGTCTTTCAACTGGTTTGACAATAGTTGAATGTGACAATGATATTAAAAGGATGTATGACTTTCCGAGGAATATGGGTTAATCGGCTTGTACATTGCACATAAACCTGAAAACTTAGCATGTTTCTATTATCGTAACCTAACTTTTAATCTTCTTGATGAGGAAATGCATTCAAATCTTGCGATATACGATAAACATATGGAAGTTGCTAGTTCTAATTGTTATTCTCAAATTGTTGCATGGGAGGAGGAATAAGGTCGTTCACCTCCCCAAAGAACCCCTCATTTCCAACCTAGAAGTAAGGGAATTGGATTTCAAGGCAAGAATCTTTTCATGGAATTTTTGCATAGCGAATGTGCTCATGATGCTATTGAGTTCAGTGATGATGAGTGGCACTATGGGGGATTTGTTGGGTCTATAACAATGGATGTTGGGTGGTCTACTTCCCTACCTTATAACTGGGTACAAGAGGTTGTCATATATGATGGTTCCTCTTTACCGAATGTGTCGACATCTTGTTTTCCAGATGAGGTTTTGTTGGATGCAGGATCTTCTTCCGTTCCAGAAGAAGTAGGGACTAGTGTCAAGGCCAGGTCTGGTCATAAGTTTTGAGAAAACCGTATGAAAGGAGGCTCTGCTTTCAAACACCAAGAGCGGGTTTAAGGAAGTTCAAGATGTCGAGTCATTTCAAGGCTCTATCAAGAGACCGGCGACGAGGAGGTGCGGGATTAAAACCAACTTGTTATTTAAGGAATGGAAGGTTGGATTGTAGGTATTGTTATGCAGCATGCTCATGCTGTTGATAACGTTTAGAAACTATTGTGTTAACATAAATTTAAAGTCAAATAATTTGTCTAGTCTAGCCTTTTTTGTAAGGCAATGTTATGTAATTGTTAAACATTTTTTTGTTCATACTTCTTATAATTACCAAAAAAATGTTCAAAATACATAAAATTAAGATGCGATGTATTTGTGTAACCATCTGGTTTGGGGTAAACGTAGTATGCACGTGTTTTTTTATCTACGTTCGATGTGCTTTTATGTAATATTATGTATGAAGAATTTATATAATGTATATCATTGCAACAAAAAAAATGGCACCCTTGATGGGGCATCTTTATTTTTGGCTTGCACCCCTATAGGGCAACTTTATTTTTGGTGGGTCTGTATATATGTTTTTTAATTTTTTTTACTTTTAATAGTCAGCATTTTTTGGTGGGTCTATACGTGTTCAACTATGAATTGGCCACGTCCATGGTAACTATCTCTTCCTAGTATAGTGCTCTATCCAGATATGTTTGTATTTACCCACTTTGACTTCTAAAAAGACACCCAAAAAATGTATTTGACAGTTTTGCAGCTTGATTATACACTTTGCATCTTGTTTATCAAGTGTTTGGATTTACCCGATATTTGCTAACTAAATAGGTGCTTGCATTGTCATAACATACACTAGAACAAAAAGTGGATTTGGCTACACCCAATATGTATGACGATATACATATAGTCACACATGATTTTCGAGCGTGTGTGACTAAAGGTCGCGCGACCATAGGTACCCTACAGGTCACATGTTTGACTTTTTTTAGTCTTTATTACAAAACAGTAACCAAAACCTTAACATGTGTGACTAACTAGGTACAAATTTTGTTGGATTAATCCGTATTAGTGACCATAAACACTGTATAGTCACACAAAGCATTTTTTTTGCATATTTAGTCACATACAATTAAGCATAAAGTGGCCAAAAGTGTTAATAAATGTGACCATATGGTGTTTAAAGTGAAGAAATGTGTATTTTGTGTGATTATTTTTCATCCAATGGCCACTTGAATTTTATGTTTGTGTGGCCTTTTCTAACATTTAGTCACACAAAGCATGTTTGTTTTGGGTATTTAGTCACATACAATTAATCATAAAGTGGCTAAAAGTGTTAATAAGTGTGACCATATGGTGTTAAAGTGAAGAAATGTGTATTTTGTGTGACTATTGATCATCCAATGGCCACATGAATTTTATGTTTGTGTGGCCTTTTGTAACATTTAGTCACACAAAGCATGTTTCTTTTGGGTATTTAGTCACATACAATTAATCATAAAGTGGCTAAAAATGTTAATAAGTGTGACCATATGGTGTTTAAAGTAAACAAATGTGTATTTTGTGTGACTATTGATCATCCAATAGCCACATGAATTTTATGTTTGTGTGGCCTTTTCTAACATTTAGTCACACAAAGCATGTTTCTTTTGGGTATTTAGTCACATACAAATAATCATAAAGTGGCCAAAAGTGTTAATAAGTGTGACCATATGGTGTTTTAAGTGAAGAAATGTGTCTTTCGTGTGACTATTGATCATACAATGCCCACATGAATTTTATGTTTGTGTGGCCTTTTCTAACATTTAGTCACACAAGGCATGTTTCTTTTGGGTATTTAGTCACATACAATTAAACATAAAGTGGCCAAAAGTGTTAATAAGTATGACCATATGGTGTTTAAAGTGAAGAAATGTGTGTTTTGTGTGACTATTGATCATCCAATGGCCACTTGAATTTTATGTTTGTGTGGCCTTTTCTAACATTTAGTCACACAAAGCATGTTTCTTTTAGGTATTTAGTCACATACAATTAAGCATAAAGTGGCTAAAAGTGTTAATAAGTGTGACCATATGGTGTTTAAAGTGAAGAAATGTGTCTTTTGTGTGACTATTGATCATCCAATGGCCACTTGAATTTTATGTTTTTGTGGCCTTTTCTAACATTTAGTTACACAAAGCATGTTTCTTTTGGGTATTTAGTCACATACAATTAAGCATAAAATGGCCAAAAGTGTTAATAAGTGTGACCATATGGTGTTTAAAGTGAAGAAATGTGTGTTTTGTGTGACTATTGATCATCCAATGGCCACTTGAATTTTATGTTTGTGTGGCCTTTTCTAACATTTAGTCACACAAAGCATGTTTCTTTTAGGTATTTAGTCACATACAATTAAGCATAAAATGGCCAAAAGTGTTAATAAGTGTGACCATATAGTGTTTAAAGTGAAGAAATGTGTCTTTTGTGTGACTATTGATCATCCAATGGCCACTTGAATTTTATGTTTGTGTGGCCTTTTCTAACATTTAGTTACACAAAGCATGTTTCTTTTGGGTATTTAGTCACATACAATTAAGCATAAAATGGCCAAAAGTGTTAATAAGTGTGACCATATGGTGTTGAAAGTGAATAAATGTGTCTTTTGTGTGACTATTGATCATCCAATGTCCACTTGAATTTTATGTTTATGTGGCATTTTCTAACATTTAGTCACACAAAGCATGTTTCTTTTGGGTATTTAGTCACATACAATTAAGCATAAAGTGGCCAGAAGTGTTAATAAGTGTGACCATATGGTGTCTAAGGTGACAAAATATGTCGTTTGTGTAACTATTGATCATCCAATGGCCACTTGAATTTTATGTTTGTGTGGCCTTTTGTAACATTTAGTCACACAAAGCATGTTTGTTTTGTATATTTAGTCACATACAATTAAGCATAAAGTGGCCAAGAGTGTTAATAAGTGTGACCATATGGTGTTTTAAGTGAAGAAATGTGTGTTTTGTGTGACTATTGATCATCTAATGGCCACATTAATTTTATGTTTGTGTGGCCTTTTCTAACATTTAGTCACACAAAGCATGTTTCATTTGGGTTTTTAGTCACATACAATTAATCATAAAGTGGCTAAAAGTGTTAATAAATGTGATCATATGGTGTTTTAAGTGAAGAAATGTGTGTTTTGTGTGACTATTGATCATCCAATGGCCACATTAATTTTATGTTTGTGTGGCCTTTTCCAACATTTAGTCACACAAAGCATGTTTCTTTTGGGTATTTAGTCACATACAATTAATCATAAAGTGGCCAAAATGTTAATAAGTGTGACCATATGGTGTTTTAAGTGAAGAAATGTGTATTTTGTGTGACTATTGATCATCCAATGGCCACTTGAATTTTATGTTTGTGTGTCCTTTTCTAACATTTAGTCACACATCGAATTAAGCAAACTGTGACCAAAAAGTGTTAATAAATGTGACTATATGCATCTTTTAGTCACATATAAGAAATCAATATATATCAAAACAAATTAAATATATATATATATATATATATATATATATATATATATATATATATATATATATATATATATATATATATATATATATATATATATATATATATATATATATATATATATACTAGTGGTCGGTCACCAATGGGCGGGCATGTCTTATTATTATCGTTGACATAATTTGCTATAGCGAAATTATCATTTTGAAAAGTAAGTTAACGAAAATAAGATATACACGCACTCAAATTTTTATTGAATGCATTAAGAACGAAAAGAAATAAACGGTTTTCGAATATGAGAGAAAAAGTTTCAAAGTGGTACGCAAGAACAAAGTATCAAAGCATAACTTGTTCGATGGGCGAGCAAGCCTTATAAATATCGTTAAAAAACTTAAGTTAACGAAAAATAAGCTATAAGTATAACCAACACTTGATTGAATCTTTCCAGGATGTGCATATCCAGCTATCTGAACGGGAATCATTCCTTCTTGTACTGGTTGCGTCTGCATCCCTTTGAACTTCTGGCTCAAGCTTTACTTTGATGTTTCTACTCTGTGCATTCAGACACATTTGCTATTACGGAGTAATAAATTAATGGGATAATTTCATATTTACCCAACTTAAACCTCATAATTCCATATTTCCCCAAAACACAAGTTTTTAGTGCATATGTACAATGCTTTTAAAGCATGTGTTGGGGAAATATGGAATTATGGGGTTTAAGTTGGGTATATATGGAATTGCCCCTAAATTAATAAACAAAAAAAAAGTAATTAAACATCTCTGATTTACATTGCATGAAGTAGCCATCCTATAGCAATTGATAATTGCGTTTTCTTGACTTGCCATAGATAGATGTAGAAAGGAGATTGATTTTTGCGAGGGACGCATCCGAAGTCAGTCATAAAAAAAAGGGAGAACACAACATTAATATGGTTCAAAGTCTCCAAATTAAATAAACAAAACTACTAAATTATTTAAGCTTACAACTTCATATTTCTAAGCAAATATACTTGTAACTCTTGTCTTCTTTGAAGACTCTATCGCACGTTGTGCAATACATTGGAATGTAATTCATTTTCTGTAGCACATATAAATTGTGATGTTTTAACAAATCCAACAATGTTTTAACATATCCAACAATGATATCATATCCCACCTCCTAATTTTCCCCTTGTGATATACTTTTTGCCCATGTTATGTTCTAAGACTATTGATCATATCCACATATTTGGACCACAGTGAAAAAGTCCAAAACGGATACATGTGTGGTCAGTTTTTTATATATGCTAATTACCTTATTTTCAATGCTAGTTACCTTATTTTCAGTCTCTAAAGTTAGATCCAAAAGGTCATAAAGTTTGGATTCTCAAATTTGACACATATAACACTAAATATTAAACTATATGTTCACTTTCAATACTGAGCGTAAATAACAAATGCAACAAATTCCTAGCCACCTTCGTTCACTTGAAAAACTTAATGCGGAAGGTGGAATGATTGAGGGGACATGGAAGTTGATAATAGGTGTATAAGAGGAAAATGGGTGGGTCGGAAGTTGGGTAACAACTTAAAGCTGATATAGTTATATGATGGATAACAATAGGTGAGGCCGAGGGTAGGTTGGCTTAAAGCCTTAAACCATTAACATTTATCTTGTTTCTTTATTTCCTCTATGATTAAGCTAAGTGTCAATTTTGATCCATTCATATATAAATTTGTAGTCATAGTTATGTTTTAATCACTAACGGCTAGAATAATATCAAGAATTAGCTTAAAATGATGTAGGTTGAAAGTCGGCCAAAGTGTATCTTTGATACAAATTACCTCCTAAATATAATTAAAACTTTTTCGATTCGACATAAAAATAATTTAAGGAAGTTCAAATTTTGTCACATACAATGGGGACAAATTCTTCAACCTGCTTTTATTTTAGCTAAAATTTTCAACGATATTCATTTTACTTATAATCATTAAAATTTACCTCGAATCGACTCATTTTCTCTAGTAAACTATCAAAAGTATCCTTGTTACTTATAATCATAGGTTGTTACTGATGAAAAGATACTTTGATCTTATTATATTATAGGCCACTAACGGGAGCTTCGATGAATCCTGTAAGAACTATAGGACCAGCAATAGCTGCAAATAATTTTAAAGGCATCTGGATCTACCTTACGGCTCCCATCCTTGGTGCACTAACTGGTGCTGGTATTTACACGGCGGTGAAGCTTCCATTTAGAGAAAGAAAACTCATGTAATATTATTATTGCCATATCGACACTGATAAGACCAGATACTCCATTGAGAGACTTATGGGTACATACTAACCGTTACATAGTAATACTTGTTTTGTTGTATCTAGAGTCTTGATCACTATGGCATTAATCTATGATGGATTTACACTAATAGAGAGAATATTAAAAGGTAAATATAGATTATTTAGTACGATTATAGCTATGCTAATGATATTTTGGAATTATATAGAACCTTGGTAACCATCAACTGCTAAATGTGTGCATGCTTGGAGACCAAGTAGTCTTCTAGCCATCGCCTGTTATCCACCAATATAAAAAATGTTTTACTTTCTGGCGCCAAGAAAACCACAGAAGTGCAGAGGTATTCCATGTATTCTCCTCGCGACTAAATTTGAACATACCCTGTATTTTCATCAAAGGTATTTGTATGGTGGTCTATTTGTTGCTCAGAACTGCATTCCTCAATTTCCATGCTTCACTTTAATTTTCGGATGTCTCATTGGCATGGGTTTCACTTCATCGTATGCTTCGAGGTGATATTACCTTGGCCTTGGATTCTTTGAACTGCTTTTCGCTCAAAGAAACAATGTGTCGGAAAATCAAATAGTAACATAGCGAATCTATATATACACAAAGAAATAAGTTTTGTCATTCTACAAAAAAGCAATAGTATACTTCCTGATATGAGTTGTTTGGTTGCTATAATTTTTTCGACGTGTAGGAATAAATGTTGCCCTTGTAGCCTCCATAACCATAAAACCTACATTACCATTATAACCTCCATTACTATTAAAACCTACTTTACCATTATATCTTCTAGAACCTGGAGGCGGGTAATAGTCACATGTCCCGTTTTCATTGTTAGCTGATAGAATGATAAAGACCCAATACCCAAACACCCCTATTTAAAAAATGCATAATTATACCTTCTAAAAATTGAAAGTGGATTATAATTATGTGTCCATGAGATTCAAATATATTGCAACATCCTTATAAGTTGCAAAACAATAGTTCATGATGCATGGATAGTAGTAGACAGGACTACCTGCACTGGGGGCGCATAAGGTTGATTTGAACGGCGAGTCATCCAAAATTGTTGAATTGCAGAATCAGTAATATGAGGCAGTTCTAAACTTACATGGTCCCTTCTTTTATAGAACAAATTAAAGCATTACACAAAAAAAACATTAATGTACACCCTTTACGTATAACTTCATATTTTTTAGAAGATATGCTGAGTTCGTGTGTTTATAAGTTAATAGCTTAGCAAGTTCGTGACTGCACGTCAACTTGTATACGCTTCAGTTCATCCCAAGCTGAGCGTGCATACTGTAGCCCTTTTGTTTAGCAAATGAAGATGAAAAAATAGTAAATATTAAATAGAGTGTCACTTTTGAAATACCTCATCAGTTGCATTGTAACTCCAATGTCCTATTTCAGCTAACCCCGCTTTCACGTAGTTACCATTACTGAATGGACTGCATTCGTGCGTCAACAGTAGGCTAAATCATAATGGGTTTACTCTAATATGGGGGTGATTGGGATTGCATATTTTTCCGATAACAAAGTATTCTTTAGCAAGGAAGCAATCTACCTTCTATAAGTAATTTATTTGGTCCTTGGCATTTCACATGCAAATGGTAAGTTCAAGTTTCAAGAATGTAATATTGCAATAAATTAAAACTTACAGTTGTTGGATGGGTCTCGTTCAAGCTTCAAAAACCTCGATATGGAGATTTGCAAAATCATTTCTTCTAAATAATGAAATATCAATTGTGAGCCTTCAACTTTGCAAGATCATAAAGAGATCATAAAAATTTAATAGAGAGAATATTAAAAGGGTAAATATAGATTATTTAGTACGATTATAGATATCACTGAGCACATTAAATGCATACCTCTAGTGCCATGTAAACCAGGGTTCTAGTCTCACTAATTGACTCCATCTTATTCAATGGCATTGTATCTCCCAATTTATCATCATTTGTCATCTGGCTAGATACCATAACCTTTGCCATATCTCTTTGAGTAATAATGGGTTATTGATGTATTTTTTGTATGTTCGTGTTTCCGCCTTCAATTTAGAAGGATCGTGATCAGCGCACACTTCTGATGAAATTTATCTGAAATGGCAGTTGGAGATCCGAGGACAGGAAAGCTTCCATTAAAAGGCTCGGCTTCCTTTACTTCAGATAATTCAAATGAATGGTTTTCCCTAAATTCTTCCAATAATGTCTCCATTGGCATTGCACGAAGCGACTCTATAGCCACCTTACTTGGAACATCAGTGTCACATCTTACAGAGTATTTCCGATGGTTCATAATCTTGCACAAAAAACAAATCATAATAAATTCATATCTAAACATTGTTATGTCTGATTATGACACATCAAGAACTGATCCATTACCAACTTACCGTATATTTCTGCTGAAAGGTATCACGGGCCTTCTGCTCTATTGCACCGGATTATGTAGAGTGGTCCTCTTGTACAGTTTCTATAATCATGGCTTGAGCTTTTGTGGTATCTAATATTCCACGAACAGCCTCTTGCTCCTCTTGTGAAGTACCTACAAAGAAATATCAGCAAACAAATATTAGTAAAAAAGGTTTAAAATATTTGTTAAGCCATATTATTGTCTCTGAAAATTATATATATAATTCTAAAAGCTTACCCTCCATGTGCTTAATGATGTCTTTGCTATTCTTTGAAACGTCCTCTTTAGCAGTTTCCCTTGCAGAACCAATTTCAGCAGCATGATGTTCATTGCTCTCAGAAGCACCTCTGCATAGTTCAAATAATATAAAAACATCTACAATTAATTTCACGGCACAGTAACTCAAAAACTTGGATTGCTTATTTTTATCTTTTTCAATATTTTAAAATTTTAGAAAAGTGCATACCTGACAAGTTTTTCTATTTTTAAAACATGGTTTTTGCCCAATTGTATGAGAGACTCGTGTGTCTTTTTGGTATGCTTAAAAAAAACAATATCCAGAGATGCATTGGAGCAGTAAGAAAGTGGTAAAACTGTGAAGTTCATACCCGGGGTATTAGTTATAACAGGTTTTTTCACCCCAAATTCCTTAACCGTTCCTCTACCTCGCGCTTCGTTGTTGACTATTGAAATTTGTTTAACATTAGTTATATCGATTATATGTCAGATATAGCGATAATAATTGTTGTCACTTTGAGTTTGATAAAATAACTATGCTATTTGCTAAAGCAAAATTTGGAAGGGGTTCTGACCTGAACACAGAGTGATGCAAGTTCTTTTCCAACTGATACCACACGTTCTTCCTTAATGAATCAACTCTTCCTAAAACCTGCAATTACAAAACATTTAACAATATGCATGTACAAATACGTTATTGGGAAGAAGCAATCATAAAATAAAAACTTAAGAAAATTAAAGGAGTTGCATGCTTATTACCAACATGTTCATAATTTTCATCTCCCAAAACTTTGTATTAAATAAAAACCTTACCAATTATTCAACTTGAATAGGCAAAAGGTAACCATACCTTCTCCGATTATTAACAGATGGAGATCTGGTGGAGAATGTGATTGTGGAGGCTGGGACATTGGTTGCCAATTTCACGTTCTCAGTCATCAAGATGAAAATATCAAGACTTCAAGTCCATCTATGCTTTGTGCTACATCAGATTGTCTTGACATTTGTTACCGTGTATTTGCGCTTTACTTTTCGTGATCATTCCAATCGAAAGTTATCTTTGGTCGCTATTATCATTAAAAATATTAGTACATCCATAGATACTAAACTTACAATATATGTATTTTAAGGAAAGAGAAAGTACATGTAACGTGTTTTAGCTACATACAAAGATTATATATTGAAATCCTTTCATAATTTCTTAAAGTGCTTAATCTAAGTGCTTCAGCTTGCAACTAATCCTAACTCCCAAATCGAGACAAACCTTTTTATCTCATTATTATTAGACACAAAGTTTATACGCTTGTTCTAGAATTGTTGAGAAATTTGTTGGAATCATATCCGATCGATTGTCGTGATTATGTGTAGGACCTAAAACAACTGCAGCTTTTAGGTTGGTGTCACTTGAGGATGGACTTCACCGCTTGAATATGATCCATCAATGTCATTGCTTCAAGCATTCTCCATCCGTAGCATTTGTAAGTAGCCGGGTTAACTCACATGTTTCAAGTCGCTATGTTCCGTAGTCGAAAACTTGTAGATATACATGATTAATAGAAAATTTTAACAACATATTATACTAATAAAAAGTTGATCTTATGATTCTAACCTTTTGGTTTCAAGACGTTATTATAGCCAAATGATTGCTTCCGACTCTTGCTACTGCTTATACATGCACAGAAAAGTATATTACTGTAATTAGTAAACAAAAAGAAACCTTTATGTGAGGTAGAGGTATCATTAGTTCTATAAACATAATTCCCATGAACATCATCATCTACTTCATGAACCATCACAACCAAACTGCAAAAGGCAGCAAAGAAACCAACAATATGTAAAAAAAAAATATAACAGAGACCATTAGGGTTTCTAGGAAAAAAGAGGCGTACGGCTGAGGAAAAAAATATGAATGAACGAATTTTTTATGTATATGTTTTATTTAGGGCTACCTAAGTTGTAGGATTCTCCTACATAATTGGTTGCATAGATTTATAATTTTGTACTTGCAACAAATATTCCAAAAAATCATGTTGCCTTAGTGGTAAACACACATGTTATTTATCAAAATGACGAAGGTTCAATCCTTCCAAGGAACCTTTTTTATAAACAATTTTAAAAAATGTTTAAGAAAAATCCGAAAATTACAAAAAAAAAATTAATAAAATTCCGAAATTTAACAATTAATTACTTAGTTGGACAACAAATGCTTATGTGGCATGAAATTTGATTATTTGGCATTGAGGTGGCATTGAGGTGGCATTAATGCCAAATGCCTCCGTTATATATATATATATATATATATATATATATATATATATATATATATATATATATATATATATATATATATATATATATATATATATATATATATATATATATATATATATATATATACAAACTATATTCAAATACAATAAAATTGGAATGTATATAAAATTATAATGTCGTACATAATAAAATTCTCAATAATTTAACGATTTCTGACTCTTGATCTTCTAAGCTTCCTTTTGCATGGCATCACTAGAGACATAGCGCTTCGTTGGTAATTTAGGTGCAGTTTTGTTCCCACCAATCAGTTTTATGGTACTTGGTGGTGTTACCTGTAGGAAACAAAAGCCGGGTGTATCAAACACTGAATTAAATATGATGAATGATATATGTAGGTTTATAAAACACATGCATGTATGTACCTTTTCATCGAAAACTACTTGATCCTTTGGCCATGCATAAAAACCACCTACTGCATCTTTAACTGTTTTGAAACCGCATTCCTACATCCGTATGCATGCCGCATCCACTAAAGATTTATCAATAGACACTCTGTAGCAATCCTTTGGGAGTGGTTTGTTATGAAGCATTTGTTTTCCATCAGTTTTGTACACGGTACCCTCCGCAATAAAACTTGATTTCTTTAAGTGCCACAGTCTGCACTTAATTACCTAAAAAGATAATTTGTTGCATATATATATGTATAAGTAATTAATTAAACTAAAGAACATATGAAAATGTTTAAATACATACTTGTAGTAGTACTATTAATGGAGACTCATGTTCTTGTGATTCGGAAAGTTGACGTGAAGAATCTTTTCGTTTTGATCTAGTCGGTTTCTTAGATGCGACAGATTTAACAGTTTCCTATATATATAAAACACGGTAAATAATACATGTATGTAGAATTCAAAAATCCCATGGGGATGATTTATTACTTACACTTATTCCAATTTCCTTTTCCAAAGTTGCAAGTCCATTAGACTTCTCAATGCTCTCAATTTTCTCACGTCCAGCAACACGTGTTCCGGAATCCTCATCAAGACTGCTATTTATAAGATTAATGTTCACCGGAGACACCAAATATAAATTGTTTAAGAAGACCGCAGCAGATTTAAAAGGGTAAAAAGATGGAATGTTACTTTCTTATGTCTTACTCCGTTTGTGTCAATGGAATTGAAGTTGACTCAATCGCCCCTTTGTGCGACCCAATTGTTTCATCAAACTCAGATTACCGCCTTTTTCTTGACGTTGGCGCCTCATTATCAAGTTCACTTTGAAGTAACACCACTCTTTCATCGATGCCCTGTATGATTCAAGGCGATCAAAATACCTCTTGTAGGTTTCTCCACCTCCCACTCCTCTCGTGATATCATCCCTTTTCCTTACCTAATACAACTGTCATGGCATCATTGCCATGATCAAGCTTCAAGGTTCCTTGTTTGATCTTGTCGTCCGCTTTTCTCGCACACACAATATGGGAAATAGGTTATTTAATTCTACAAGTATTAACTTATAACAAACAGTATTAACTAATACACTACTAGTATTAAATTATAACTAACAGCTTTAACTAATACGAAGTGAGATTAACTTATAACTAAACATAATAATAAAATTTTCATCAAACTTACAAATTTTTCTCCCACCGATCCGACATCGCCACCGTGATATTCTCCGCCTTTATTCACCCTTCCTTTCAACCACAGCTGTACCACGTGGTGGTTCTTCATCCGTTCAATTTCTTTACTCGATCTTATAAACATCAAATACATACACATGTAAGATAAACGAATATAAACGAAAGTATGATGCTATTAAATGCAAATGTGCAAATGTTTATCGTTACATTTTTGATTTTTCTATCACACGGTGTATCCACCTCGTCCCATTGTATGATGATAAACAGACTTGGAACGCGCCACTTTAGCTTTTCTTGATCTCACCTTGCAACACAAAATCATACGGCGTTTAGATGTAGTAATGCTGATAGTATACAACTAATATATATGGAAACATATGAAAGGTGAAAGATATTTGAACTTGAATAAAAATAACTAATTAACACCTTGTATTCCTCGCTGGCTGTGTAGTTTACAAAATTAACCCAATCTTCGGCTTTTATAATTGCACTATACTTCGCCGAGACTTCATTTAGTTTTGAAAGGGTATTTTGGTTGGCAAATATGTAGTTTTGTGTCAATTTCATTATGAAATTCCTTAGAAGTTGACCAAGACGATTCATTATCAGCTTTCTGACTGTCAAGTCAACATCAAAATATCGCTGCAAAGATTAACAAAATGTTGTTAATTAGTTGCACATAATGTAAATGCAGAGATAAACTTATTAACACCTTGTACCTACGACAGCCAAGCCACTACTAGTTAAAACAAAGTATATGTGTACCGTGATTTCGTCCCACATTTTATCTCTTGCTTCTGAATCAACCTTCCTCCGTGATAGAATCCGACACCTATATGCTCACGAACCAAATCTCCCAAAAACTCAAAACAATGCTCTGCTTTTTCCTCGATAACCTATTCAAGGCATCAAGGTTACACCGACCTTTATTCCGTTGGTTTTTCCATATTCCTGCGAAACTTAGCTAACCTAGTTATGCCCTCTTAACAACATTCGCATTTGAATGGTTGTTTTCAAGATCCTCACCCTCATCCGAATACGTCTCGATTCATATCCTAAAGGGTTTTCATTTCACAATCGAATAAACCAAATCATCCGGATAATTGGTTTGAGTTGCCATGATTCGTCAGAAGTAATGTGTTAAAGAAAATTAGTAAACTTAATTGGTAAATAATGGTGTAAAAATTTAAGTTCTGGTTGTTTTGCTTGAAGCCTGATTTATTGGAGTAAAATTAGGGCTAATCATGGGGCAGTTTTTCAATAAGGAAACCATAATTTCCAAAGTAATTTTAAAAAATTTGGCTCCAAATTTGAAAATTTTAAAATGCGGCTCCAAATTGATAATATAGCATTTAAATGTTTAATTTTTGGCCCCAATTTAAATATGAATTAGAAAATCTAATTTTTGAAAAATCAAACAATTTTTGAAACCAAAACTCCCATGACAGAAATGGTGCTTACCCACAGTCCAAAACACCCATATAACTTCAAACCCGCTGTGTCAAAGACACATATAACTGCAGATACACTAAAATCACCACATGGCGCATACAAATGAACAAACAAAAGCTAAAAATGGACTTAAAGCAACTAATTAAGCAACTATAACTAATAAGCAGTTCTAGATAAATAATTAAGCACAAAAATAGGCAAATCAAACCAAGAACTGTTGATACAACAAACAGCCCTCAGACCTTACTTTAAGCCTATAAATAAGTTGTTTATAAGCACTTAAATAAGCTCTAACATCCTCAAGCAGTCAAAAAAATAAGAAATCATGTAAATGCAATTAACTTAAATAAAAAACAACAACAAAAACACCCTAAATCTAGTGGTTCAATCAAAAATAATTGTCATGAACAAACGCTCCACTTATAAACTTCATAATCAGTCATAAAAAATTGACAACAACCTAAAAATTGAACATCCTAATCCTACAATAATACATTCTACCAGTGCGAATATGAACTTAAACCCCACAACCAATTCCTAAATTCAAAACAACATTAAAAAAAGATGAAACAAACTAGCGAACACATTACTTATATTAAAAACATATTTAGCATTCGTACGGATAAACCATCAAAAGATCCGTACATATTCCATTGTTAATATATCTACATACCATCCCATTAAACAAAGACGTTAGACATTAGACATTAGACATAAACAGATGACACTAGAGCAAAAGAAAACATCTCTTCCTTGGTATCGATTTCCTCCTATGATTGAGTAATGAGATCATTCAACCCCTGCAACTTAGATCTCGTAGCCTCCCTGTCATCCCTAGATCCATCAAAGTATAAAGACCTAATGTTTAAAAATGGCAAACTAAGTCCTCCTTCTTTTAAACTATAACTATAAATTAGGGGTGTTGATCCGTTCGGTAATCGGGTTTGGTTTCATTATATCGGTTATATTTTTATTTTGGTCAACACGAAAACCGAAACGAACCGAACTATAATTAAACCAAAGCGAACCAAAAACCGAATATGAATTAAGTTCGCTTCTTGGGTTGACCCGAATATGAATTAAGTTTGATTTTTGGGTTGACACATATGGTGTTTAAACCGAATATGAATTAAGTTCGCTTTTTGGGTTGACACAAAAATATTTACATTTTAAGCCATGGCTTCCATAATTAGCAACCTACAAACATAATGTTTGATTAAAGCGGACGAAAACCTGTAAACAACTGGAAATGGATGAAAACGAACAAAAACTTATATAAACGGACTAAACGGAAACGTGTAAACACGCATGAAAACCTGTAAACAAAAACGGAAACATATAAAAACAGATTAAAAGGGACAAAGACGTACGAAAACGGACGAAAACGTATTAAAAAGATGAAACGTGTAAAAACGTCCGAATGTGTGTAAAAGTGTAAGAAACGTATGAAAACAGGCGAAAAATTCTTAAAAACCTATGAAAATGGGTAAAAACGGATGAAAACGGACAAAAATGGAGTAAATCGGATGAAAACGTGCAAAACGGCTGGAAACGGACGAAAACGTACAAAAACTTATACAAACGGACTAAAACATGAAAAACCAGCGAAAACGTAAACACAGACGAAAACCTGTAAACAAAAACGGAAACGTATAAAAACATATTAAAGGGGACAAAGACGTATGAAAACGGACGAAAACATATTAAAATAGACGAAAACGTGTAAAAATGTACGAATGTGTGTAAAAGTGCAAGAAAACGTATGAAAACGAGCGAAAAATTCTTAAAACATATGACAATGGGTGAAAACGGACAAAAAGGGAGTAAATCGGACGAAAACATGTAACAGCGTAAGAAAATGTATGAAACGTTTGAGAATGTAAGTTAATATGTAAAACAGCTGAAAACGTATGCAAACGGACTAAAACATGAAAAAACCAGCGAAAACGTGTAAACACGGACGAAAACCTGTAAACAAAAACGAAAACGTATAAAAAGCATAATAAAAGGGACAAAGGCGTACGAAAACGGACGAAAACATATTAAAACAGATGAAATCGTGTAAAAACGTATTAATGTGTGTAAACGTGTAAGAAAACGTATGTAAACGGGCAAAAAAGTCTTGAAACATATGAAAATGGGTAAAAACGGATGAAAACGGACAAAAACGAAGTAAATCGGACGAAAACGTGTAACAACGTAAGAAAATGTATGAAACGTTTGAAAATGTACGTTAATATGTAAAACAGATGAAAACGTATGCAAACGGACAAAAACGTACAAAAACTTATACACACGGACTAAAACATGAAAAAACCAGCGAAAACATGTAAACATGGATGAAAACCTGAAAACAAAAACGGAAACGTATAAAAACAGATTAAAAGGGACAAAGGCGTACGAAAACACATGAAAACGTATTAAAACACGAAAACGTGTATAAACGTACGAATGTGTGTAAAAGTGTAAGAAAACGTCTGAAAACGGGCGAAAAATTCTTAAAACCATATGAAAATGGCTAAAAACGGACAAAAAGGGAGTAAATCGGACGAAAACGTGTAACAACGTAAGAAAATGTATGAAACGTTTGAAAATGTACGTTAATATGTAAAACAGCTGAAACCGTATGCAAAAGGACTAAAACATGAAAAAACAAATAAAACGTAAACACGGAAGAATATGTAAACAACTAAACGTATAAAACATATTAAAAGGGACAAAGACGTACGAAAACGAGCGAAAACGTATTAAAACAGACAGAAAACGTGTATAAACGTACGAATGTGTGTAAAAGTGTAAGAAAACATATGAAAACGGGCGAAAAAATCTTAAAAACATATGAAAATGGGTAAAAACGGAGAAAATATATATTATAAAATTGATAAATTATTATTATACTATACGAGGCTTTATTTGTTAGGAATTGGAAAATCCATGTGAAAGTGTCGGTCACCCCAATTATAGTCTAGCATATGTTAGCTCGTAGACTTGTAGTTATTTACGTTGTTTAGTAGTTAATTAGTTAGTTTCTAGCGTAGTTTAGTTTAGAGCAACACCGTGGAGGAAGGACGGGTCTTTACCCACTGTATGCCTGATCCACAGTCCGATAGGAGGACGTATTGTTTGTAAGTATAAATATCTCTTCCATCCATGGAAGGGGTGTGGCTTGGCAATCTAACCTTTTACATTTTATTGAACCAACTCTCTACCAAGAACACCATCTCTCTACTTTCTCTCTCTAAAATGTCTAACATGTATTTCCATCATCCTAGACCACCCGAATCATCAAACACAATAATATTATCGATCCTACAAATGGTACCAGAGCCAAGGTTTTTGTGTTTTGATGATTTGTTGTGGTCTTGTATCTTGTTCTAAACTGTTTTTGCACCTTTTAATGGTCGGAAAATTATTTTCCGTTTAGTAAGTTTGGTAAACTGTTTTTTTTAACAAGTTTTGTATCCTCTTTTTGGTCAAAAGTCATATGTATACTATTAATATCTGTTTTGAGTCATTTTTATGTCCAAACAGTCTTTCATGATTTTTGTTACCAATATCCGTGTAACTCTTGTGGCCATATAGTGGTCAAACTGGTGAATAGCGTGGTCAACTGGTGGGTTTTTTCTTGGTCAAACTGGGGAAACAAGTATATTTTTATGCATCTTTCTGGGTAAGTTTGAAGCTGAACGGAAAAAGTGGTCGGAAAAATCGCCGGAAAAATTAAAATGGTCAAATCTTGCTAGCGACTTGTCAATATTCCATCCAGATTTATTGAATATGGGTAGCGAGTTGTGCACTTAAAAATCATAGCGACTTGTCTTTACAAGTCGTAGCGACTTGGTCTAGCGACATGGTCTAGCAACTTGAGTCGTGTAGCGACTTGACTTGACTGAAGCGACTTGACAGAAAGGTAGAAGAAGAGATGAAAATAAGATCTAGACTGTTTGACCTTTTACATCAAAACCTTAATACCAAAACTCATTTGTGACTTCAGGTCTCACCATCACTAGTCTCGACCACAATATCTTAAACAAACTAACCACGAACACAAACCAACTTCATTCTATAACTAATCCCCATCTCCTCATACTAACCCTTCACCTAGACTCGAAAATAAAAAGTAAATGAATGTAAGATCTCAGTAATGCTTTCGTTGATATCTCTTATGAGATTACAAGACTCGAAGGTCAAGCAAACGAAAGTCAATTCTCATCATAGATCTATAAAAGGTGTAACCTTTTCGAATATAAAGAAAAAGCATGACAAGAGTGCCACTTTCTTTCTTTGTTTCGATTCATTGACCAAAAACCAAACGGAAACAAGAATAAATACCTACCCGAGACCCATCATTAGATCTTGAAGCCTTTAAAACGTGTTCTTGATTTGGATTGTGCCGCAAACAAAGACATAGGAGTTGGGTTCGTGCTTATTCATTTGTCATGGTGAATCGGATTGTGCTATTTGATGAGATTGGGAGATGAGATTGCATCAGTGATAATCTATTTTGGTGAAGAGAGTATCGGAGGGGGCGGATAAAATAAAACTATGCGTGTGTTTAGGGTAAATTAAAATGCACCGTATCTTTAGGTTATAGTACTTTTATATCATCTGAAGTAGGTTTGGACTTCCAATCTATGTAAGAGTGCTGGGCCAGGCAATTCAATCCATCTAATGGACTGGATTTTATCTTGGTTTCGTTGGATTGGATGATTTTTGGGCTTAAGCAAAAAAACGTGACATGGAGCGTCTACTTGTATTTTCGTTAGATCAAATTATGCTTCGAATGACATATGGGTGGCTTTATGGATACGTTTAGTAATTTTGAACTAAAATGGTCATACATAGAAATTGGTATTCGTAAATCATTTTTACAAAAATGTTGGATACAATTTTTTAATCTTGGCAAAAAGAGTGGTATATTTGGTTATTATTATTTTCACGGAGGGATACATAAATTCACGGCTTGAGCGAAATATTTGGAAAAATGACTACGGGGTTTTGTACGGTATTATTGACGCGAAATGCTATCCCATATGTGGTCATTACTATTAGCCAGTGAATCAAAGGAGGTTCGTTTACAGCAATTCTCTTGGGATATTCGACGCCAAAGAACGCCAATGATACTTCACAGTCTAAGCAAAATCTTTCAAGAATCTTCAACGTCAGTCATGATTTTTCAAGATGTTTGCTTATGACAAGAAGTTCTCGTGCAAATGGTCGTACACGTTATGATGCTTCAAAAAGTTTGAAACCATCATGGGGGAGAAACGTGTACTTTAATGTTTTACGGTCAACCTTCAGGGGAAAGTAGTGTATACTAATCGACTTAGTATGGTTTGTGAAGTTTTCTACATATGGGTAAAGAATTGTTGATGATCAAGATGATTTGTTGATGAACCGCTGCATGCTCCCCTAAAACAGATATTCACTGCAACCAAAGTTGTCATAACACATTCAAGCTGACATTGTTTACGGTTTTGTCTTGATTTCGTAAAATCCCGCGAACAAATCTATTTCTCGGTTTCAATCATAGACTTGTAAAATCCCTTGACAATGGAAACATCCTGGTAAGTGTAAAGTGCATTTACGGATCTATCTTACGGTTTATTCTTGGTTTTGTAAAATCCGGCGAAAGAATCTATTTCTCGGTTTAAACCATAGAATTGTAAAATCTTGTATTGATGGAACCATCCTGGAGAAAGGAAAGTGTATTTCGGGATCTTTGATGCTGGTGCTATGGTTTCTGCTTCGAAGAAGGGATAAAAGGTGTACTTCATGAATTGGGTGTTTGTTTGGATTGTCCTCATGGCAGTTTGGTTATTACATGGTTTTACGGGGTTATGTGCGTTTAACCATGGTCGGGATGAAACCATTATCATAGTTCATTTAAAACGTCAAAGGAGGCTAGTACTGAACTTTTTAACCAGAAGATGTGACAACAGCGTTAATTCAGTATTATTTATTTGAGGTTGAAGTGAAATATCACGGGCAAGTGTACTTAGTATCTGAAGGTATCAGGGATGGATAGATGAAGATTCTTCATGATCCTTGTTCGAACTTATTATCAAAAAACGAAGACTTGGAAATCTAGTTATTGTTGGGTGACTTTTACCTTTTCTTTTACCACTTGGGGGAATTGGGCTCTTATCACCGCAAAATAACTATCACTTTAAGGAGCTACGTTGTAGTGCTCAGTGTCACATTCAATTGTGGATTTTCAAGAGGTGATGTACGTCTATTACTTGATGGTTGGTTGGATGAAGAGTATAGAGTACTCAGAGATTCAATGGAGGATGAAGTCTCGGCACCGCTCTTTGTTACATATGTGCAAGTTTAAGTCACGAGTTCGGGTTAGTTTACTTCAGGGTCAAATTCATTATATTGGGTTTTCTCCATCAGTTGTCACGACAAAGAGCCTACTGAATGATAATGGGGTGATTACAAGTTTTGCCAAGAGAGTTGAAAAGAGAGAGATTTATGACGTTTGAATACTTTAGTTCAAGCCTCGTACTCTAAAGAAAAGAAAAGTGTACGCTTCAGTGCGCTTTATCTTCTATGAAGAAGAGAAATCTTCTCACTTATGACCATTCTCATTAACATGCTTCATACTTTTTCCATGCACTTTCAGTAATCAAGTGAACCGGGTTACCATTGATTGTTTTCTTATTCCACTTTCTCAACTATAATGACGATGGCGACATCATGTGCTAATTTTGCGGGGGAGAAGTGTGAATTGACTACATTTGGATAATTTTCACTTGTTTAATCAAGAATGGCAACTCCGTATGCAATTCTTGAGGGGGAGAAGAAGTGTGATAATTCTGCATGGTTGATTGACATATGAGAATATATGGTCAAACGGCTCCTAACTCATGTAAGAACCGAGCTTCTTCTTATCGGATCTTCTTTACATGGAGTTTCTTCTAAGAGTCGTTGGTTGACATCTTCACTCGGATTGATGAGTTTATCGACAAAGTGCTTCCGGTTAATGCTTCACGTATACATCAACATGATGATTCCGAACAATCTCTTTGTTCTTGTTTGATGTGATTGGTAGTTTGGTGTTACCATCTTGTGTGTTCGTTGCGGCCTGATTGCTGATTTCCTTGATGAACATCTTTCTGTACTTGTTTGATTGGGAGGGATTTTAGTTAAGGGGATGTGCAAGATGTAAGTTAATCGGGATGCTTTTTGGTGGGATGCTTTTTGGTTGACTTGAAGATGTTACCTATCTATTCCCCAACTGGACAATCTTGAAGAAGGTCGAGTCTACAGTCGATTCTACATTTTCTGATACATGTTAGAAGACTAAAGACGAGTTGCATTTAACGATCTAAAGACTTCTTCTTAATTAAGCATTCATCATAAAGATTGTCGGTTTAGGGGAGAGCACTAATTGGGGGAGGGTGAAATGTTTGATTTAATCCCCAATTAGACTTGCTCATTCTGGTCTTTAGCAAGTTGATTCTCACAAAGACTTCAAGCGATCTTCTCAACAGATTTCTAGTATACGGGCTTATAATATGTTGCTGATTCTGAAGTATCAAAACCAGCAAGGGGGAAGGAGACTAGCATCTAAACGCGAGTAAACTTGATGAGCTTAATACTTCTAAGTAATTGAAGATATCCCGGGAAGACAAATGTTATTACCACAGAGAAACTCAAGGTTTGACTCATGGCGAGTAAACTTGATGAACTTAACTCTTCTAAGTGATTGAAGATATCCGGAAAACAAATGTCATGACCGTAGAGAAACTCAAGGTTTTACTCATCAAAGCGTTTAGTGTTCTTATTCCAACTACGTGGGGAAGAGATGTAAGAGTTAGTTTCTGATGATGAAAGAAGGTACACAAGTGTGTGATGATTTCGATGTTATCGCAATCATTAGGGGAGAGAGAATTGTGTACATTGGGGATGCTCAGCTGTTTCACTTGAGGGCTTAATCTGTGATTCAGAGATATAATCACTTATTCCGGAGTTGACATCCACAGATATTGTCATCCGCAGAGACAATCAGTGATTCGGCCTGCTTCTTCAATGTTATCGGTTATTCTCTCTTTGGGCATTCGGGTACTTCGGGTTCTTGAGCTTCATACACTTTCTTCAGGGGGAGAGAAAAGTATACATCGGGGTTATTCTTTGGCTATTGGACTTAATCTGCTACATCGATGGTATAAGTTTCTTTGTCTTTGGGTATATGTGTATTCGGGTTCGTGAGCTCTAGTCTAAGAGACTGACTACATCAATTCGTCTACTTGGGGGAAGTGATTTCTTGACAACTTGTGGTATGGATTGCTTCAGACTTCAGTGGATATGGAATCTGAGAAGATTATTTATATGTGGGATGATACGTTGTTGTTCTTCTTGATGATATAACCCCGAATGGAGTATCTCGATTATCGTTCTTAAAAGGAGCAGCGAGATTTATGATAATGGTGTGCTTCTCAGTGCACCTGGCTAAGGCAAGCTTGAAATAGAGCTTCGAATCTGCTCATCTAATGGATCTTCGGTTTGGGGGGAAGCTGACAAAGTTTCTTTTTCACAATGGCTCATGTTCTATCTTCTATTCTGGAGCCGTGGAAGCTTTGGTGGTGAAAGTTTAAGAGATGACGATTTATATCTTCTACAACGGGGCTGCTCGATATCCTTATCTCGGTACTCGTATCATCATCTTCTTGTACTATATCATCTACTCTATCTGTGTAAATATTTATCAAAAACAAAATACAAAAATAGAAAACCAACAAAAGAAAATAGAAAAATATAAAACCTTCAAAAACCCATAAAAATCAGAAAATTGAAAAATACCAAAAATATTGTTTTTCAAAGACATGCTTCTGGTATCGATAACATATGTGGTCTTAGAAATGTCATTCAATAATGGCACGGGACCATAGATGAAGTTCGAGCAGGAGGTGTAAATATTCTTTTTCAAAACATGTCTAAAAACATGGCTTGCAGTTACTTCTGACTGTAACCCGTGCTTAAACTATGGCTTGCTATTATTTCAGATAGCAACCCGCTCTTCAAGAAAGGAAAGTGCTGCGCTAAACCATTTTTCAAAATTCATGCACTTATCCTAAAACAATTTGAGGAAAGTATGTCGAAGGACTGCTGTTCCTACACAAATGTTTTTCCATCTAAAATTCTTCAGAAAAATATTTGTTGTTTTAAAAATTGGTGGTAAATGAGTTGCTTTAAAAACAATCGATTCGAGTTTTTATAAAATTGAAAACTCAATCAATGACTTCAGCTTTTAAACTTTTCGGATATTTAAGTCATTGATTGAGGGGAGAATGTTTTCAAATCAGATCATCTAACGAGATTATCTTAATCATCCTACGAGCTTATCGTAAAATACAATTGCCTATGTTGAAGGACAAGGTTTCTAGGATGTGATTGTTAGGTTTAGATGATTAGAGTTTGATAAACACATTATTCCCATATATTTGAATGATCCGATTGATATGTTGAATTGACTTTTATTAGTCGATTCTTTGTTTGGGTGATGTCGACCACCATATATCTCAGATGTGTGTTCACTAACGTATGCGGTATATTGGTTTAAAAGAATGTTCCGATCCGGATCCCACAATTGAATATGATTGGATGCCGAAAGGAAAGGGTAACTATATCTTGGGTTGACAAATGAAGAAACGGAGCTTAATTGGACTTCGTGGAGAGTTGGCATATATGCAACATAATAGGTCTCACCGCATCGCAGATGGTTTTCTTCTAAGTGATTGAAAAAGCTTAAACCTAAGTTGGCATTAAATTTGAAGTCTCATCGCATCTGCGCAGACGGTTTTCTTCCAACCCTCAAAGAACAACAACAAAAGCAACTCAACCACCTAACGATCTTTGTGCAAGATACCATTTTTAAAAAATTTAAAAATTTGAATAAATTGTTTTGAAAATGGAAAATATTGTTTTGAAAATTAATTGGTCTAAATTTTGAAAATCACCGGACTTCATTTTATCAAAACCTAAGTCACTCAATCAACGACTACGGTCATCGATTGAGGGGGAGAGTGATTTAAAATAAAATATTTTCAAAACAATATCTCTTCATAAAAGTCTGTTTGTACAATAATAAGTGGTGATCTAAAGATTTAATGTTATGTCATGGTATGATTTTCTTTAAAACTCAAAGATCTGTCAAAATGAATTTGTTTCTGTTCTTGTTTGATTGTGAAATTGTTATATTTTACTAAAAGATCTCTTAAAACAATCATACCTGACACTAACAATCTTTAATGTCTAAATCTGTTCCTATCTGTCATCTTTCAAAATTAAATCTTGCCACGTCTTTCCCAAAATTTTCTAAATGATTTAAATCGATGGGATCACAAATCTCAAATGGTTTGATATTTTTGATCGGGAGAGATCGTGATTTAAATCTCAAATCTGTTTAAATGAAATTGGTTTTAGTCCTTTAAAGGCACTCCCGCCTCCATGTGCCAAATGACTTCAAATATACAATGCACATGTTGAGGAGGAGGATTTATCCAAAAACAAGATGAGTTTTAAATCGCACATTTTCTCCCATGTTTTTCTAAACCTTATTAAATCACTTGGGATCCAAAATCTCAAAGGGTTTGATATTTTGGATCGGGGGAGAATTTGTGATTTAATAATGAGATTTGATAAAAGGTGATTGTTTTGATTCAAATGTGCAAGCTGCTCTCTCATATGTGCTAAACGCTTTCGAATCTCGAAGCACATATTGAGGGGGAGCGAATGGTTTCTTAAATGGCTTTTGTGTTCGTGGATGTGCTTCAAAAGAACTCTTGCCTCTATGTGTTAAAATGATTTCTCTTATCCTATGCACATATTGAGGGGGAGAATTTACAAAGAAAATCAAATGGCTTTTTCTATGAAAATTATGATCAAAGAAAATATTTCAAAGTCCTCTTGCCTCCATGTGATAAACAATTTCTAAATCATATGCACATGTTGAGGGGGAGGTTTTCTAAATGATCAAAACTATTAAGGTACAAAATGCTTTGATCTCGTATCACAAGTACCTTGATTGTTTTTCCAAATGATTTTCAATTGGTTTCAAGGAAGAATGAACTGTACCAAAAGACCGACCATTTTACTTTATGCATGGAGTTATAAGGATGGTTAGGTTAGGTATTTGTTCCCACGATCCGCCGAACGGAGGGATCTACCCAGGACAATCCACTAGATAGTGTAGAGTCCTTAGGTTTGATGAAAAAGGAGAAAATGAGAAATGGGAAGAGTGCGGATGAGACGAGCTAGTAATGGAATAAACCCAACAAGGTTCTAGTTATGAAGTCTCGGTAAGCATGAAGGGTTGAAGAATGAAAAGAAATGAATATGAAAGGGTGAAAAGAAATAGCCCTCCAATAATTCAACCTTAGGCGTAAACCGGGTTCAATACATATGCTCTTGGTGTTTAATAAGGTAACACCGGTATTGAAGACAAGACATCATGGACCCAGTGATGCACTGCACTAAACTTCCCAAGCTACTCAAGTTCCTCTTAAAAGGGCTTGTTTCATTCTCACGGGGAACCGACATAATATATCGACTTTCTCTTAGAGATTGTTGATATTGAAGAAGGAGACCCTCTCCCTAGTCTCCGGCATAGGAACCAAATGTGCACTATTGAGTCTAGAGCCAAGAGATCATCCACAATATCTCATTAGGACACAAAATTAATGAAGACTTGCTGTTTCACACAATGTGGAAAGTGAGTATATATTAAGAGTCCTACGCATTATCCTTGTGGTATTGCCATAACATCCGAGTGATATGTAAGTATTCACGATGAAGATGGAAATCCTTCTAGAGCCAACATCAAACAAGCTCTTGGTGGGTGACATGTGATATCTTTTCTAAAGATCAAATTTGTGACAACTGGATAGAAACAATGGGGCGATTCACTCGTGAATCAACCTTGGTCCAGGAAATGAATTGATGAATACTTTTAGAAAAACCGTTCGATGTGCAAACCTTATTTTCTCTAGCACGTCGAATGTGTACTCATGTTTTCAAACACAAAAAGTATCTCTGATTGAAAAAAATACTTTTGGAAAAACCGTTTGATGTGCGAATCTTTTCTTTCATCTAGCACATCGAATGTGTACTCTTTTCAAATATAAAAAGTATTTATGATTGAAAATTGATCTTTCTCATAAAACCTTCTTCGTATTGCAAAACTCTTTCTTCAAGCAATACGCGATTGTTTTTCAAATCATTTTTCATAAATCAGTGAATCTCAATTCGTTGGTTCACTCACTCCGTGTTGTCTTCTTTGAGACGTTCCGGTTTGAGAACGGCTAGAACAAGTGCGAAACCCTGTCAAGGAGATTCTTAGGAATCCTACCGATCACAGCAAGACTTGTCGCGATCAACGGGAACCGTGGGTCGTGTACCTCAATTCAACGAAAGTGGTCAAAGACACTTTCGTGTGTTTTATTGCTAACTGTTGTTTGCGGTACATTTAGACAGTTGCGGTGATCGAATTGAGAGTCAATCCAAAGCCGCATGCTCACAAAGATCCACACTTAATTTGAAGAAATCATGACTTGTGCATATCTACGTAACACGGCTCGGATATTTCTTATACTATGTTCTGCTGCGCTGCCGCAAATATCTTGAACCAAGAAAGCTTCCGCTACTCTGATGAAAGATGTCATGATCCAAATAGTGTGAGCATGTCGGTCCGAAAGTCACAACTTCACATGATGGCAACACAACAAAGGGTGATCTAGAGATTTACTGTGGCTGATGATCTCAATGAAAGCTCGAAGATCATCAATGATGTGGATCAGTTCAAAGGCCTCCACTGAAAGTACAAATCAATGCGGACTTTGAAGAATCGCTACAAAAGCACAAAGATTGCGGAAGTGAAGAATTCAAGTCTACGAGCTCAAGAACGAAGTCAAAGATAGAATGCTAGGAAGCAAAATGTATTTCATGGGGTGACCTCCCTTAGGGGGAGATTGTTAGGAATTGGAAAAGCCATGTGAAAGTGTCGGTCACCCCAATTATAGTCTAGCATATGTTAGCTCGTAGACTTGTAGTTATTTAAGTTGTTTAGTAGTTAATTAGTTAGTTTGTAGCGTAGTTTAGTTTAGAGCAACACCGTGGAGGAAGGACGGGTCTTTACCCACTGTATGCCTGATCCACAGTCCGATAGGAGGACGTATTGTTTGTAAGTATAAATACCCCTTCCATCCATGGAAGGGGTGTGGCAACAATCTAACCTTTACATTTTATTGAACCAACTCTCTACCAAGAACACCATCTCTCTACTTTCTCTCTCTAAAATGTCTAACATGTATTTCCATCATCCTAGACCACCCGAATCATCAAACACAATAATATTATCGATCCTACATTATTCAACCCGTGCGATGCATGGATTGTGACTAATTTTTCATAACTAAATGTTCGGTCATTAGGTTCATATTATTTTAGATAGTTACTTAACCTTATAAGAGTATATGTGAAGAGGTTTATGTTAAGAGCATTGTTTGGGATGACTAAGGGGTTATTTATTTTTCTTCTTAGCTAAGGATTCATGTGGGTCCCACGTCCTCCAAGCCTCTTAATGGGGAGGATGTCAATTTTCATCACTTGTGGATATAGACCAAACAAAGGATTTTTATGGGCCCCACTTAAAAAAGTAATAATATTAAATGGTAATTGGGTCCAATATCTTAGCTAAGGAAAAAATTAAACAACCCCTAACTCATATAGTATGGCTAAACGTATGTGTCAGCATCCTATTGGGGACAGCAGGAGGACCCACTTTTTCACATCTATACTACATATAAAGACAACATAATCCAAAATATAAAATAATTAAACACACTAATTAATATTATTTTAAAACACCCTAAAATGAAAAGCACATGTTATTATACACATTATACAAATTGATAAAACACACAAAGCTTCATACAAGCTAACAAGTTGATAGTATATATAGTTTTGAAAACCGGACCGGACCAACAAATTCAACCTAAAAAGTAAAAAGTGACGTACGGTTTAATTTGACCTGTTTTCGATCCAACCCATCGGGTTGACGCGGTTTAAATCAATCCGTTTTTTGACCGGAACGGTTCAACCGGTTGAACCACCCGGGTCGAACCGGGGTTCAAAACATTATTTTTAATCCCCAAATCTTCAAACTTCTATTATTTTTCGTTTATAACCCATAAACCCTTTTTATCTCTAAACAATTTTCACTATAAAATCCGTTGCTATGCACGGTACTAAATCTAGTATATATATGTATTCGCTTTGCTTAATTTTTTTCGAGAAGTTGGAGGAATGCGTTTTCATTTTACTACCATTTTCATAATTGTCAAATGTCGAGGTTGGTTAAGTTGTATTGCCAAATTCATGTATATATTATGTAAATTTTTTTATCCATACTGGAAGTGTTTTATGTGTTACTGCAAAGCTTCTATTCTCCAAGAAGTATTTGTTATTTTTTCTTGGGAATACAAAAAATGTGAATTATTAGTCTAATTAACATTTGCAATGATGAAACCTATTGGGTTCCTTAGCAGTTTAGTTAGAGTGTGGTTTAGTTACATTTATTTAGGATATATAATTCATTTTTATCTCTTAATCTGAATATCAACCGTCAAACATTCACCCACCACCAATAATTACAATGGCGAACACTCCATTCATCAATGAGTTGAAAGACATGTCCGGATCAGAAAAACTACATCAAAGTTTCAAGTTCCTTTTCATTCAAGATCACACAGAAGATGAAGCATTTCTGAGGTTTCTTGGGGAGCGATGCAATGACTTGCAGAGGAAGATACAAGTGCAGACTGAAAGGATGGCTGAGGTGTGGTCTTTAAACCATGATGATGAAGAAGCTGGTGGGGATGTCTATGATTGCTTGAGGTTGCAGATGATCAGGATGCGCAGGAGGCTGGAGGTTTTGAGGGGCTTGTTGGTTGAAGTCCGTGCAGGTTTGACTGAGAAGGAGGATCATATGGACATCATGGATTTTTATGATTAGGTCATATGTTTATGTATGTGTTTTGTGTTTTGTCATCTTGGTGATCTGTGTATGGTTGTCTTTTGGGGATAGATGGTGCATATGGTTTATGATGGGGATGTTAGATTAATGTAGCTATTAACAATGACAATGGTACAATGATGCGTATTATATAATGATAATAGTTTAGCATATGTTAATATGCTTTTATTTATGCAATTTTTCCTTTTATAGTTTAAACTATATAATGATATTTAGTTTTCTCACACACACACATGGGTCAAACACACAGTCCTGAAAACTTACAAAAATAAAATATGGTTTCCAGGTGAAATTAGGGGTTTCTAATATACAACATATTTATCAAATTAAAACATATATTTAAGACATCTTGTGTTCGTGTATTCAAATTGATGATTCAATTTTGATGAAATGATCATATATAGTTGATCATCGTATGGTTGTATTGGGGTTGAAAGCGATGAATACATGTTCATCAAAGAATTATAAAGGTATATATTTGATTTTTATGTTTCATTTTGATAAATTGATAATTGTTTGACCAATATTTGATGTTTTAATGACGACCTACTTGTCAAAATATAAGGTTGTTGCAATTTGGGATTTGGGTTCTTGATTCTGACGAATGAATGACCCAGTTAGGAAATGTGTTATATGATGATTTTATCGTGATTTGGTGAAGGTTATGTGATTAGATGGACAATTAGTTTGCACATCTTGACTTTGGTTCAGTTTTAATGTTAAAATTGATTATTTCCTTATTGCTTTAAGCGCGGTGTAAGCTTACCAACAAAATCAAGGCTATGATGAATTATGACGGCTATTTTACAAAATGATAATGCCCATATATTGGCTTGGCAAAGCATGTTAAGGTTGCGACCATGGTGGCAATCCAATTTTTCAAGCTGCTACCCTATATGAGCTCAGATTTTGTGACTAATGGATTATCTGTTTGTTAAGCTTACCATGACCATCAACGCTTTGATCAATTATGACGGGTAGTTTTAAAATTGAGATTGCCCATATCTTGACTCGGTTTATAGCAATGTATAGACGATTATGTCGCATGTTTGTGACCGCTTTATTTTATATGCATAATATTATCACAACCTTGTACTTTAATGAAGTTGGTAAATTTCTTGTGTCAATCATGTTTCATTGTGGTGGCGTCCGTTGGCTTCACGTGTATATATAGTTTCTGTTAGAAGCTATATATAATCATTGGTCCCTATCATACACCCGTCCTAATGAATCATGATTGGCTCGAAGATGTTAAGCATCTGTGTATATAGTCGTAGTAGAATGGGCTGGAATTTGACATCGAATAATAATACTTTGATTGAAAGTGCCACAAAGTTGCAATTATTTTATGCTTGGTCCAATCAGACATTGCACCTAAACAGGCATTGTAAGTGCAATGGTCTGCAGCAGACATTTTGCTTGACAGATGAACAAATAGTGTTTGTTACTTTGAAAATTTAGATTCGTATATGAAAAGTTTACTCATCCGCTTTACTTGCAGCAACAGGTAAACAGACTCCATAAAGGGAGGCATTTCAACAGATTAATCCTGAACCAGTGATGAGGATGTTGTTTCAGACTGGATCTTGGATTGCAAACATAGTAAAAGGTAAGCATCGTAAAATTAGTTAACACAAACACTGGCTTTTATTTGATAAATATCTTACAACCACCTGCCAAAGGCTAAAACCAAATATTACAACATTCAAAATAAAATTCAAGACAAGTACATAACTGCAAATGCAAAGACCAGCATAAACAAGACATCATGACCAACAACAGCTTCCCCCAGCTATGCAAAAACACTTACCAATCCATTAAGCCCTTAAGTTTCTGAATGAACACATCATGATTGTGAAAATTTAGCTCCAATCCAGTGCCAAAATGCGCATTTGCATGAGCTTTTCTTCATCTCTTGCCCGAACTTGTCTTAGATATTCGCGGTTTTCGGGCATAAATGTTCCCAACTGTTTCTAACTCTTGAATAAAAGTAAGCCTCTCACGAGTAACACTCACCAAGCTAGCGATAGGACATTCATTTGTTGTGACATTTGAATGTCCCGACCAGCAACTTAGCGACAAGACAACACTAGCATCTCGCACCGGTTATTCGAATTGGCTTACGCTCTAAGTCGATCACACTTAGTATGCGTCTAGACATTGTGTTTTCTTCCTTCTTTATTACAAGTTATGACATCAGTTATAAAAAAAATGTTCACTTAGACCCTCTTAAAGAGGAAAAGCAAGGCTATATGTTTTGCATAGTGATAGGCACATGTATAACATATAATTACACATTGAATACCATTTGCATGAAAACAAAATACACATAATCACTACTGTTTCTGCAGATTTCATATTGATTCGCTTGGAAGGTATCTAACACAAATAGCATGCAAGTAAAAGCCAAATTTATTACTATTTGCATACGTCCTTTTAGTTCACTCCAAACACTACACTCTGTTTCCATGTATCTTTACATATATTCATTTTTTGTTTCTTACTACTGTTGCAGTAACTCAAACAGTCATACATGTGTCGTTATGGGCTTTTTCTACTTTGTTGGTTGAATGTGTAATGTACTAAAATGGAAATTCAATCCTCAGGATATTTTCGTTTATGCACATGTTTTTTTTTGATGTTTGATTTTCATGCAAAGGAAGTGAACTAAATTTGGGGAGGATTGTTGGAAATTTTAGTGCACTTGTAGGATTAGTTCACACCGGGTAATGGGTCAGGAGGTATGGAGTGTACACCCATAAGGTCCTGAACATCCCGACTCTATAGTGGAGAGATTCAGAAGTTAGTACGGGTAGTGCTAAGTTAGTACTGGTAGTGCTAAGTTAGTGCAGTTAGTGCTAAGTTAGTACTGGTAGTGCTAAGTTAGTACTGGTAGTGCTAAGTTGAATGACCCTTTACGTTATCGGCTTTTTCTACTTTGTTGGTTAAACACTTACATTTACTATATTTAACTCTCTAAAACTGATTGTCCCGTTCTATGTTGTCACATTCAAGTTCGAAGTTTCCATTTGAATAACCCTTTACATTTAAACTAAAATTTAAATTATCATATCGATAAAACCTTTAAGAGTTTTTTTGGTTCTTATACACTAACAGTTACCTTATTGTAACAGGTATCGCATTAACCTAGCACTAAAGTCAACCACTTATGGAACAACAACACCATCATACCAACCTGGCATACTACAACATATATGAAAACACAAGTATGTTCCAACAAGATTAATTAGACATCATGAATCTAAAATTCATTTACTGCTAAAACATAAATAGGAAAGATCATATATTAAAAGATCCATACACATAACCATTACTAAGTCTTAGCCAACATATTCCCACAACCCCTCCCATTTACAACATACCTTAAACCCAAAATTTATTTCACAAACACCAAAATAAACCAGATCAGTACACCATAGACTTCAACTTCTCAATGAATGACAGAAGCTCCCCTGCACGCTTCTGCTTCTTCATGACATTCACCAAAATTGTTGCAGCTTCTGTCAAGTCTTCATTTTGCAAATTATTCAACTGTGAAATGCTTTGAACACAAGAATCAAAAGTAAACAAAATCTCCAACTCTCCAATCACACAATCCCTCTCAGCAACACGATCCCTTAAATCTTGGGCTTTTTTCATTAATTTTGCTTCATCCAAACTGGTGACGTAAGCTCCCTCTGAAATCAGACAACCATCATATCCCTAACCAAACTAGAACCACCAGCAGCAGCTAACTCATTGCAAAAAGGCATTGGTGTAGTCATATATTTTTTTTGGGTATGTGTTTGGTTTTTAGAACACCTAAGTTCTGGTATGTGTGTGTGGTTATGATTGATAAAAACTAATTGTATATGACTTATAAGCCATTTGATTTGATTGCCACCCTAGAGTTTCCTTCCCCATGAAGAATCATTAATTATCCAACCTCACATACTTGGCCTTTTTTTTCAAGTGTACTCCCCAGAAAAAAAAACATATGATGTTATTAAAAAAAAATGTGATACATAAATTTTATGAATATCACCAGTTTGACCAAGAAAATATCAAACCACAAAAAATATGTTTCTTATTTAAAAAGTACCTACAATTATATACTTTATTGCAACGTTTAACTTTTGTTTTACTTGGATTCCACAGGTTTTTTATCATCACAGTGAACGTGACATTCAAGGACGGGAAACATTGTATAAAAACATTGCAAACGTTGATGCACTGGCAGTAATTCAATATCTACATTGTATATTCGATTAACCAATATTGTATTCGACATATGTATTTATTTTCGAGAATACTAGTTACGGTTTACACAATAATGTATTAGGTCTTTGTCTTTAAAGTGTTGATTACGCTTTGATTTATTAAATGGGTAACTTGTATATTTATACGTGTCTTAAAATTTATATTTATGTTCGGGATTGCTTAAAGGAGATACATTGTTATGTCAATATTACGTTGTTATTCAAATTACCAGTTACGACATCACGTATGGTTGTGATTTAGGTTACACATTGATACAAGTTACGACATCGCGTATGTTAATGTAATATTTTTTATTTGTATGTTAAGGTACTTAATTTTTAAGGTGATTCTACCAAATATTTTGTATGTATATAATCAAGGGTTTAGGTCATAAAATAGTTGCGTACTTTTTCAAATGTACCGTTTTGGTACGTAATTGTTCCACTAAAACTTACATATTTGCATATATACCCAAAACATGCTTAAGTTGCATTGTACATCATGCATTAAAAACTTATATTATGGGGAAATATGCAACTTTTTTGAGTTTTAGTGGGTACATATGCAATGCTCCCATAATACAAACTAAAAAAGTAAAACAAAAAATCCTTCTCTTAATTAATAGTAATCATTGCAAGTTTTGAGAACCGTAATATATTACGGCTACACTTAATCACATAGTTTACGCAAAATATTCAGTTCTATCTTCTTCAACACAACAACCGCATCATCAAGTAATGTTACACATTGTTTTTTTTTTTTTTTTAACCATCAACTGCAAATGTAAAGTGATTGATATGCATGTTTCTGATATGTTGATGGTTACAAATGCAAGTTTGGTATTTTTTTGAATGTTTAACATATCCTAAAGAATATAGTATCCTTTGATCATAATGCAACAGCCGTTTTATTAGAAATATATAAGATTTGATTCTTTAGAATATTGTGTGACATGTAAATATAGGATGATTTGAATAAAAAGAATCATGGATATATGTGGATTGTGGAATACGTGGATTGTGGAATACGTAGCAGCTATTTGTTAAATAGGTGGTCCTAAAATAATTAGACAACTTGTAAACATATGTTTAATCATTAGGTTAGTATAGCTTTTATATGATTTGGTTAAGCACTTTATGTAATTAATTATCTGAGCTTAGGTTTAAACATCGGATGAAGCAATGGCGTATGGTATGTTGGGTAGATTATGGATTTGTTACTAGATTTTAACAAACGTATGGGGTAAGATGATTAACCGTAAAAAATACATATTTTTTCTCTAAAAGGACTATATGATTATTGATTTTTGAAACATAGTTAAATATGTAGTAATACATCTTCAATCATTTTTTGTTTGACACCTTAATGATAAAGATGTATTGATCATCTAAGACTTGTATTGTGGAAATATTATGTATATGTGATAACCTTATTGACCATTAAGACGATTGTAGTTTTAAAATAGAATGAGCATCCAATTGTTGGTGGAGGCAAACCGCATAAACATTAGGACATTGAAGGTAAGTTGTACTAAAAATACTTACTTAAGGTTATAAATTTATCAATGTAACCATCAAATTGATATAAGTGCTTACTTTTTAAATTTAAGATGCTTCCTACTTTGTTTACTGAATCACTGTACCCCAAGAAGCGTTGGATATACCTAATCCACAATAGGGGAACCAAACATAAGGTTTACTGGAAATTGGTTGGTGGTCGCATTACTTTGCATGGGTCCGAGTGGCGAGCTTTTATTGATCACAGCCAATACATCAATGTGGCCACATTCCATTTAATTCGTCAGGAAGAAGGCATTATTATGTAACGGGTTAACGATGTAGGCACGAATGCCCCGGATACGATCTGCCTCTTCTAGGTTACAAACAACGTAGATGCTGGTTACATTGGATGAATATCCCGCACAACCTCTCGTAAGAAAAAATGTTAATCAATACATTGTATAAGTTTTTGAAAATGGGGATTATTTTAATTCTTTGACCCGCTAATGTTTTCTTTAAACTAAATCGTTACGTAGGTCATTCCTTGCAATTTCAAGGAAAATATCGACAATAACCAATTTGACGTTTTGTTGCTTTGGCGTGCTGTAGCAGCTATCACTCACCGTCAAATTGAAATATTGGAGGAAGACAGAACACGTGCATTAGTTTGGTGGGCACGGATGGAATGTATTGGTTCACGATGAAAACTTGTTTGTTGGCACAAGAGTTGTTTTCACAAATCTCCTAAACAATACTCTTTCCCCGATGCCATTTCTTTGAAAATGGATTGATGATGCGTTCGAACTTGTGCAACGTATGGAGTGAATGTACAAGACCGCTCATGAGAAACCCCGTAGATGAAGGTATGTTAATCAAAGTGTATACATAATCTATGATTTTATTTTAAAATAAACCTTTCCAAATAATAGCTTTTAAATTATTTACCATTTTTATTAAATTCCAATTGCGGATGAGCGTATGAAACACATATGTGCATGGAACGAATGTACGAGCAAGAAAGTGAAAGGATTGTTTTACGCGCCCATCCCGGCATATGTCACGGACAGGAGTCGTTTGGTAAGTAATTATACAAATCGGACCATTTCGGTCATTATACGCTTTTGCAAAAACTAATATATACTTCAACACATGGACATACTTTTGTTGAGCATACTACATTGTTCTTTTAATGCAGAACATACCACATTTGTTTACGGCGAAATCACATGTGGAAGTACCATAACGCATTCCGAGATACCGGAAGAAATGGAGTTTTATGTGAACGTGAACGGAACACCACAACGATAGGCCTAGAAGCAAGAACCACGTTATCATAAACGCCGGATGGAGAGAGATTGTTGAGGAGTGTCGGTGGGAACGAAACAAAATGGTCGATTCAATCTTGTTGACTTTGTCACGACGACCAAGCTTCGTGTCTTCCTGCACCCAGCTTATAATTCCAGATTTAGCATGTGTTAAAACATAATTCCAGCGTTATCGGTTGTTATTGGTAGACATGTTTATAAGCAGTTTCTTGGATTGTGTAGGATTTGGTTGACTTCATTTAGGGTGTGTGTTCCCAAGTAGTTAAAGCCATTCATGAGATGGAATGTAAACTACTTGGTATAGCCCTATCTTGAAGTGTATGGTTCCTAGTGGTGCATTAAAAGGTGTTCTTTGTGATGGTTTTGTCTTGGTTGTCATCATCCATGGTTATATGATATGGGAAATTTGTTTTGTTATCGACTTATAAGAACAGTTATATCAGATATTGAATAGAGTTGGCTTGTATGCAACTTGATATGGGACTTGTCCATATCAGTGTGTGTTGCTTATTTCATTGTACAAAGTTTCCTTAATTAATACAAGTTCACCTTTGCACCAAAAAAAATATATACTTTGTGTTGTGGTCTGCTTATAAACAAAAAAGTTTAGTGGTTAAAGCTACCAGTACAAAGTTAAGTCTGGTAGGTTAGTTTTAGTGGTTAAGGCTGCCAAAACAAAGTTAAGTCTGGCAGACCTAAGTTAAGTCTGTTTAGTATTCGTAGTTAGTTATGTTTATGAAAAACAGAATAGTTTTTTGTGTGACTATTGATCATCCAATGGCCACATGAATTTTATGTGTGTTTGGCCTTTTCTAATATTTAGTCACACAAAGCATGTTTCTTTTGGGTATTTAGTCACATACAATTAATCATAAAGTGGTTAAAAGTGTTAATAAGTGTGACCATATGGTGTTTAAAGTTAAGAAATGTGTATTTTGTGTGACTATTGATCATCCAATGGCCACATGAATTTAATGTTTTAGTGGTCTTTTTCTAACATTTAGTCACATAAAGCATGTTTGTTTTGGGTATTTAGTCTCATACAATTAATCATAAAGTGGCTAAAAGTGTTAATAAGTGTGACCATATGGTGTTTAAAGTGAAGAAATGTGTATTTTGTGTGACTATTGATCATCCAATGGCCACATTAAATTTATGTTTCTGTGGCCTTTTCTAACATTTAGTCACACAAAGCATATTTGTTTTGGGTATTTAGTCACATACAATTAATCATAAAGTGGCTAAAAGTGTTAATAAGTGTGATCATATGGTGTTTAAAGTGAAGAAATGTGTATTTTGTGTGACTATTTATCATCCAATGGACACATCAAATTTATGTTTGTGTGGCCTTTTCTAACATTTAGTCACACAAAGAATGTTTGTTTTGGGTATTTAGTCACATACAATTAATCATAAAGTGGCTAAAAGTGTTAATAAGTGTGACCATATGGTGTTTCAAGTGAAGAAACATGCATTTTGTGTGACTATTGATCATCCAATGGCCACATGAATTTTATGTTTGTGTGGCCTTTTCTAACATTTAGTCACACAAAGCATGTTTGTTTTGGGTATTTAGTCACATACAATTAACCATAAAGTGGCTAAAAGTGTTAAATAAGTGTGACCATATGGTGTTTAAAGTGAAGAAACGTGTATTTTATGTGACTATTGATCATCCAATGGCCACATATAAAGTTACGTGACCATATGTACTAGATTTTGGCTACACTTAAATAATATGTGTGACAAAACGTTTAGTGTGACCATATATGGCATTTGGTCACAGTGTTAGTAGTAAATGTGACTATATAGATTAGCTTTTGGCAAGCTAACACAAACTAAAATTTAAACACACATATGAAGTTACATGACCATATGTACTCGATTTTGGCTACACTTAACGAATGTGTGACAAAACATTTAGTGTGACCATATATGGCATTTGGTCACAGTGTTCAAGTGTGTGACATATATTTGTCACTGTTTATATGTATATCGTGACTAATGCTTCAAGGTTACTTGTATTTGTCACGCGTTCCAAATTTATAGGTGGCTAAATGATCTGAAACAAAATTACCAGATACATTTAGCCACATAATGTTCAATTGTGTGGCAATACAGTTCTAATGGTCACACAATCAAAATTTTCATGTGTGACTAATTAGTAAATGTTGTCAATTTTCGTACCTTCAGCCACACAAATATGCAAATGTGTGGTCGTTCCATTTCGACCATGTGTGACCAAATCCTGTTTTTGTACTAGTGATAACAAATACATTATACCAGTTAAGTTACATATATTATCAAATACAACATAACAAGAATAGGTCGTAGCTCACTTGTTCAATGACTTGCATGTCATTACTAGCTGTATGAACTGCAACTTGTTCACTTGGTCGTTGACTTATAGGTGGTTCACTTGTTATTCAACTTGCAAGTGGTTGACTTTCTTCATCACTAATGTCACTGGGTTGGGTAGACATAGAATCATGAATTTCATCAGGTCTTGTTGTAGTCCCAATTCCACCCCTAATACTCACTGAACCACCACCTCTAGTAGATGCTGCAACATGTAGACCCACTACACCACCACCTCTACCAGCTGTAGTTGTGTTTTCCCTTCTAACATGTACACCACCAAGACCACCTGCAGCAACACCACTATCAGTAGTGTGTTCGCTTCCGTAAATATGCATTGGACAACAATACCACATGATTTCTCTATTCGGTGGACGCCTTGCATCAAACGTCAATCCAACCATGTTTTCTCTTTCCAGCCAGCACTCAATGCATAGCATTTTACAACCGGTTTCCTGAGACATGGTGAAACTTGTTTGATGTTATAAAGAAATGAATAGCATTGATTTTATATAAGAATGTCAAATATCATAACTGTTAGGATTTAGAAAATTCATTAGTTAAAGAGTAGGTCACCTCAAGTATATGTATTTGTTAGAAAGCTCGTAGTCGTAGTTATGTTATGTTAATAGATAGTCTAATATGTAACACCGTGGAGGAAGGACGGGTCTTTACCGACTGTATGCCTGATCCATAGCCCATCAGGAGGGCGTAGTAGTTGTAACTATAAATACCCTTCCTAAGGGAAGGGTGGTTCTTTTCTAATAATCTAACCTTACATTTGTTTGTTTATCTCTCTAGAAAACACACACTCCTCTCTTCATCTCTCTAACCATGGCTTTCTTGTATTATCACCATCCTAGACCACCCGAATCATCAAACAACATAAAATATACGATCCTACAATTGGTATCAAGAGCCATGGTTTGATCACTCATCTTTCATGTTCTTGGTTTTAGTAGATTTCATAAGGTTTTTGGGGTTAAAAGTGTTTAGAAGAGTTTGAATCATTTGGATCATTTCTAGTGTTAAAGTTTGGATTTTGATTGTACTTTTGTGTTTAGAATCATCATATGTGCTTAGGTTTTGAATTGGAAGGCTTGAATCATCGTGGTTGGGTTGTTTTTGGATTGTAAAGTGGTTGTTTTTTGAAAGTAGTACTAAGCGAGTTGCGTTTCGTAAAACGTTTCTTGGAAGCGAGTTAGTGTGTTGCTTGAAGCGAGTTGTCACTGAAGAGAGTTGTTACTTAAGCGAGTTGTCGCCTAAGCTAGCTGCTTTGAAAGCGAGTTTGTCTGTTTCTGCGAGTTGTCTCTTAAGCGAGTTGTCGTTTAAGCAAGTTGTGTTGGAAGCGAGTTGGTTTTAAGCGAGTTGGTTTTATGCAACTTGGCTATTAAGCGAGTTGTCTCTTTATGCGACTTGTGGTTTATACGACTTGACTATTAAGCGAGTTGTTTCTTTATGCGACTTGTCTATTAAGCGAGTTTTTATCAAAGCGAGTTGACTGGGGTGCGAGTTGTCTTGGGTGCGAGTTGTCTTGGGTGCGTTTTGTTGACTTTTCCCGATAAAACTTCAAACGGCCATAACTTTTGAACCGTAACTCCGTTTTCAGCGTTCTACCCATCAAAACAACCGTGAGAACGAGGAGAATGACACGCCAAATGAAATAGGTCAACCTTCGAGGCCTAAATCCACTCCCGAAGTTATTGAGGTTTTTAAGTTTTTAGATCTAAAATTCTCCGTAAAAACGTGCATCAATCAATCCAAATCTCAACCAAACAACGTTTCAGCTTTTCCTACGAACAATCTAATGTCCTATCACACAATCTTCTATCATTGTATCGATCCATCGTCATCTTAACACACTCTACTGGCCATTGCTTAACGGTTTCTTCTTGATTTTGTAAAATCCAGCGAAAGATTCTATTTCTCGGTTTAAATCATAAATTTGTAAAATTTCGTGCACGTCAACAACATGCCTAACGTTTCGGATTCAGTTGTATCTAAGATACTCAGTTTATACGACGTGATCAATGAACAGAAGATACCCAACAATGTACTACAGATTATCGTGTTTGAGTCTGATAATGCTAAAATGGAATCTTCGTGCTCAAATTCACAAGAGAGAGAGAGGTGCACCAGCCACAACCTGTGCAACTTAATGCAAAGGAACGCTCCATGGAAGCTTCGGATGTACCCAAGATAGAGATGCACCAGCCACATCCTGTGCATGGTAATGAAGTGGAAAGTTGCATGGAAGTTTCTGCTGTACCTAGTTGTGCATCTTCTACTCAAAATGATGATTATGAGCTGCATGAGTACTCTGCATTTATCCCTGATGATTCCCTTACCACTGAGCTTAGCATATATAAGGATCAAGTTGCCATATATGAACAACGTGCTAAATTTGAACTGACTACCCGTGAGCAGGAGATGGATAACCAAATACGTACAGTTATCAGAAAAAGTAATTTTAGGGAGGAGGTGTTAAAACAAGAGTTAAACTCCTTAAAATATAAGCTCAATAAAACTTTTAAGCAAAAGCAAGAACTTCAAGAAAATGTGAAAGTGCTTAAACAGGAATTTATGGCTAAGGAATCAAAACTTTTAAATGACTTTTCCAACCTAAAAACTTTGAAAAACAAACTTGAAAACAAACTGTACGTACAAGGGAACACCATTCAGACTGCTCACATGATCACTAAGCATAGAGTATTAAATGATAAGCATAGTATTGGCCTTGAATAAGAACCCAATCCTGAGTATGGTAAGAAAGCAAAAGATGCTCAAAAGGTGATCTATGACGGTGACGAGATTGTTAAGCCTAGACAAATGCCTACATGTGTTGAGTGCACTGAGGAGGATAGAGAATTGGAAGAAATCAAGAGAGTGAAATCAGATAAGAAATTAAATGATCCTTGGTGTATAAAGTATAACATAACATCTAAACCCCATGATTACACTAAGGAAAATTGGATTGCCTTAAACAAGTTTAGACCTCAAACACTATTAACACCAGAACAAGTTTTTTGGAAGAAAGACATGGATAAGCAAAAAGCTGATGAACTTGTTGAAAAGAACCCTCCCCTTAGGAAAGTGCCCCCTACTACTGTGTATCCTCCAAATACACTAATGCATTTAGTACCTAGAACTCTTCCCACTAAAAACAAGACCTTAATTAGCCTATATGTTGTATACCAACTATTCGTTGATTTCAAAAAAACATGTAAGAAGAGAATCACACCTACAGGGATAACTAAAGGGGAAAGGGGTTTTGAGAAAACTAAATAATGCTATTTAACTGAGGTCATGCCTTTCTTTAAACAACTAAAAAATCAATTTGAGAGTCTTCAAAAAGGCTTAGATACAGAGATTAAGGAAATGGAAAAGGAATTTGATGAAATGGTAATCGAGGTCAAAGATTATGAATGTGAGCTAAAAAATAATGAGATTGAGAGGAAAAATCTGCACATCTTAAATGATAATTTGATTTCTAGATGTGTTGCTCAGGATGTATTCTTCACAGTTACAAATTATTCTATTACTGCTTCTCAATTTCATGAATTATCTGTTGCCTTGAAAGTTTCCCATGATCGTGTTATTGAGCTTGAATCCACAAATTCAAATTTGTATGAGAAAATAGAACAAGATGATCATGATAACTTGGTCAAACATTATTCTAAATTGGAAGTTGAACATCTTGCCTTGCAATTAAAATACCAATATCTAAAAGAAAATGTTAAAACCTCTAATGTCAAGACATCCTCGGATGCTCCTGAGTTTGATGCAGTTTTTGAAATTAGCAAACATGATGAACAGATTCGAGCTCATTGTAACACGATCAAAAGATTGAAATTCCAGATTTCACAACTGAAAGGTGAAAGGAATGAAGTGACTAGCTCTTGTATACCTCCATCTTTAGAATCTCAGAATTTCCAACTTCAAAACATTATTGATAACTTGCAAAAGGAAAATGATTGTTTTAAAGCCGAAATTTCAAAGGTTAATGATCAAAAAAAGAGTTATGTGATTCATTCAGAATTAATCATGATAAACACATTGAAAAGATAACTTCTTTGCTTAACGATATTGAGAATCTAAAGCGTGAAGTGAAAGGAAAATTGCCAATCCCTAATTGCAAATATTCTGTTCCAAAGGTTTCTGCTTGTGATAAGTATCCTATTGATATGTTATATATTCCCCCACCTCTTAGGAATAATGAACTTGCACATAAAGCATATCTTTCATACCTTAAGGATAGTTTAAAGGGTCTCTGTGAGATTGTTGACGATGATAGAACAAAAAAACCTTTTGATAGTGCAATCGCCTATGCCTGCATGGATGCCAAAAGATCTCAAGAACTCTTAGAGTATGTAATTGTCACAAGTCCGAAATCTAGTAATAGCCGAGATAGAATAGTTGCACCAGTTTCTATGCCTAAAGTTAAGAAGGTGACTTTTGATGTGCCTCGAAAGCCCCAGAACCCAGCACTTCTAGACCAGAAAATCAAATGGCAGTAAAACAAACTAAGGCTCCCATCATCACTCCTACAAATGTTAAAATTGACACTAAAGTTAGCGGGTAAAAACCTAGAAGCAATGCAAAGAAGGATAGGATTACGCAAACTAAAGGTGATCATGAAAAGGAAGTGAAAGAACACCATAGGGACAATAAGTTTGACTTTAACAAAAAGAATCGTGTTGGTTCTAGTATTAGCTCTAAGCTTACAGAAATTAATTCGATGTCTTATGCTGTCTGCAAAAACATGTAAAGAATGTCTATTTTCTGGTAATCATGATAAATGTGGTGTGTTATTTCTAAGGTCTAAGAATCAAAACCCAGTTAAGAAAGTTTGGAAATTGAAACAAATTAAGCAATCCTGGAAACCTATTGGGAATGTTTTTACCAATATAGGATTTCAGTGGAAGCCCACAGGTCGAATATTCATGCATGGCAAACCTTGCTCCTTAACTAGATCCACTATGCCTAGAGTAGTGCCTGTTAAGGTTTGGAAGCCAACTGGTAGAATAATCCCATTAGGCACACAATGTCTTTTAACTAAGTCTGATGATTCTACTAGTTTAGCTCCTAGTGATAATGCCAGAGCAACTAGGGTTTCTGCTGATTCAAAGATTGTTTGCGCTAACCAAAAGGAACCCATTTTCACATGGGGATCCAATGTTTTCAAATTTCCTCCTTTGTCTGTGTTCCAATGCAGGTTGTACACATCAGCCATTGGTACTTGGATTAAGGGTGCTCTAAACAGATGAGGGGAAATGACTATGACGTTTGAACACAACAGTTCAAGCCTCGTACTCTAAAGAAAAGAATTGTGTACGCATCAGTGTGCATTATCTTCTGAAGAAGAGAAATCTTCTAATTATGACCATTCTCATCAACATGCTTCATACTTTTTCCATGCGCGTACAATTATCAAGTGAACCGAACTACCAGTACTAGTGTCATTCCACTTGCTCAATTAAAATAGCGATGGCGACATCATTTGCAACCTTCGTGGGGGAGAAGTGTGAAGAAACAACATTATGAAGATAATCACTTGTTTAATCAAGAATGGCATCTACGTATGCAATTCTTGAGGGGGAGAAGAAGTATGATAATTCTACATGTTGAGTTATATTTGAGAATATATGGTCATACGGCTCCTAACTCATGTAAGAACCGAGCTTCTTCTTATCGAGTCATCGTTACATGGAGCTTCTTCTAAGAGCCGTTGGTTGACATCTTCTCATGGACTGATGAGTTTATCGACAAAGTGCTTCCGATTAATACTTCACGTACACATCAACATGATGATTCCGAACAATCTCTCTATTCTTGTTTGATGTGATTTCTAGTTTGGTGTTACCATTTAGTGTGTTCGTTGAGGGCTGATTGCTGATTTCCTTGATGAACATCTCTCTAAACTCTTTCATATGATTGTGTTATGTGTTTATGAAATCCAATATCGAACAATAACCATCTGTATTTTTTCTCTTCATTTATTATACTTGAATGGTGTGCCATACTAGTTGGTAGGAGAATTTACTTGAAGAGTAACACACACTCTTTCTAACCTATACAATTAACTTGTAAGTAGTCAAATATAAGGTCAGCCTACATTGAAATATACCCGTCTGACTTTCTTATTATGAGGGAAAGGGGCATTAACTACCCACATTCACACACACACCTACCCAATTAATTAGCTTCGTTCACTACTGCCAGTCTAACATGCCTACATTGTACACAGATAGATGTAACGTTAAGCATGCCTATATTTGTAATAGCAGCAGTAACCTTACACAACCTGTAGTAACAACACGTTTTATATTATTTGGTCTTCAGCACTAGCAGTACTAACTTGAACAAGCAGTTTTAAGTCTTTATTCTGACATTCGTAATATGCTTGTCATAATTTTGCATTAAATTTCATCACCATTACTACCTTTACAAACAGCAGCAGTCAGCAACTTGAGCAGCAGTTACAACATTATCATGAATTAGTCCGATTCACAATAGTATTTATCATATCCAATGAAACCCTTTGTATACTTATAGAAAAAACTATAATACACCACAAACTTCGGGAAACGAGTTTAAGCTTGTTGGTAATTTATGAATTGAACACTATATAATCTTGAATATGTATTCAAAATATCTAAGCCTGAATCTGTAACTCCAGGGTATCCAGTTTATGTAATCTATGTTGTTGTTTTCATTATGTAAAGGTAATTTGTCCCATATATATTTTGTTGTTCCGCTGTGCTTTACAATTTAACACTAAAAAAAAAGAACTTGTAACTTCTCCAAAAGTAAGTTCCATCTTATTAACTATAACTATTCCATTGCATTGCTTGGCTATTAACATACCAACTCCAACACAAATAACTCACAAAGATCCTAACATAATGAAAAACAACCTATCATACAGCTTCAACTTTGACTTTGCATCAGTCAACTCTTTTTTCAAGATTGACTTGTCCAAAGCAAGAGTATCAAGCAAGTGTTCAATATCCACTGACTTCTTCGATATTTTCTCCTTTTCAAAGAACCCATACACCAGATCTTTATAGTATTCACTTGGCAGATCATCATCCAAAAACTGATAAACATCACAAATAGAGCATTTTACAAATCGCTTACCAGGGTTTTCCCTTGTTGTTGAAGTCTTGACTGTTAGCCGAAGACTTCATTTGCAAAAGTATTCAAGTTTGCCACCAATTACTCGGGTAGTAGCTGAAGTTCTCGAAGTCATAATAAATAGGAAAATTTTAATTTAGAAGGTTGTGGAAACTAGGAAAATGTTGACAGTCAAATGGGTGGTTTATAAAGGTGCAAAAAGGTACTTTTCTTAACTTTACTTTTTTTGGCCCAACCACACTAGAGGGACCTAGCATGACAAACATTGAAACGTTTTACCCCACACATCACTTATCCTTATGGTCCCAACAATCAACATCCCCACATTCATGCTTATACCCTAGGTCACTTTCATTGAAGAATCCAAATAGAATCGTTGACTTTTTCATCTTTTTAGCAACAAATCCAAGTTTGTTGTACTCTCCCATATGTACTTTGTTACCTTTTTCGTTCATATATTTATATATGAATATAAATAACTGGATGTCTGAATGATGGTTTGGTACGTTTATTGACTAAATTTTTATATTTAAATTATATGTTCATACCACACAGATGCACGACCGATATTAGCTAGCCACCACATGACACAAATAAATAATAGTTTAAGATCCATCAGTTATTACAAATTCAAATACAAACAAACGTTATCCTTACACAAAACATAATATAGTAGCGCGTAGGTAGTGAATGCATTAATAAAAACCATGTTCCCCCGCTTACTTTAAAAAGCTGTTTGGAGTAGGGAAATCAGATAGAAGATTGATGTGTGGAGCGTACGAGGTTGGTTGTTCAGTGGTTTGACTTGAGTTGGGGTGATCTGCCGCATTAATCACCTAATGATTAGACTCTCCGTTTGGCTCGCTTTGGCTGTTGCTAGTTAACTTAAATGATTCCCCCATCATACGATCCTTTTTTTTGCACGTGATGTACCTGGTGTAGCCTTTCGTTTGTTTCCAACCATTCTCTGCATATGTGTGAGCATACATGTTAGTTGCCAATTAACAAAAATCCTTAAAGTTTTCTTACAGTTGAACAAATACTTACTTTTATTTTCACCAAATGTACTCTACATGTTAGGCGGTTGTGGCCTTTTGTACCACACCTTCCACAATAGTTGCTCTCAGGCGCCTCACCTTGAGATGGTATTCGGTCTTTATTTTTAGGCCTGCCTGAATTACGCTTACCGATAACAGGGTGCAACACATCTTCTATGTTCACTGCAGTGTCCCACATCGTTATATCTTTTAAGGGATAAATGATGTCTTGGTACGTCGCTTTAATAGTTGTATTATAAAACCAAGCTTTTGCTAATTTCTTAACACTGGTCAGGCCTGCAAATCTACCTACAGAACAAACATGTCCACAAGGTAAGCGTGAAAGCTGCCATTTGCGACAACTGCATTCACCCTTGACCAAATCAACAACATGTTGTTTTTTTGTATTGTGTACTTCATAAACTTTGTCCTTAAGTATCCCCAAAACCTTCCAGCTTGCACTTTTTTCCATTATGTCTTTCAATTTGGTGGTCGCCCAGTCTGTAAGTTCGTCATCTGGTGCATCTAACATTTAAACATAGTGACACATTAGTGAATACAACTACTTAATTATTGCTCATTAAACTATCTAATAATAACACCATTTTCTACCTGCATGTTTTTCCTGCCGTTCGTAATACCATCTTTGGGCAACAACACTTGGGTGTTGGTTGATCTACTACCAGGTTGCAAACCTCTGGGTTTCAAATGGATTTTCAAAAGGAAAATGAAGGTAGATGGAACTATTGAAAAGTTCAAGGCTAGACTAGTCATTCAGGGCTTTAAACAAAAGTCAAGAATAGACTATTTTGATACTTATGCCCATGTGGCTCGTATCAGTACCATAAGACTGCTGATTGAATGGTGAATTGGATGAGGAGGTTTACATGAACCAACCTCAGGGCTTCATCATGCCCGGCAATGAAAGCAAGGTGTGTAAATTGATTAAGTCTTTTTATGGACTAAAGCAAGCACCTAAGCAATGGCATCAAAATTTTGATGAAGTGGCTTTGTCTAGTGGTTATGTTCTTAACCAAGCTGACAAATGTGTATATAGCAAATTTGATGAATCTGGTAAAGGAGTCATCATTTTTCTATATGTTGATGACATGTTGATCTTTGGCACTGACTAAAATCAGGTTGACTTGACAAAGGAATTTTTGTCATCAAGGTTCTCCATGAAGGACATGGGGGAGGTTGATGTTATCCTTGGTATAAGGATTAAACATGAAAGTAAAAGAATTTCTATCTCTCAGTCTCATTATATTGAGAAGGTGTTGAAGAAATTCAATTACTTTGATTGTACTCCTCTGAGTACACCTATGGATACTTGTGAGAAGCTTATGCCTAATAATGGCAAGGTTGTATCTCAACTTGAGTATTCTAGGGTAATTGGCTGCCTGATGTATGCCATGACATGTACAAGACCTGATATAGCTTTTGCGGTGGGTAAACCGAGCGGTATACTAGTAATCCTAGTGCTCATCACGGCAAGCGATTCAGAGGGTATGAAGTATGTGAAGAGAACTATGGATTATAGTCTCTCATATCTTGGTTATCCTTGATGTTGGAAGGATACACCGATGCAAGTTGGATCAATAATCAAGACAATTCTTTTACCGATGGTGGGTATTCCTACTTAGTGGAGGTGCAATTTCTTGGGAATTCAAGAAGCAAACTTGCATTACCGGTTCAACAATGGAATCAATTTTGGCCTTAGCGACACGGTAAAGAAGTTGAATGGTTGAAAAACTTGCTTCTTGAGATTCCATTGTGGCTAAACCTATAGCACCTATTTCTATCCGTTGTGATAGTGCAGCTACATTGGCAAAGGCTTATAGCCAGATGTACAATGAGAAGTCTAGACACTTAGGTGTCAGACATAGCATGATTCGTGAGCTTATCATGAATGGGGTGGTATCAATAGAGTTTGTTTGATCTCAACAAAATTTAGATGATCACTTGACGAAGGGTTTAGCTAGAGACTTGGTTATAAAGTCTGCTAAAGGGATGGGTTTAAGTCCAACTTAGTCACTGAATGCTAACACACCCAACTCCCTCTTGAGGAAACTTGGGAGTTGAGTTCAATGTGGAAAGCTGAACATTCAGTGGTGGAGCACATGTTTTATTTACATCCCAAGGTTGTGCTCAGAACCTGCTAAAAGGAGGATGAAGTCTTAACTTATTAATGGTTAATTTTTCTTTGAAAAAGTGCTTGGCAGGAGCATGAATAAAAGAGGAACCACCTATGTAATGTTGAAGTTTTGCCGCTTAAGGGAGCTTTGAACTTTTAGCTCTTACAACATTTATTAATTTGGATATGGACACATGGCGTGTACAGTGTCAGGAGCTATTAAGTGTTTGAAAACTTGTGTGTATTTTATCTTCAAGTATTCAAATGGGTTGAAGGGTTCAATTCTTAGAACACCCTGATTCTCGAATATTTGAACGTGTAATGTACTAAGATGGAAATTCAATCCTCGGGATATTTTCGTTTATGCACATGTTTTGTTTGATGTTTGTTTTTCTTGAAAAGGAAGTGAACTAAATTTGGGAGGATTGTTGGAAAATTTAGTGCACTTGTGGGATTAGTTCACACCGGTTTTGTGTTAGGAGGTGGAGGTGTACACCCATGAGGTCCCCGAACACCCCGACTCAAATAGTGGTTAGTACTGGCAGTGTATTGGTTACTACTGCTAGTGTAGTGACTGATGGATCCACTGCTAGTGTATTGGTTACTACTGTTAGTGTAGTGACTGATGGATCCACTGCTAGTATATTGGTTACCACTGCTAGTAGTAGTAAACTACTGCTAGTGTAGTAACTGATGGTTCCTGCTGGTAGTGCTGGTTACTACTGCTAGTGTAGTTCCCACTGCTAGATGCTAGTGTAATGGTTCCTACTGGTAGTGTTGCAGTGATTATTTGTAACAGCTTTGACTCATTCAAGTAGCTATTATGACTGCTTTATGACCACGTTTAATTGGTCATGTAACCACTATTCCTATGATAATGGAGGCTTATTATGGGTGATTAATTGGCCGTTAATCACACATAATGTCCATTAACTAGGAGAGAGTTTTCTCTACTATAAATAGAGATGTCATCTTCTGCATGAAATATACTAAAACCGGAGAAACAAACAAAAAGCTTAAACACTTATTTGCACAAGGGTTATTGATTGTGCCTAATTCAATAACTAACATTTGGTCATATCCCAAGTAGATATTCGTGTAACCCAGGCATTGGGTCGAATAGTTTACTTTGGAAAGTGATTACATGATTCCAAGTGATATCCGGTAACCACCTAGTGGTATTGTTGTTGCTGCTGATTGTCTTAACCCTGTTCTGGGAACTACCACCAACAAAAGGGCAGCGCCCCTACCCACACAGTATATTTGGTACTCCATATGAGTTACCCATTGTTCCCATCATAATCCAACAACTGTTGGTTTCTAACCGACTTTAACCGCGTCTAAGTGTCAAAATAATCTTTACATAACATACTCATTTGTCTCATTAAATATTCTTGTGTCTATAAAAAAAAAAAAAAAAAAAAAAAAAAACGCCTCTTTCTTTTGCTTTGTTCTTTTGTGTATATAAACAAAGTGTTGTTTTTGAATTATCCCAGTAAAAGTTTCTTGATACCTAAGCATTAATAGGCCAAAATATTTTATCCGAATCATGAACATACACGATTTGACAAGATTATGAATTAATATCATCAAACTTCAAACCCTTACCCAATTTTTAACATATATGCCGAAAAAAGTTAAATTAAACATGACATGATATCTGATTTAGCGAGTTAATTATCATGTTACATTTATATTTTTTATGATAAATTCAAAATCGCAAATGTACGTCATTGTAATTTTCTCGTAAATAGTGATACGTACTTAATTTGCAACGTTTTGGAAGTTCGCTAATCATATTGTTCTGTGTTTTTCGATAAAGATTTTGAATATATGCAAAGATCAAGGAAGTTGATTCAAGAGCAACAGACTTACGTGGTTCCAAAGAGTGAAAGAAAACTAAGAACGGTTTCTGCTCCGCCACCACCAGAATCTAATTTTGGTAAACTGATGGTTGATCTTTCTCCAGCACCATCACCGTCACCATCACCTTCAAATGGATGAGCATAATATTCCCAACATAGGTTTGTGATTGTTTAGTGGCATGTGGTTTCATGTCATCTTTATGTGTTGAAATAATTTTTATAGTTGATGTGTATTAGTATATATGCAATGGTGAAATGAATCATGTCTGTTCTTTGTTTGTTAATATACATATATGTTAGTAAAATTTGCGAAAATGTTCGCTTTAAGTTATTGATTTTTTTTTTCACTTCAGGTACGAATTTTGCCTGTATGCTAAACGTTCAATGAGGTAATCTGGTAACTAGTGTCTGGTAACCTGCTAGTACCCGGTGTCACTGGCCACGTCATTAAATAAAAGTCTCATAATTTCCAAATCAGATTGACCGAGTCGGGTCTTCTTTTTTAAATATATATACCTCAGTGTTTCTTATATTTATTTGTCAACCAACATTATTCATGTAATATCATAATAAAGAATTTTAGTTTCGTTTCTTTTAATTTTATCTCAGATTAATGCAATCTCATATTTCTTGATGTAGTTTCATATTCGTTGATATACATTAGTTTTCTTCTAAATTTTTGTAAATTTTGCTAAACACTACTACAAAATTGACATAGAGTTTCATATTCGTTGATTAATAGTTTTCTTCTAAATTTTGCGGTTTTGTGAAAAACGGGCTCTAAAGGGATTCGAGTTGTGGAATAGGGTACAGAGCCGTTTTTTTTATTTATATAGAACCGGGCTCTATGCTGAAAAACTTTAGAACCGTGTTTTTTGCTTACAAACCGCTCTAATCCTAGTATACAGCCATGTTCTCTTTAATAAAACCGGGCTTTATGATTAAAATCATTAGAGCCCGTTTTTCTTTCAAGAAACCGGGCTCTATTACACAGCCAACCAACGGCTTCAAACAAAACCAGTTATGAAGCACATTTATTACTGGTTTTTGCCTCTTTTTTTCAAAACCTTTGCATATATAAGCTTTAAATGATCGAATTTTTAAGTTAAAAAAAAAAAAAAAAAAAAAAAATGATCAAATTATAATTGTCTCCATAAGGTTTAAATAATCAAATTTTGTTCAATCTCAAATCATAATTAAAGGTATTTAACACTTCTTATACTTAATTATTGTTATATACTCTAGCTTATTTTCACACGTACACATGCTCAATCTCAAATCATATTTAATTATGTGTTGCTATGTATTGAGATTTTGCATGGATGTCAAAGAATAACGTTCTAGATTGACAAGTTGTGGTTAGTTATTACTTATCAATAATAATATTTATTTTGTTTAAATTATGATACCAACTTATAAATTGACTTAATTAAAATATGATTCGTAAGTGTTTAAGTTTGATGAAAGTGTTGACCACTTTTACTCGCTTCATGTTTAATTTTGAGGTCCACTCTTTCCAAACGAACTGGGTCATCAGTCATCACATAATGCTATTACGATATTTATAAATGCTCAATGTAATAGAACCTCTCTAGCAAAATGTTGGATTAGTAGAGAATGGTAACATTGATTTGCGTATGGTAACAAGAAATGCTCGTGATTCAGAGTATTTTGGCGATAGAAGCTAGCGTTATCTAACAAAATTATTTATTGAATTGAATGAATATTTACATTTAAAATGTGAATTCTCTATTATATTTACATCTAAAATTCCTTTTTGAACATTCACCTTTCGTGCTTAGTTAATTCGTTGGAGCAGTTTGCTTTCGTTTGATTGTGGCTACACTATTTGGAAATTGGTTTGTCATTGATTTATCATTGTTGGTGATGCATTACTTAGGAATAATGCGTAATAAATTACTTATATTATTGCCCTTTTTTTTCTTTTTTGTTTGTCCTAAAATAATTGTTCATTCATAAATATATAAGTTGCAATTGTTTAAGTTTAACTTACTATGCCTCTAATCAAAATAAAGTTAAATGAAATCATAAATTAATAGTTAAAGGGTAAAACTGTTTTTTACAATTCTAGCTTATTTTCATACATCCACATGTACATGAATCTTTGTTTTGTTAACTTGTAACTTATTTGTATTTGTAGGACCGTTTCGGAAATAATTTGGCACACAAAACATGATACTAGCTTGATAGACCCGTGCAAGTAAGTGTCTTTCTATGATTTTTCGAACCACTAATAACGTTGTTATGACATTCATTTAGTACAAATAAAGTATAAATTATTCTCTCTTAGTAAAATACTCGGCCGATATTAATCTAATAGAGATTAATTTTGGATTGCCCCCGTTTTAGGATTGCCTTTCAAATAATTTATCTCATTTAGGATGCGAATGTTATTAACATATTGACTATTTAAGGAAAAATCAACATGTTTTCTCTTACTTCTACAAATTTGTGTTTATGGCACATATTTGGGGATTTGAGGGAATGTACTAGATAGATCGAAATTCTAGATGGATCAAAGTAGATGGATGTACAAGATAGATTGAAATGAAATAAGAGGACACACAGGTTTACAAAATGGATGGCATGGTGAAATATTTGACCAAATTTTAAGAATTGTTTGTCCATACGGAAAAGCCGTGATGGGTGTAAAAATACACTAGACTCGAATTTATTAGAGTTGATCCACACCCGTTGTGTGGCGTTTATGTAAGACTATAAATACTCTCTACCTTGCAAGGTAGAGAGATGATCGAGTTTAGTGGTTTGTGCATCATTGGTGGATTTCTTGTGTTAAAGCTTGGATTTTGGTAGTACTTTTACGCTTAGAATCATCACAAGTGTTTAGGTTTTCATTTGGTAAGCTTGAATCATATTGGTTGGGTTGTTTTGGATTGAAAAGTAATGTTTGTGAAGTTTTCTTGAAAGGCAACTTACAAAGACAAGTAAATTCTTTAGCGACTTGAATCTTAGCTTATTCTTTGCCAAAATTAGCGACTTGCCTTTGTTTAGCGACTTGGGACTTTAGCGACTTGGTGGTATAGCGAATTAGGTGTTAGCGAGAATATCTTGTCCGATTTATGGAATGGATGTACCAAAGATGTATGATGAGCTTGATGATAAGGAGAAAAGAGATTCGATGTCGATATCGTGGCTTCTAACATTGTTCTTTAAGGTAAAGATTGTAACCATATACATACGTATATTGACTTTGATGAAATAAGAGGACACACTAAAGGATTGGTTTACAAAATGGTATATTTGTTGGTCATGGCATGGTGAATTATTACAAGTAACATCATTAATCAACTAGCGTGGCATGGTTGATTTGGATTATCTGACGAGGAAGGAATGCATGATGGACCCTCGCACACACAATTTTATGGCTAGCATTTCTCCAATGGTTTCTCCCAGGTTTCTTCTTCACCACAAGTGGCCCATCCAAAGACAAACTCATCTCGAGGTATTAAAACTATACGATGATGTCGATGTACAAAAGATGCATGACAAAGTACAATCAACTCGAAACTATTGAATCAAATATTGAAAATATGGGTAATATCAATGTTGTCCCATATGATCAATATGTGAAACAAAGGAAAGTGAAGTTGTACCAAGTGATGCATCTTCCGCGATCAACAATGATTATGTTTTGATGAATACACTGCATGTGCCCCGATGATTCGTAATTTCTAACTAAATACCTATAAAGAACGTGTTGCTATTTATGAACAACGTGCAAAATTTGAGTTGACCACACGTGAAAGCGTGAAATGGATAACCAAGTGCGTATAATCATTAGAAAAGTAATTTTAGAGAAGAAGTATTAAAACAAGAATTAATTTCCTTGCAAGAAAAGCTTTCTAAAGCGCTAAGCAAAAACAAGAACTTCAAGAAAATGTGAAAATGCTTAAGCAAGGATTTAATGCAAAGGAATCAAAACTCTTGAGAGATTTTTCTAATCTGAAAACTTGAAAACAAACTTGAAAACAAGTTGTACATACAAGGAACACCATTGATCGCTCACATGATCACTAAGCATAGAGTTCTAGCGATAAGCATAGTGTTCCCATTATTGATAAACCCAACCCCGAGTACGGAAGATAGCAAAAGCAACTCAAAGTGTGATCTATGATGGCAATGAGATTCTTAAACCTAGACAAAACCTAGTTGCTTTGAGTGCATAGAGGAAGATAAGAAATTAGATGAAATCACTAGGAGAAGATGAATAAGAAACTAAATGATCCTAAAAGCAAAGAGAAGAAAGTAATTATCACTCCCCATGACTACAAAAAGGAGAATTGGATCTCCCGAACATGTTTAAGCCTCAAACATTATTGACTCCCGAACAAGTGTTCGGAAAATGGACTTAGATAAGCAGAAGCGAAAATATTGTTGAAACAAATCCTCCCTTAGGAAAATGCCTAAAGCAACTGTGTATCCTCCCAATACGCCAATGCATCTAGTTCCTAGAACGATTGCTACTAAAAGCAAGATCTTAATCGGTCAATATGTTATTTTTCAACTATTTGTTGATTTTGAGAAAACTTGTAAGAAAAGGATCACACCCACTGGGATTATCAAGGGAAAGGGTTTTGAACAAACAAAAGAATGCTATTTAAATGAGGTCATGCCTTTCTTTAAACTTCTAAAAGATCACTTGAGAGTCTTAAGAAGGGATACATACCGATTTTAAGGGAATGGAAAAGAATTTGATGCAATGATAGTTGAAGTTAGTGACTATGAGCGAGCACTAAAATATAATGAGATTGAGAGGAAGAACTTGCATACACTAAATGAGAACCGATTTAATGTATTGCTCAAGATGTGTTTTTCATCGCTACAAATTGTTCTATTAATGCTTCTCAATTTCATGAATTATCTGTTGTCTGAAAGTCTCCCATGATCGTGTCATTGAGCTTGAAAAACTAATTCGAACTAAACGAGAAAATTGAACCGGATGATCACGACAATTTGGTTAAACATTTTTCTAAACTAGAAGTTGAGCATTTTAATTTACAACTAAAATATCAACATCTTAAAGAAAATGTCAAAACTTCAAATATCAAGACATCCTCGGATGCTCCGAGTTTGATGCGACTTTTCAAATTAACAAACGTGATGAATGTATTCAAGCTCATCGCAACACAATCGAAAGTTGAAAGCCCAAATCTCTCAATTAAAGGGTCAAACGAACAATATGACAGTGCTCCCAAATGCCTCCTCCTTTAGATTCTCGTAATTCTCAAACGTTTCATCTTCAAAACCTAGTAAATGCATTATAAAAGGAAAACGAAAGTTTTCTAGAAGAAAATGAAAAGGTTAAACGTCATTTCAATGAGTTATTTGAATCAATAAAGGTCACCGTAACAAAAATAACGAACAAATAGCTTCATTGCAAAAGGAAATTGAGAATCAAGAGTCGGGTAAAAGGGAAAATGCCAATGACCAATGGGGAGAATGGTGTATCAAAGGTTCACTCTTGTAATAAATATGCTTTGTCTGCGTGAAATATGTCCCTCCTCATCTCGTGAACAACAAACTTGTTGTTCAAACATACTTCTCATCCCTTAAGGATTGCCTAGAATGTCTGCGTGAGATTGTTGAAGAGGATAAGTTAGAAACCTCATGATACAAGAATTGGACATGCATGCTTATATGCCAAACGATCTCAAGAAATCCTAGAATGCTTGATCACAATATGCCCAAAGTCCTTAGGTGAGAGAGTTAATCCTTTGATTCCATGTTCGATGCCTAATGCCAAGTATGATATTCATTCGATGCCCAATGTCTTGAATGTGAACCTTAGTGTGCCTTTAAGTAGTTCGATTCCGGATCCATCAATGCTATGAAAGAGAACTCAAGTGTGCCTTCTAGGAGTACAAATCCCAAGACTTCTAGTTTTAAGAAAGTGAACCTTAGTGTCCTCGCATGTAGTTCGGATCCCAAAGACATCTAAACAGTGATGCAAAGAATAGTAAAACCAACTAATGTTCCCATTCCTCTACAGGAGTAATCGGTGACATTAAAGGAGCGGTCAAAGTCTCAAGACAATACAAGGAATGATAGGACCTCGCAAGCTAAGAATGTGCCTTTGGAAAAGAGTAGAAGAACAATCTAGGAACTTTAAGTTTGAACCAATAAAACGAATCGTGTTGATTCTAGTATTAGCCATAGGCGCATCTTGTAAATAATTCGAATTCGATACTATTTGCAAACCTTGTATTGATGTCCGCTGAATTGCTTTCTAATCATGAATGTGGTGTTAATGTTTTGCCTCATCATGTTAATTGTCCGATTAATATTGTTAATGCTAAAATTCATGCTAAGAAGGCTAAAAGGCAAAAACGTAAGAAAGTTAGAAAACAAAGGAAACCCGGGAAGAACATTTAGTAAGATAGGCTATTATTGGATACCGTTGGTCATAAGACTAATCGCACAATGCCCACTAGAAAATGGATGCCTCTTGGTAGAACTATTCCTTAAGTGAGCACTGCGTGAATGTGGCTATCTGCACACTAGTATCGCATCTATTCACAATGATTCCATTGCCTTATTTTCGATATGAATGCTTCTATTTCGATGTGGTGTTCCAACCATTGTTACTAACCAAATGGAACCCATTCTTTCATGGGGATCCCAATTATCCGATTATCCATTCTTGTATGTGTTCAACCGCAGATCGCTCAAATCGCTCGTGGTACCGGATTCAGCTGTTCCAAGCATATGATCATGACGGTCACGCTCATGAACTTCGTGAGCAAATTCATCGGACGATTAGATTCGGAATGATCATTTCGGTGCTATTATGGGTTATGGAGACTATGTTGTTGGCAAAAGTGTTATCTCCGTGGTTTACTATGTAGAAGGTCTTGGTCACAACTTGTTCTCTGTTGGTCAATTCGCGATTCGATCTAGAAGTAGCCTTGTAAAACATACCCTTCGTTAGAGAACTTGATGGTAAGGAACTCTTAAGAGGTTCACGTGGTTCAAATCTATACACCATCTCTATCGAAGATATGATGAAGTCTTCTCCAATTTGCTTATCGTCAAAAGCTTCTAAAACAAAGTCATGGTTATGGCATCGCTGTCTCAATCACCGAACGGCACCATCAATGATCTCACCGTAAAGGACTTAGTTGTAGGTTTACCTAGACTCAAGCACGAAAAGGATCATCTTTGTTCGAAGATGTCAATTGGGAAAAAGCAAGAAGTATGCCCATAAACCCAAACCTACTAACTCGTCACGAAGTTCTTCATATGATTCATATGGATTTATGTGGACCAATGAGGGTGCGTAATATCTTTGGGAAGAAATATGTTAGTTGTGGTTGATGATTACTCTAGATTCACCGGTCAAGTTCTTAAGGACAAAGGATGAAACTCGATATCATCATCAAACTCATCAAACAGTGCGAGTTCGACTTAACAAAACCGTCGAATTATCGTAGGACAATGGAACCGAGTTTGTCAACAAACAACTTAGTGAATTTTATGAAAGCGTTGGAATCACCATCAAAGAAGTGTTCCACGAACTCCTCAACAGTAATCGGTGTAGTTGAAAGACGAAATCGAACTCTTGTAGAAGCCGCTAGAACAATGCCGATTTACTCAAAGGTTCCAATGTTTCTCCGGGTGAAGCTATTGCCACCGCATGCTACACACAAAATCGTTCCTCGATTCACACCGCTCGTGGAAAAACTCCATATGAACTTGTCCACAACAGAAAACCTAATCTCTTTCCTTCGTGTGTTTGGTGCATTGTGTTATCCAACTAATGAGGTCAAGACTTAGGCAAACTTAGAGCTAAAGCAGACATTGGAGTATTTTTGGGTATGCACCAAACAAAAGGGATACCGAATCTACAACAAAAGAACCCGAAATATCATGGAAACAATTCACGTTACGTTTGATGAGTCGACGGTCAAATGGCTCTCGGACAAACCATTCAGGACCCGACTTCAAAACAGCCCCATTGGTTCATCCCTTGTTCCAAACTCTTCTCAAGAAACTCCATATGTACCTCCATCCAAGATGATTTAAAGAAATTGTTGATCCTATGTTTGATGAACTTTATGATCCAAGTACTAATGAGGTGTCGATTCCTACACAGAGGTCGCTCATATTCACGTGAATGAAGTCAATCCTCGGTCTCAACATCTTTAAGTCAAGAAGCGCTGTCGATCCTTGATCTCATCAACAAATCATCATTCTTCAAATGTACATCATGGAAATGTTTCGCATCAATGATGAAGTTAATCCCTTTGCTACTCCCGAAGATGCTCCATTTGAAAACATATTTGCTCCTCGAATCTTCATCGAACCATCTTCTTCGTGAGACATCGACTCGCTACTTCAGGTCCTCAACAACTACCACATGAACACCTCGAAAATGGACTCACGATCATCCATTAGACAACATCATAGGAAATCCTTCTCGTCCGGTATCCACTGTAAACAAACTTGCTACATCGATGCCTTATGGTGCTTCTTTAACTCTATACTCTCAAAGATTGAACCTAAAGATGTTAAACTGCTATGAATGAAGACAACTGGTTCAATGCCATGCAAGATGAAATTCATGAGTTTGATCGATTAGATGTATGGGAATTAGTACCACTCAGTTGTGCTATGATCATTGCTCTTAAGTGGATCTTCAAAGTGAAGCTTGATGAGCATGGTGATGTTTTGAAAAATAAGGCTAGGTTAGTAGCTAAAGGTTATCGTCAAGAAGAAGGTATTGACTTTGAAGAATCTTTTGCTCGGTTGCTCGAATCGAGGCAATCGTAATCTTTTGGCTAATCGTCGCTAGTAAGAACATGGTTGTCTCATCGATGGATGTGAAGACGGCATTTCGAACGGAGACCTTAAAGAAGTCGTCACGCCACCAACCTGAAGGATTTGTAAATCAAGAGCATCCTACTCACGTTTATCATTTGAAGAAGGCTCTTTACGGTTTAAAGCAAGCTCCAAGGGCATGGTATGTTCTGTCACAAAGTTTCTTCTATCAACCGGATTTAGCAAAGAGCAGTTGATCCAACATTGTTTACGTGAAGTCGGGCAAACATTTAATTCATGTTCAAATTTATATTGATGATATTATTTTGCCTCGGCTGCACCCAATGGAATGTGATCGTTTTCAAATGAAATGAGTTCAAAATTTCAAATGTCAATGATGGGACAAATGTCATTTTCTTGGGATTACAAATTTCGCAAAAGTCCGGAGGCATTTTCATAAATCAATCTAAATATGCAATCGAGATCTTAAAGAAATTTGGATTTGATTCAGTGACCTGCTGACACTCCCATGATTGATCGAACCAAACTAGATGAGGACCACTCGGGGATCATGATTGACCAAACAAAATATCGTAGTATGATTGGATCCCGATGTACCTCATGCCTAGTAGACCAGACATCTTGTTCATTGTTTGCATGTGTGCTAGATACCGTGCTAAGCCTACTAAAAAGCACCTTGAAGCGATTAAACGGGTCTTCGGTATCTCAAGGAACCATCAATATGGGTCTTTGGTACCGAAGGACACCGGCATGTCACTAACACCTATGCAGATGATGATCATGTAGGGTGTCAAGATACTCGTCAAGTACATCCGAGGTGCTCGCTTTTGGGTGATAAGCTTGTGAGTGGTCTTCAAAGAAGCAAATGAGTACTTTATTTCCTCAGAGGTGAATACATAGCCATGTCATCTTGTTGTGCTCAAATCTTATGGATGAGATCTCAATTATCGACTATGGCTTTGAATTCAACAAAATCCTACATCGTGATAATAAAAGTTCTAATGCTCTCTCATGCAACAACGCTCAACACTCAAGAGCAAAGCATATCGACATTCGACATCATTTCATCAGGGAACAAGTGGAAAAAGGTGTGGTGGAACTCTATTTTGTGAGGTCCGAATATCGATTAGCAGACATCTTCACCAAAGCTCTTCCAAGAGAACGTTTGAGTTTATTCTTCCACGTCTTGGCTTGAAAAGCCTTCAACCGTAAACACTCAAACGGCTTCGGGAGGAAGACGAGAGTAAAGGTCTATCTTCATCTATCTCTTGTATATATCTATTCGAAAAACAAAATACAAAATTATAAAACCTTCAAAATCAAATAGAAAATATAAAACCTTCAAAATCCATAAAATTTGAAAATCTTGAAAAATTCCAAAAATATTGTCCTTTTGTCATGTTTTCCTCGATTCGATAATATCTACGGTTTGAGATGTCATTCAAAGAATGACACGGACTTTAGATGTTGTTTGAATGTTAAAAAAAAAAAAAAAAAAAAAAAAAAAATCAAAAATCAAAAATTATTTTTGGGAGAAAGAGAAACAATGGTTTATTGTCATCTCGACAAGAACCGCTTTTCAAAGAAATAACATGAGCCATACTTTATCATGTTTTCAAAATTCCATGCTCGATTCTATAAACATTTATCTGCTGAAACTAACTGCTTTGAAAAATAACTCGGTCTCTATTTTTGATAATCATTAGGACTTATTTGTCAAAATCTCTATCTCTCAATCAACAACATATGTCATTGATTGAGGGGGAGAATGATTTCAATTAAATTAAAAAGTTATTTGTCATTCAATTGTTTTCAAAAGATATTCATGCATGTTTAATCAATGGAGTTTAAAATCTAAATATCCGATTCTTGTCACTAAAACGTTTTCATAATCAAGTCACAGTTCTCCTTAAAAGCTTTCAAAATGAATTTAAATCTCTTACAGAGATCACAAATCTCAAATGATTTGATAATTGTGATCGGGAGAATTTGTGATTTAAATTGAATTTAAACTGATAATTCGGTAAATGGTTTTATAAGGAGGTACAAGCTCTCCTTCCCACATGTGACAAACAATTTCAAATTTTCCATGCATATGTTGAGGGGGAGCATCTATCTTAAACCACGATGATTTGAAACGTGATCATTTATCTCAATGTGCAGGTTCCCTCTAGTATGTGCAAAACTCTTTTCAAACCTAGTAGCACATATTGAGGGGGAGCAAAATCATGAAAACCTCATCCTTCCCCAAAATGCTTTATCTACTTGTCTTGATTAAGGAAGTGATGTTGATATCTTTTAGAAAATGGTAATCAAAGAAGTTAATTCTTCCTCTTGCCTCCGTGTGCAAAATGATTTCAAACATTTGATGCACATGTTGAGGGGGAGTTCTCATTCTAAAATATCAAAAACAATTCAGTACAAAATGCTTTGATAATACATCTTAAGTATCCGGATTGATTTTCAAATGGTTTTCAATTGGTTCCAATGGCGGATGAACAATACCAAATATACCGACCAACTTTACTTTATGTACGGTGATATAAGGATGATAAGGTTAGGTATTGGTTCCATGATCCGCCGAATCGGAGGGATCTACCCAGAACAATCCACTAGTTAGTGTAGAAGTCCTTAGGTATGATGATAAAAGGAGAAAAGTGAGATATAGGAAGAGTGGATCGAGGCGAGCAAGCATCGAACAAACCCAACAAGGTTCTTGCAATGAAGTCTCAGTAAGTAATCGAAGGGTTGAAGAATTAAAAGAATTGAATGAGAAAAGGGTGAAAACAAATAGCCCTCCATTTATTCAACCTTAGGCGTAAACCGGGTTCATTTCATATGCTACCGATGGTAACATCGGTATTGAAGACAAGACGTCATGGACCCAGGTGGACGTACTACACTTCAACTTTCCAAACCACTTAAGATCCTCTTAAAAGGACTTGTTTCATTCTCACGGGAACCAACATTATCTATCGACTTTCTCTTAGAGATTGTTGATATTGAAGAAGGAGACCCTCTCCTAGTCTCCCAAGACAGATCCAAATATGCACATATTGAGTCTAGAGCCACGAGATCATCAATAAATCTCATTAGGACACTTTCAATGAAGACTCTGCTTCACACAATGTGGAAAGAGAGATTATATCTTGAGTCCCACGCATTATCCTTGTGGTTTTGCGTAACATCCAAGTGATATGTGAACATATTCACAGTGAAGATGGAAAACCTTCGAGCCAACATCTAACAAGCTCTGGTAGGTGGCATGTGAGATATATTATATAGATCAACTATGTGACAACCGAATAGAAACAATGGGGCGATTCAATCTCTTGAATCAATCACGGTTCAGTTATGGATTGACGGATATCTTTGAAAACCGGTCTTTGTGCTTAATAACTCTTTCTTTAGCACATCGACCGTGTACTAATTTTTCAAATCAAAAGGTGTTTTTATGATTGATAATTGATTTTCAATAAAACCTTCGTTGTATTGCAAAACAATTTCTATTGAGCAATACACGATTGTTTTCAAATCTCTTTTCATCAATCGATGGACTTAAATTATTTGGTTCACTCACTCCGTGTTGTCTTCTTTGAGACGTTCGGTTTGAGAACGACTAGAGCGGTGCGAAACCCCGTCAAGGAAATTCTTGAATTATACCGATCACAGCAAGACATGTAATCGATCAACGGGAACCGTGGGCGTGTACCTCAATTCAACTAAAGTGGTCAAAGACACTTTTGTACGCTTTATTGCTAATCGCTGTATGTGTGTACGCCCGACGCTTGCGGTGATCGAATGAAGCGGTCAATCCATAGCCGCATGCTCACACAATACATTCATCTCTCAAGAAATCATGATAAGTGCATCAATGACTCGATATTTTCACTCCATGCTTCGCTACCGCCAATATCATGAATCAACGAAAGCTTCCGCTACTCGATGAGAAGATATCATGATCCGAATCCGAGCATGTCGGTCCGAAAGTCACAACATCACATAATACCAACACCACAATGGAAGTCTCGAGATTTTGATAGTGATGATCTCATAAGTGGCTCAAAATTATTATCACGTGGATCAAGAAGGACCTCCACTTGGATTAACCAAACATGCAATGTGAAGAATCAATGACTACGAGCTTGAAGCAAAGTACTACATCAAGAATGCAAGAACAATTTTAGTGTAATATCATTTGTATTCAATGTAATTTTAGTACATGATTGAGGTGACCTCCTCAGGGGAGATTGTTAGGAATTAGAAATTCCATGTATTAAAGAGTCGGTCACCTCAAGTATATGTAATCGTTAGAAAGCTCGTAGTCGTAGTTATTTTAAGCTAAGTAGTATTTAGTTAAGTAACACCGTGGAGGACTGACGGTCTTTACCCTCTGTATGCCCGATCCATGACCCGTTGTGTGGCGTTTATGTAAGACTATAAATACTCTACCTTGCAAGGTAGAGAGTTGGAGCTCACAATAATATCTTTCACTTTCTCTCACAAGTTCCCTAAACCTCTAACTTTTCTCTCTAGAATTCCACTTATACGCCTACTTAGTGTTATGGTTTGATGTGTATGTGAAATCCAATATCTTACAAGATGTTTGATGGATAAAGGTTTTACAGATATGTTAAAGGCTGAATTGCTCCTCGAAGATAATGAGTTGCCGGTTTCAGTATACAAAGCAAAAAAACTGATTTGTCCAATGGGATTAGAAATCGAAAGAACACACGCATGTCCCAATGATTGTGTATTGTATACAAAGGAAAAAAAGACTTGCATAAATGTCTTGTCTGTAATTCATCTAGGTATAAGGAAAAACTAAAACAGAAATTAATAGTGATGTGACGCAGAATGGCCCTCCAGCTAAAGTATTATGGTATTTGCCCATTATACCTAGGCTGAAACGATTATTTGCTAATCCCAAAGATGCATAGTTGTTCCGTTGGCATGCCGAAGAGCATAAAAAACATGGAAAAATAAGACATGTGGCTGATTTACCTCAATGGAGAAACATTGATAATGTTGAAAATTTTGGATATGAGATTAGAAATGTACGGTTTGGACTTAGCTCAGACGGAATAAACCCATTTGGAAACATCAGTAGTCGTCACAGCACTTGGCCAATTCTTTTATGTGTCTATAATCTTCCACCTTGGTTGTGAATGAAACGAAGGTACATCATGATGTCATTGTTAATTCAAGGTCCAAAACAACCAGGAAACAAAATCAATGTGTATTTGTAACCGGTGATTGAAGACATGAAGGAATTGTGGGGTATAGGCGTTAAAGTTTATGATGCATACATGAAGGAAAATTTTCAATTACGGGCCATGATTTTTTGTACCATAAGTGATTTTCCTGCATACGGTAACTTGTCTTGGATACTGTACCAAAGGCTACAAGGCGTGTCATGTTTGTGAAGATGATACCCACTCAAGGTGGTTGCCAAATTGTAAGAAGATGGTATATATGGGACATCGAAGATCGTTTCAAAAGAATCACCCATAACGTAATCGAAAAAATTCATTTGACAGCAACACTTGTTACGCCCGATTTCCGGTTTGACCGGAAATTACTCGATTTTTAAAACTTTGACTCGAAAGGTTTGACTATTACATTTTCTCATTAAACTCTTGACATTTAACCTTTGACAATCCTTATATAACACGTATTTGATAACTTCTTTAATCAATAACATTTGACTTTAATAAAATAATTATTTTGAAACTGATTAGCAGGCTGACGCCATCGCCTTATGAAGTGCGACGCCGTCACCCTTTAACCGTGACCCAAAACACTTCCAGATTTAACAGGCGACGGGTCAGGGGATTTAAAACCCGACGCCGTCTCAATTGGTTCAGACGCCGTCGCCACAAAACTGCGATGCCGTCCAGTCTACTGACCTGCACATTTTGACAGCAAAACTACACAACCATTCTTGACCCATTTCAATGAATTCAAACACTTTAACATTTACAAAATAAGCAAGGACCATACAAACCGTAAATAAAGAATCCTTAATGTAATTAACACTTATTTGACCCATTCAACCCAAAATGGATAAAAATATACTTTAATCCAAACACCCCTTTCAATTGACCATGACCTCCTATTTGACCAATCAAATTACTATAACGACTATGACATGTACTTGTGGATTTATGATACATTTAAAAGCTATAAAAAGACTCGCGGGGGTACAAATTCATCACACGAGCTCGGTGTCTACCTAGCTCCTAATATCACATATTACCAACTTCAATAATCATTTCATGATCCAACACCCAATCCAAGCCATAGCGTTTCAAGTACATGAACCTACAATAACATTAACAACTATAACATGTAAGCGATAACGCTTAGTAAGTAATCAGCTAAAACATGGCAATGCTTCTATCATCATATAATGCACATAAACATTGCTAACACACAAACCATGGCACAAATAGCACATAAGGCAATAATAAATACCTTAATACATCTTTAGGGCAATTAAATCTATAACCATCATCAATTCTCAATAAAGGTCCAATAATTCCTTAACTTATCTATAACCAATCATTGCTAACAATCATAAACATATCATATAATAATTTCCTCATTAAACATGTAGTAACTGGATTACTTACCTTAGCAATCCATGCAAAGCCATACTCAATTTATCATCCTTTTCATCAATAATATTCAACATCATCCATAGCTAACATCTTGCACAAGGATGATAGATACTAGTTTATTACTTGATTGGGAACACTAATCCCATCCTAATTTGATCATCAACCTTGCAATCATTTTCCCTCCATTCTTCTAAACCGACATTCACCAAAAAATGACCAGGAACTTGGAGAAGTCTGGATTTTAATACATAAAGCTTCCTTTATTGTAAAGCTATTTCACCATTTGACACTTTTGGTCCTTCAAGCCCCTTTCTTTCTATTTTGGCCACAAGACATTGATATTAAGTTTACAATGTGGCAACTTAGGTCCCCCTTCATTTCTATAACTATAACTTAACATTTGTTAATTATTAGTTTGACTATCGGGTTGACTGGTCAATCCCGTCAAGTCTTTAAACCACATTTAACCACGGTGGGACCTATTGATATTCCGGGATAGGGGTGTAACAATTCTATCCCCCTTATTTAGATTTTGTCCTCGAAATCTCTCGTCTATTGCTATCTAATACATAATTCAAACTTTACACCGTGTCACATAAACAATCATTTAATCAATTTATTGCGAAAATTTCCTTAATTTCGCAATTTAAGGCCCACTATAACATAACCAATCTTTATATGCATCTATTCTTCGTCTAATTTCTATAATCAGCACGTCATTATGTCACCCGAGAGATAATTTATTTAAAACCCATCATTCCAATTAGTCAATTCTTTTATTGTTACAATACATACTTGATCACCTTTATATTGTTTTGACTTTACTTAAGTCAAATTCAACCAATACATCCATATTTTATCAAAGAAATTTTTTATAATTTCAATAACGATATTACTATAACACATGGCTATTGTTATAACGTATTATTATCACTATAACATTCTCATAAATTTCATAATTTTCATACTTAACTCATTCAATCTTTTTAATTTCATGCAATTTATGATCTCCATGATTACTTCCATAACATATCACATCATCATTAACGTTTTCATTTATTTTACTTAGGCTTCAATTTTATATAATTATAGTTTACATAACGACCCTTACTTAGGGTTCGACACAAGGCTCCTATTCCACCTATCATATCTCTTATGACGTCTAACTAGTTTTAGACTTTCCTTCTCTACTCCACTACCCTTACTCATGCTATGTCGGAAACAAATAAGCCTACTCATTTATACTTCTTCATTTACATGGAGAGGCTTCCCAAACAATGTAAATCAAGAAAGATAAACTCGTAGTTAGGTGACTCACAATTTATTTACTTAAATGAAAATGCGTCCCAATCCACTTAAATAAAGGAATTATAAACCATCCTACTTATACACTTCCGACATATCACTAATACATATTTGTAACTTGCTTTAGCAATCAAAATTTTCATTTATTAGCGTTGGATCCTTTTACTATAACACTCCCCGAAGGAGATATTTCACATGCCAAGGATATAGGCGATTCTTTGCCGGTGAAGTCAATTTAATTTATCCCGAAGGATTTCTATAACTTTCTCTTGCCAACTCGTACTATAACACATCCCGTAGGATTCACTATAACATATCCCGAAGGATTACTATTATATATATATCTCGTAGCATTTTATAACAACAACTGTAACATCTTTCGAGTGGCCTGTAACATCACACTATAACAACATATAAGATCCAAGCCATTCGCATTTTAACATATATACTAACACATCCATTTTCATTTAACCAATACAATCTCGTAGGGCTTATAAGCCCGCCTTCCATATTGACACATTCACTATGTGTTTAATCATTTCATCTTCTCATTGACCCGTCAACCCTCGTTGACTATTTCCATATTCTTACTTTTACCACTTTTAGTCTATTTGACTTTATCCGCATGTAAACCCTTTATAGGTTTATTCCAGTCACACTCATTATCTTTCAACACAAGCCATCATGTCTTATTTTAGTTATTAGCAAGTAAACTATTTCATTTTTATTTTTCAATATCATTCTATAACTTTTACATTCTTAGACACGTAACTATTTATGTGTCAAACTTTCACTTTACAATTTCACGTGTATTACAACATACTTTAATATTACACTATAACATGTATATTACTTATTACATTATATAACTTACAATTGTCCCATCTCCAATACCACGGTATTGGCTACCCATTAGCCCTTAACTTAATAAGATCATAGGTTGGTCATTAACACAACACGAGTCATACCTCATCTTATTCATATTTGCAACTTCAACTATTATAGAATTCAAATTATGCCTTATATAGGCATTCGCTCTGTTTGTATCATCTACTCAAGTCTCCTTATAATTTGTATAACAATTAAGCACACAAACATATCACACCCATCGTCACCATCCAAGGTGAACGGATTATAATTATCTATCGCATCAATACTATAACGTACAATTTACACAATCATATATATACTCACCGACACTACCAAAGTGTACGGTGTTCTATAACTTAACACATTTAGTCCGTCATGGACTCTTGTCACATACGCCAAACCAATTCTATACAAGAAATTTCACAATCATATAACATTCCTCGGTAATCTAATTACCTCTACATTTGGTCCGCCATGGACCTACACAATTTACACAATAACACTATAACATATAAAATATTTTCACTTAGCACAAATGCATAATTCATTATATAACAATCACATACATTTCCGCTTAGTTAATTCCACAACTAAAAGTGGTTTAAGACTAGGCAACCTATAGTGGAAACCTAATTCACTTAAACCGAAGCTCTGATACCAATTTGTTACGCCCCGATTTCCCGGTTTGACCAGAAATTACTCGATTTTTAAAACTTTGACTCGAAACGTTTGACTATTACATTTTCTCATTAAACTCTTGACAAAACCATGACATTTAACCTTTGAAAATCCTTATATAACACGTATTTGATAACTTCTTTAATCAATAACATTTGACTTTAACGAAACAATTATTTTGAAACTGTATAGCGGGCTGACGCCGTCGCCTTATGAAATGCGATGCCGTCACCCTTTAACCGTGACCCAAAACACTTTCAGATTTAACACGCGGCGGCTCAGAGGATTTAAAACCCGACACCGTCTCAACTGTTTCGGACGCCGTCGCCACAAAACTGCGACGCCGTCCAGTCTACTGACCTACACATTTTGATAGCCAAAACTACACAAGCATTCTTGACCCATTTCAATCAATTCAAACACTTTAACAATTACAAAATAAGCAAGGACCATACAAACAGTAAATAAACCATCCTTAATGTAATTAACACTTATTTGACCCATTCAACCCAAAATGGGTAAAAATACACTTTAATCCAAACACCCCTTTAAATTGACCATGACCTCCAATTTGACCAATCAAATTACTATAACGACTATGACATGTACTTCTGGATTTATGATACATTTAAAAGCTATAAAAAGACTCTGGGGTACAAATTCATCACACGAGCTCGGTGTCTACCTAGCTCCTAATATCACATATTACTAACTTCAATAATCATTCCATGATCCAACACCCAATCCAAGCCATAGCGCTTCAAGCACATGAACCTACAATAACATTAACAATTATAACATGTATGCGATAACGCTTAGTAAGTAATCGGCTAAAACATGGCAATGCTTCTATCATCATATAATGCACATAAACATTGCTAACACACAAACCATGGCACAAATAGCACATAAGGCAATAACACATACCTTAATACATCTTTAGGGCAATTAACTCTATAACCATCATCAATTCTCAATAAAGGTCTAATAATTCCTTAACTTATCTATAACCAATCCTTGCTAACAATCATAAACATATCATATAATAATTTCCACATTAAACATGTAGTAACTGGATTACTTACCTTAGAAATCCATGCTAAGCCATACTCAATTTATCATTCTCTTCATCAATAATATCCAACATCATCCATAGCTAACATCTTGCACAAGGATGATAGATACTAGTTTATCACTTGATTGGGAACACTAATCGCATCCCAATTTGAGCATCAACCTTGCCATCATTTTCCCTCCATTCTTCTAAACCGACATTCACCAAAAAATGACCAGGAACTTGGAGAAGTCTGGATTTTAATACATAAAGCTTCCTTTATTGTAAAGCTATTTCACCATTTGACACTTTTGGTCCCTCAAGACCCTTTCTTTCTATTTTGACCACGAGACATTGATATTAAGTTTACAACGTGGCAACTTAGGTCCCCCTTCATTTCTATAACTATAACTTAACATTTGTTAATTATTAGTTTGACTATCGGGTTGACTAGTCAATCCTGTCAAGTCCTTAGACCACATTCAACCACGGTGGGACCTATTGATATTTCCGGGATAGGGGTGTAACAAAACTGATTCAAGAGTCTTACGACAACCATTGGATGGAGAAGTTGTACTACCCCGGGTTCAAGAAGTAAACAATGTGTTTGGAAAAGAAAGAGAACCACTCCAACCAACATATGGAAGAAAAAAAGTCTATATTTTTTGATTTGCCATACATAAGATTTTTAAGAAGGTGAAAACGCAATCAAACAAATGTAATTTTCTGAACCTGTATACGATTCAGGACTCTCTATGCATGTTTGACAGTTTACTAGTCAAAAACTACTTGTTGCAAGCGATGGACCCAATCCAACATAAATTATTTTTTCTTGCACCATACATTGAAAGGTACGATATGCAACACTATCATTTATTACTTTATGACTTATGTAAATTATCAATACTAGTGTTTACTGGAATCTATTCATAATTGTACCTCAACAAAACATCAGGTTCATTTTGGATTTTGATATGGAAGGAAAGAACGAGGAGAGCTATGAATTCACAAATGTTGTGCATAAGTAAGATTTTTTTTGCATTAACCTATAATTCACATTTATATCTATAAAGGTTACAAAACTCTATACACGTATACTATTTTTTAGGGCATTTGGTATTATGAAATGGAATCTCGTTGAGGTAAATCATCTCATTCTATACACGTATACTATTTTTTTTCTTTTCGTAAATGCTTATAAAATGGCTACTATTTTTTAGTGCAACCAACAGTGTCACTATTGGGAATGCGGGTATTATGTAATGAAGTGGATGCATCAGTTTCTGACCCATCAACAACACTCATTCCCTAACACAGTAAGTAACTTTTAAAATCATTTTCATTGTTAGTTTGCATTATGTTACTTTTTAAGGATACCTATAATAGTTCATTTAGGTGTTGTTGGTTTGCGAGGTCAGAGGGCTATTTGGTACATCACGCCACTATGTTGAATGCCAAAACAAATGTTGTTGCAAATTAAGTTCTTGCAGCCATTAGGTTTACCATATTTGACATAAGGGATATTTGACTTGAAAAAATAACATAGTGCAAATGTGACTTAAGGGTTGTTTCATATATTAGGCCACTATGTTGAATGCCAAAACAAATGCTGCTGTAAATTAAGTTCTTGAATGCAAATGTGATTTAAAGGCTGTTTGATATAAGAAACAAAATAGTGCAAATGTGACTTAAGGGCTATTTTATATATCGCCACTATGTTGAATGCCAAAACAAATTAAGTTCTTGCAGCTACTAGGTTTACCATATTTGACTTAATGGATGTTTGGCTTTAAAAATAAATGAAAATGTGGCTTAAGGGTTGTTTGATATATCACACCACTATGTTGAATGCTAAAACAAATGTTGTTCCAAATTAAGTTCTTACAGCCGCTAAGTTCTTGCACAAATGCACTAATGTTTTACCATCTTTGTTATATTATGCCACTAGGTTAAATGCTAATCTGAGTCAAACTTATGTTATAGTTGCAGTTAGGTGTCCTCAAGGTAGTAAACTTGCATAGTTTTACAATATCGACTAATGTTATGTTTTCTGGTTGTTGTATGGTGCTAGTATTTTGCTCATTGATATCATGGCCTTGTTTCGTGTTATAAGCTTAGGATGACTATTATCTGGTGGAAGATAATTTTCAGATTAACAATTACCTGCAGCATTGCAATGTTTTCTATTTGATATTAATAAAATACCTAGAGTTGTTTGGATACTTAGACTCTTTATATATCATTATAGTGATGTTAAATAGTGGTTGTTTAGGCTGATTTATGTTTTTGAGGAAAGCATATATATATATATTTGAAACGCATGATTTTTTATATATATATTTAAAAATCTGTAAACTGTATACATTGATAAAACTAGAGGAAGCGTATTTTCTACATCATACGGGGTTATTCCAAACGTCCCTTAAAATACTAAACTTCACAAAAATACATAATGGTGACTCTTTAAACTTGGTAAAGAAACTGGTTCCTGATTTAGGGGCATTCCAAACTGATAACAAATTATGGAAAGGAAAAGCTCGTTACCTAACCCGCGAGCTACACCATTTTAACCCTTTACGCCCCATTTAGCATGTACATGGTCTCATCTTGCATACCTACAAAAATATAAGCGAGAACAGTAAGTCTATAAGACTTAGTGAGATAACGAAACTGTATTAAATCATAAACTGAACATAAGCATGCAGCTGAATAAGTATATATAGTACTATTCTGACTACATGAATCATAATATTAACTGACTGCATAAGCACGACACTGTCAGATTAAATACATGATACACCATGTTACTGATCGAGTACATAAGCATACTTAGTGCATAAGTACATACTGACTAAGTACTTATAGTACTATACTGAATGAATACATAACTGACGAGCCTTATAAGCATGTTAATCATCCATATAGGATGTCTGAGTTCCAATTTTGGAACATTCACTATTCTAAGGCTCGATTCTCCACTAAGGAGGTTTAAGTTCCAACTTTGTCTTGAACACATGTGTGATCACATAACTGACTATATACTGATAGCACTAAATACATTGAGTAATGCATAAAGTACCATTCTGACTAATTAAGTGCATAAAGCACTTGGCGCGCCTTAAAATCTGCATAAGCTTATACCTAATAGAATCTGACATGTATATATAAACACATCGCATGCCAAAAGTGCATAAAGCATTTTGCACACATTACTATACGCATATAACATTCATATATAATTTAAGGTTGAGTTAAATACTTAGGCTTGACTACAACATGATACTAAGCTGAGCTGGAGCTGAGACTAAGCTGAATATAAAAACTAAGCAATAATATGGTTACTAGATTAAACTAAGACATGATACTAAAATTGAATTAATGACTAAAATTGTACTATAACATAAACTAAGGCTGAGCTATAACTTGATACTATAGCTGAACTATAATATAAAGATGAACTACTGTAAAAATAATGTTGAGACCGCTATGACATGTAGCTAAGTTTTTGCTATAAATAATACTGAGGTTGGGCCACAACATACTACTGAGTAAGACCAATCGGGTCTACTTAATACTAAATATGACCAAACAGGTCAACATGATAATTAATATGACCAAACGGGTCAACTTGATGCTTAATACCACCAAACGGGTCAACTTGATGCTTAATATGGCCAAACTGGTCAACTTGGGTCAGCTTGATGCTTAATATGACCAAACGGGTCAACTTGGGTCAACTTGATGCTTAATATGACCAACGGGTCAACTTGATACTTAATATGACCAAACGGGTCAACTAGGGTCAACTTAATGCTTAATATGACCAACGGGTCAACTTGATACTTAATATGACCAAACGGGTCAACTTGGGTCAACTTAATGCTTAATATGACCAACGGGTCAACTTGATATTTAATATGACCAAACATGTCAACATGATACTTAATATGACCCAACGGGTCAACTTAATACTTAATATGACCACACGGGTCAACATCATACATAAATTGCATAGTACTTGAGATATAGCAAGGCATATATATACTAAACACGCTTAATCTACTAAACATGTTAACTGAAAATCCATTACTCACCTGGGCCGTATAATGCAAGATGAATGATTCTGAATATACCTCGAACACCTATATCATGATAGATGTACACGTATAATGTTAACACATAACAACTAGGCATGAATATAACATGATAATGCAAATATAAGCGCAACTAAGCACACATAAACTAACTATAATGCATAAACTCATAAACTAGTTATGGCATAAATCTCGCCAAACATGCACTACTATTCTCGCGAACTCGAGCTAAGCTAACCAAGCATTATCACTTGGTTCTATACTTTCATAACATGAATTATAACCGTATGGGCTGCGAACATAAGCTATCATAGCATATAATCACCCGGGACTTGCAAAAACATCTTATCATGTCGTAATTATCAAAACACTTAACAAAGCGTTTGCTGATTTTCTGCAGCAGCCTGCAAATGCATCATTTTGACTCACTTAACAACTGAAACAGGTTATGAGGCTATTTTTCCATGAAAGTATACTATTTTGCCTTTCCGAAAAGGTATGAAACGCTACAAACAGAGCTACGGTCTATCCGGTATGAATTTTTAAAATTCGGTTTGCTGCACATTTCAAGATCAGCCCTTGTTGTACCAAATCACGTTTTAGACCAACTTAACTACTAAATGAGCAAAAACTTTATGAATAACAACTGAAGTAGACACCATAGGCTTTCCAGAAAGTCCGACCATAATTCAATCCGAGCTTCTATCAATTTTATATGATTTTTCAAACATGACTAATCATTGCTGAAACATTTCAGCAACTTGTTTAACTTCGTATAACACACCAATCTCATTAAGGGGTGTTTGGTTCAACTCAATAATCAACATAAACACCTCCTAAACATCATAAATTGATCATTAACATAATCCAATCATAAACCGTAATAATCATATGCATAATCCTTGAATCATAAACCATGAATTCATCACATAATCATGTAAAACACTTATTAATCATAACCTCATAGCTTATATTCATGTTTAACATATAATTCACTACTTACCTTGAATTGGGGAAGAATATGAAATCACTTGAAGCTCCTTAATCATTCATACCATGTTAAACCCTTATAACCCTGGCTTAATCCTTGATAGAAATTGATAAACATCATGATATGTAAAGAATTCTTCAAAGTGAAGAAAGTACTTTTCTCCTGCTTCTTGTTTTCTCTAAGTCGTGAATGGGAGGGAGTATGACTCTTCTCTAACCGACTTATGTATAAGATATAAAAGGATAAGGACCAAGGGTATTTTGGTAATTCCCACTAACTTAAGCACTTGACATAATTAGTCCTTTGTAGTAGAATGTCTTGCAAACTAAATCATATCTTGTTTACATATCAAGTCCCCACTTGCTATATTATTAATACCGTCAAGGTGGGGCTTCTATATGTATTCTACTAAAATACTGGATGTAACCAATAGGAATTTAGATAAATCCGCTATTATTTTCTATAAAAATCGGGATGTTACAATATTGGTGGTTCTTCCCAGCATTGGCAGCAACTTTCATGCATAATTAATGTAGTTTCTTCTCATTTGGATGTTAGTTGCTCATGTGTATTGGACATAGTTAGATAAATCAAGCTGTGATAAGAAACTGTATGTATTTAGTATATCTTCATAAATATTTTATGTTACCCATATGGGATACTTGAATTTTATATCACAATGTGTCCATATGATTAGATCAGTATCTCTTTTTAGGTTCATATACCGTTTAAGGTCGGAAATTCATCCTTCTACAGTTGTGAAAATTTTTAGAGCACAGAGGTCAAACTGAATGATTAGTGTCATGGTGAAAATTAATGGGTACCTATGTTATTTCCCTAGTGGTTTAAATATGTAAATCTGAGACTTGTAGTTTTATATTGCATTAAATTTTCTTTTCTACAACGTATATCTTACATAGAGCTTGTGGATGTTGTTTTTATAGATGCCTTGGAATGATAAGAAGCCTTTTACTACTAAGGAGTTGAACGACATCGTGACCTCGTACATTTCAGTGTGTGGCATTTGATCATCAATCATGTTAGTGTTTAGGAAAGGTTGTCATGTGGTCATGTCTTTTTGTATATCTCCTTTCCCTTAGCTCAACAAAATATTTGATTGTGAAACTGTTGTGATGTTTAATAAGTGGTATCTAGTATGTTTGTTAGTCGATAAAACTCATGTTAAACTTGTTGGTTTAATGGACAATAAATTAATAGACGTGTGTTAGGATCGAACTCGAGACCACGGGATTGCCCACTTTACGTATGAGAATTAAAGTTAAATAATTAAATATAAACATTGTATTTATTTATTAATTAAACGAAATAACATAACGGACGTTAAGTAATTAATATAATGGACTAACGGGCGTTAAATGTATTTGGAAAAGGACTAGAATGCAAAGTTTGGGAAGGTTCCGGATCCCCTTGGTGAGGCTTAGAACCGATCGGCCATAGGGAACTCAAACCCAACCCATATCAAACTCTAACTTGTCCACCAAGTTTAGTTTAGTATATATACAAGGCTAGGGGTCTTGTGTTTTGCATCTCTTGTACTCATAAGCTTAAACCTAAATTGTTTTGTGTGTTTCTTGCTTCAAACGATCGTACACCCTTCATAGGTGTCGATCCAAACCTTTTTCCACAACAAGTTATTTGGTTTGATAAAACTAGCATTACTTTAATTTGTTTTAGTACGTGTGTACAGGAACGTGGTACTAACATACTTTTGTTAGTATCTTGGATTGAATTACAAAACGGTAAGGGGTAATTCACATAATCCTATAAACCCAAATTAGGGTTCATCCAATTGCTAGTTTTGTGGATTTGATTCTTGTTCGGCTAGAATCAAGAAAGCTACGCATACTTTATTCTTTAGTTAATTAATTATTCATTATATGTTCCTATACACTTCCGCACTTGCTTTGATGTTTTGTGTTTTATTATTGAATGTCATGTTATATAATTCCAACAGTGGCATCACGAGCTTGGTTTTAATGAGTAATTAATTACTAAACACGTAAAAAAACGGATATTGTATTGTGTTTGATATGATTAATTCTAGGGTTTGGTTATTATTATGTAAACCCTAATTTCACGGTTAGGGCTTTTGCCCTAATTGGTTTTTAAAATTTTTATGTCGACCTGAGTTTTTTTTAGTCGATTTTTTTATAAATTTTTTTTAGGGTTTATAAAATTGTTTTGTTAATTGATATCTAAACCTAGAATTGTATATATGTTACGTGAATTTTTCCGTGAATAATTGTTATGTGACATGGAATTATTATATGCGATCTTGTGACTTATTGAATAATTGTTATGTTATATCCATGATGATACATGCATGTTTGTCATGGATAGTTGCTTGTATATTATTTAATTGTTAAGATATATTTATCACATGTTTATTTACGATAAATCTTGAATTGGGGAAGACTCCAATTATATACATTAATGAATCAATTATGTGCAATTTGGTATATCATTAATTATGGGTTTACGCAATCGATTCGTCAATGTATGTGGCTCACTTTCAATTGGGAGAGTGAAAGCCCTAATTAATATATACATTAATTTAACCTAGACATTGATTATTAATAGGGTTTTATCGAATAAGTTGCATGTGGCTACTTGTTTACACATATAAATTGTTTATTATGTGCGCATTGTGTTTTAGTTGTTTATTTTTTATTCATTACTTGTTTGTTTATTATGTTAGACAGTTTTAAGCAAAATGTAATTTTGAATAGAAAAATAATACGGACTAAACAATGGCGAAATTTGATTTGTTTTGGAAGAGTTAAGTTTTCAATAGTTTAATTGATTGGTGATTTTGGTACAAATGGTCTCAACGGCTCACCCATAGAATGAACTATAAAGGGGTTAATAAAGAAGTGCGCACAGTCCCACTGAAAGGATGTCTAAGGTTATGCTTTTGCGCTTACCTGGTCCTCTGCCCCCTGTAAGTTCGAAATTGAGCTACTTAGTAAGCCATAATATGTTCAAACTCAGCTTAAGGGCGAATTAGTTTTAATTCCATGCGCCACTTTGGTGGTAATTACCGAAACACGAAGTGTTTACACTTATGCAAAAGTACGGTATAATGGATGATAATTAACGCTAAATTCCTTGATTGGTGAACCCAATACCTCAATCAAAACTTTGATAATTTGATCTTTATGAATTGGTAATAAAAAGTTTTTTATTAAATTTATGCTACAAGATGAATGCATGACATCTTTGTAGATATTTGATTTGACCATATAAAATCAAAACTAGTACCCTTTTAAATTAATTTATATGCCATCTAATTAAAAGGAACACTTGAAGTTGCAATTTATGTCATGAGAGTACTTGGCTAGATTGTGATGGAGAGGCAAATCTCTATGTAAAGTGAGACCTTACATGGACATATTTGCAGTTCTTTAAGTTAGACACTTAAGTTAAGTAGGAATTGAGACTTGGACTCAATGGCATAAGATGGGATGAAACATGTTTATATTTGCAATAGCGTTGGAAAATATAAATCCCATAATTATCTAGGAATTGGAAATTGTTTGCCAATTATTGTTCGACAGATTACCCTATTATGTGCTTTCGTTACTAGCAGATCAATTGATGTAATGGAACTACGATAATTTGGATAGTTTTCGAGAAAATTCTATGGTTATATGAATATTACCTTGGGTATTTTATTTTCTTGAAAAGTTTAATTATCGAAAATACTAAAAATGAATTTTGCTAATTCTTTAAATGTATTAATGCAACATTAAACCGTAAACGTAGGTTATTCCTGTATTGGTAAATTAATCTACACCTGCAAGGGTTTTTAGTAGAGTCAACCTTACTAAAAGAATAAACCTAGTCCTCTTTTGATGAGAAAGAGTGAGATTCAATCCTATTCCTTTTCATGAATGAAGAAAGGTATGATAGGACAATTAGAATTGTCTAAATTCTAAATACATAACTCGTAAGCAAATTTTAATAGTTAAGAAAATTGCATATTTTCTGAGTTATTAAATTAGAAGCTAGATTAATTACTGTATAACTGGTAAAAGACAAACTAGCATATTTTATCTAGTTGTTCTGTTTTGACCATTTAAAAAGTACTACTTACAATTGTTGGAATAGTAGAACTATTAAGAAAGAAATTGCATGCCCAATTTTTCAAGTTAATAGCATTGATGGATAGTTCATCATCTACATAGTAGAATACACTCTTTTAGTACATAAGTAATTGTTATGTATGGACTTTCTCAAAGGTGTAGGGAAGTAAATAGAACGCTATTTTCTTTCACTGGTTAATGCAATACTTACAATGTTGTCAAATCCAGTGGGAGTATTTTGTTCTTATTACTGAATAAGGAATTAATGTAATGATCTCTAATTCAGTGGGAGTTACAAGCTTTGTCATCTTGGTAGTAACCCAGATTATCTCTAGAATGTCTTAAGATAATTACTTTCCACTTGTAGACACTTATGTTTTCAAGGATAGTCATGTACGTTTCCTTATTAGACAATGAAGTGGTTCTACATCTACTAGTTATGCTAATATCAATGACACAATCATATTAGTCACATAAACAAACATATGTCGTGTTGTTTATCTGCTACATGATGTTGTTCAATGCACAAGTGGGAGAAATCTATATTGTGTGCAAGGGACAACATATAGGTATATGATTTAAAGGATTCTCTTGACTGCAAGGTAAGAGACTAACATTCTAATATAACTTGTACATATCTAATTTAAGAAACACTTGGTGTTGCAATTTACTTCATGTGAGAACTTGGCGAGATTGCAACAACAAAGTAAATCTCTTTGTGAAGTCAGACCTTGCATGGACATATTTGCAGTTTCTAAATTAGACAAGTATTTAGAACATGTGTCAAAATGATATATAAGACTACTTCAAATTAAATATTTATGTATTATTAGAATGACATAAAATTAAATGAAGTAATCTAATACTACTTCAATTTGTTTATTTATGTAATTTTGAATGACATAAATGAAAAATAATGTAGTCCTACATTATTATGAAGTAAAATAAATTAACTTGAAATTATAAATTGAAACCAAGAGTTGTGTTCATAATTACTTTAGATAAACATGTTTATGATTCATGGTAAAGACATAAACATAAAGTCTTTTAAGACTTATAATAAAGTAAGACGTTAACTTGTTATGTTTTTTAATTAAGACATATACAAGAAGTCATTGAGTTGATCAATGATTTATAACGTTAAATGGGATTATAACATTTTATGTTTTCTTGATGAAACATGGATATGAAGTGACTTGGTTAAAAAGTACTTGTGTTATAAAGCATGTAATTGGCTTGAAAAGTCTATTATACCATTAAGTTGACTTAGTTGGTAAATAGGTTAGTCAAAAGGAATATGTTTATCTTATATATTGTTAGATTGTCTTACAATATTAATTCTAATGAATACCACAAGTTGATGGTATGTTCAGTTAGGAGAATCAAACTCTATTTGATTTGTTTGATTCAAGATAACCATAACTTCTTTCTTAAAAAGATAACCATACTTGAGTATGGATTGAATATACTCAATATGACTCCAACCTAGAAGATTGTTAAAACACCATTTCATTATTGAATGTGATGAATCACACTAAGTTTTAAAATTGAAGATTCTGAATTTGTTAAACTACTTATGAATAGGTTAATTAACAAACTATAGTCAGGAATTATCAATGTGTACTTGTAATGTCCCAAAAAGAGAACAATGTAGTTTTCCTCTAACTGCTAAGTATATATAGATAGTCTATATATTACAAAAGACAAATGGGAAGTTTTTTTTATCTTGAAAGATAAAATTACAAGATACATAATCTTCTAAAACACACTAGTAAATATCATGATGAGGTTAGACATGTAAATGATTGACCTCATGTTGATGGAATTTTCATTCATAGATCTGCAAGGATATCTCGGATATTTGACTTATATCTTTGAGAAATATGAGTTACAAGATTATAGTAAACACGATAATCATTATGATGGATTACCAAATATTGAATTGGGTAAATTACTCATACTATGAATGTTAAAGATGTCATCCATAAAGATAATCAATTTTGGAAATTTGGTTTATCTTAATAGTTAGACTAGAGAATGGAAATAAGTTTCTTCAAAGATGTTAGGAATTGGAAATTCCATGTTAAAGAGTCGGTCACCCCAATAATGGTCTAGCATATGTTAGCTCGTAGATTTGTCGTTGTTTACGTTATTTAGCAGTTTATTAGTTAGTTTGTAGCGTAGATTAGTTTAGTGCAACACCGTGGAGGAAGGACGGGTCTTTACCTTTGTATCCCCGATCCACATCCGATAGGAGGACGTTAGCTTTGTAACTATAAATACCCTTCCATCCATGGAAGGGTGGTGCTCTCATTCAATCTAATATTCCCTTTGTGTAAACCTCTAGCAAGAACACCCCTCTCTCTACTAACTCTCTAACTATGGTAAACATGTATTTTGATTATCCAAGACCACCGAATCATCAACACAATAAATATAACGATCCTACAATTGGTATCGAGCCAAGGTTTTTATGTTTTGATGATTTGTGGTATTTTTTATTCTGTTATGGTGGTTTGGTATTATTCTGTTTTGGTCGAATAATATTCTTAGTATCATCTGGGTAAACAGTTTGCAATAAGACTTGATGTATTTTTGGTCAAAAACTTCATGTGACTTGTTCGAAATCTGTCGTGTGTCACCTTCTTTGTTCAAGTCTGTATCTTTGTCACTTTTAAATGAGTTTTGTACCATCTTTTATCTGTGAATGAATCTGGTCTACTTGTGGTCAAATTAGTCGTCTTTCATCTGGTCATTTACGAGGTCAAAATGGGTCGAAATTTATGAGTCCTTAAGCTGTTTTTTGTTCTGGGTTTTTCTGGTCTGTTTCAAGTGGTCAAAACAGAAGCAGTTCTTTTGCAGCCATATTCTTCATAGCGAGTAGACAAAATAATATAGCGACTTATATTGATAAGTTAGCGATTTGTGCGTTGAAAGATGTAGCGACTTGTGGTTATTTGACTATTGAGTCAAATAAAAGTTCTGGCGACTTGACCTAGCGAGTTAGACCTAGCAACTTAGACCTAGCGACTTAGACCTAGCGACTTAGACCTAGCGAGTTAGACCTAGCGAGTTAGACCTAGCGAGTTAGACCTAGCGAGTTGTGACAAGTAGCGACTTGACTTAACATAAAGGTAGAAGAAGAGATGACGACTGCTTAATGACCACGACCTCACATACATAATACCAAAAATGACTCGACCACATCACCATTAACAACCATATAACCCACGACTTCAGTCATCAGTCCATGACCCATCTCCAAACAACATCCATGCTATACTAACCTAAACTCATCCTCCATATCCTCTAGCTCTTTCAAGACTCTTAAATTAATAACAAGAAAGATCTCGATTTTTTAATTCGTGGTTCTCAAATGAAACATCAAGACTATCAAGTCTATATCACGAATCAAAAACTTCATCATCGATCATGATATTGATAATATTCGAAAAGTTAAGAAGTGAACTTAACAATTATGTTAGTTCAAATCATTGTTTCGATTCTTGACTCAAAACTAATTTTGCAACGACATGAATATAAAGGGTCAAACAAACATGGTTTATAGATCTCAGTTTCATCTTTTGTGGTTTTATCGAGACCTTTTCAGATCCATATAACCTCTAATAAAAAAAAAACCATCATTGATCTAATAAGGTTTTTATAATATCCGAATACATAAGATAAATCAAATTAACAAGTATGTTATTTGATCTTCTTGATTCGTTTATAAGACCACCTCACAAGATAAAGGTATCAACAATAATCTATTAACCCTTCTATCTCGTTCGTTTAATACTTAAAATCAAGAAGGACGAATGTAAAACCTACCTTGACTCATGGCTGCTACAAAAGGTTCTCTTCCAAATCAAACCATCCCTGTGGCGATACAAGGACCTACGTGCCAACCCTGTGGCGATACAAGAAAGATTAGGGTTTGGTGAAAGAGGTATTACTGAGTGAGGGGCGGATTTTTGATGTTAAAAATTAGGGTTAAATGGGGATTATGTGGTGTTATATAACATTCAGTGTTATAAGATTTGCAACTTGGGCCATTGACCCGTTTTGATTCTTATTGGACGCATTCATAACGTATATGGGCCCATGGTGATATCTTAAGTCAATGTGAATATTCTAACGCATTTGATATCTTAACGTGCACATTGGGATAATGTGATTTTTTACAATGTGAATATTGTCTCATGGTGATATTTTAAGTAAGTTACTTGAAGAGATGTGGTATTAATCGGACTTGGTTAGTGGATTATGAGTTTTTCTCATTCCTGGACTGGATTTCATGTCGCGGGTTGTCGTTAGAATGGATTTTGACATGTGTTTAAGACTGAATCCGGTGTACGTTCTGTATGTCAATGAGATTGGTGTGCCATGTGATTTGATTATGAGAGGTTTATGAGATTTGGGTTTTATGAGATTCGTTTAAGAGCTTTAATGATGAGACCTATGATAATGAGTTTTGATGATGAGTCTTAAGAAACTTGATGCAAGTTGATGATGAAAGCTGTTGTGGTATACGGTTTGATACTTTGGGTTATACATACGGTGTATACTATTTCTCGACTTGAATTGATGGTTGAACAAAGTTGACTATGAGGTTGTTTATACGGTATTTGGAGTTGGATTTGAAGTGAGGTCTTTCAGTGCGTTTACTTAGTTCGTCTTCTTTCGTTCTACCCTTCCGCGAAGATGACTTGTTTGGGCATTTATAGAGTGTGATAAAGACTTGGCTATTTTAGTTCCGGTTGTGATTCTTTCTCTTAACCCACAACGTAACTATCACTTCGGTGTCTCACGCAGTTGAGAATACGTCAAGAGGTTTTGTACATTGGGTACACCTTTTCTTCTTCACAAGGATCAGTACAAGTTTAAGTAACAAATCTGGGGAATTTCTCTTCATGGTCAAGTTCGGCATATTGGGTTTACTTCTCCATATGGTCACTACATTACCCGACAGAATGAGTGAATGATGTGTTTACCAAAGTGTTTATTGGATGGTTGATGTTGTTGTTGATGTTGGATTATGAACCGTTGATGAACCGCTGCATGTTCCCTAAAAGCAGATATTCTCTCGAAACCAAAGTCGTCATAACACATTCAAGGCGACATTGTTTACGGTTTTGTCTTGATTTTGTAAAATCCATGAAGAACCTATTTCTCGGTTTAAATCATAGACTTGTAAAATACCGTGACAATGGAAACATCTGTATTAGTAAAGTGCATTTCCGGATCTATCTTACGGTTTATTCTTGGTTTTGTAAAATCCGCGAAGAAACTATTTCTCGGTTTAAACCATAGAGTTGTAAAATCCGTAATGATGGAACCATCTTGAGAAAGAAAGTGTAATTTTGGATCTTACTTGATCTTGGTGTTACGGTTTCTGTTTCAAGAAAGGATAAAAGGGTGTACTTCATAATTGGATGTGTGTTTGGATATTCGTCATGGCGGTTTGGTTATTACATGGTTTTACTGAGGTTATGTCTTTGTTGACCATGGTCGGGATGAAACCATTATCAAAGTTCATTTAAATGTCAAAGAAGGCTAGATTTGAGCAAGATTAACGTAAGATGTGACAACGGAGTTAATTCACTATTATTTATTTGAGGTTGAAGTGATGTATCACGAGCAAGTGTACTTAGTATCTGAAGGTATCGGGGATGGATGGATGAAGATTCTTCATGATCCTTGTTCGAGCTTATTATCAAAAAACGAAGACTTGGAAATCTAGTTATTCTTGGGAGTCTTTTTTCTCTTACCACGAGGGGAAATTGGGCTCTTTTTGCCACAAAAATAACTATCACTTTAAGGAGTTATGTTGTAGTGCTCAGTGTCACATTTAATTGTGGATTTTCAAGAGGTGATGTACGTCTTATACTTGATGGTTGGTTGGTTGAAGAGTATAGAGTACTTAGAGATTCAAATGGGCATGAAGTCTCGACACCGCTCTTTGTTACATATGCAAGTTTAAGTCACGAGTTCGGGTTAGTTTACTTGTGGTCAAATTCATCATATTGGGTTTTCTCCATCACGTCACGTCAAATAGCCTCTGAGAATGATAATGGGGATGATTACATGTTTTGCTAAGAGCGAAAAAAGAGAGATTATGACGATGAACACTTGGGTTCATGCCTCGTACTCTAAAGAAAAGAAATGTGTACGTTCAGGCGATTATCTTCCAAAGAAGAGAAATCTTCTAATGACGCCTGCTTCACATCGATTCAGCCTCGTTCTCAAAAGAAAAGAAAAGTGTGCGTTTAGGGCGCTTTATCTTATGAAGAAGAGAAATCTTCTTATGACGTATGAAACAACAGTTCATGCCTCGTTCTCCAAAGAAAGAAAAGTGTACGTGTCGATGCGCTTTATCTTCCAAGAAGAGAAATCTTCTTATTATGACCATTCTCATCAACATGCTTCATACTTTTCCATGCGCTCACGGTCATCAAGTGAACAGACTCTTGTTGATTGTTTTACGATTCCACTTTCTCAACTATAATGACGATGGCGACATCTGTCTTTGATTTTGCGGGGAGAAGTGTGAATAGACTACATTTGGATAATGTTCACTTGTTTAATCAAGAATGGCATCTCGTATGCAATTCTTGAGGGGAGAAGAAGTGAATTTTTGCATTGTTGATTGATATTTGAGAATTAATGGTCATACGGCTCTAAACTCATGTAAGAACCGAGCCTCTTCTTATCGTATCGGGTCATCTTTACATGGAGTTTTCTCTTCTAAGAGCCGTTGGTTGACATCTTCACTCGGATTGATGAGTTTATCGACAAAGTGCTTCCGGTTAATGCTTCACGTATACATCAACATGATGATTCCGAACAATCTCTCTGTTCTTGTTTGATGTGATTGGTAGTTTGGTGTTACCATCTTGTGTGTTCATTGCGGCTGATTGCGATTTCCTTGATGAACATCTTTACATTCTTGTTTGATTGGGAGGATTTTAGTTAAGGGATTTGCAAGATGTAAGTTAATTGGGATGCTTTTGGTGGGATGCTTTTTGGTGTGAGTTGAAGATGTTAACTATCTATTCCCCAACTGGACAATCTAGAAGAAGGTCGAGTCTGATCGGTTCTACATTTTACATTGTATGATTAGAAGACTAAAAGACGAGTTGCATGTGATTATCAAAAGACTTCTTCTTATTCGGCACTTATCAAATAGATTGTCGGTTTAAGGAGAGCACTAATTGGGGAGTTTGAAATGCCAAAATTAATCCCTAATTAGACTTGCTCACGTTATTCTTCAAAGAAGTTGACTCTCATGATACATCCGAGCTAATGATTTTCTTCTCAAAATATTTCTAGTACACGGACTTACAAAGAGTTGTTGATTCAAGTGTCAAAAACCGAGAAGGGAAGGAGACAAGCATCTAAACGCGAGCAAACTTGATGTACTTAATACTTCTAAGAAATTGAAGATATCCGGGAAGACAAATGTTATTATCAGAGAAACTCAAGGTTTGACTCATGGCGAGTAAACTTGATGAACTTAATTCTTCTAAGTGATTGAAGATATCCGGGAAAACAAATGTCATGACCGCAGAGAAACTCAAGGTTTTACTCATCAGGCGTTTAGTGTTAGTATTTCAACTACGTGGGGAAGTGATGTTAGAGAAAGTTTCGAAGATAAAAGAGGTACACTAGTGTGTGGTGATTTCGATGGTATCGCAATGATCGGGAAGAGATTGTGTACATTTGGGATGCTCAGTTGTTTCACTTGAGTGCTTAATCGATGATTCGGAGATATAATCACTTATTCGGTGTTGACATCCGCAGAGATTGTCACCGCAGATGATAATCGATGACTTGGCACGCTTCTTCAATGTTATCGCTATTCATTCCTTGTGTATTGGTATACTTGGATACTTGAGCTTCATACACGATCATCGGGAAGAAAAATGTGAACATGGGAGGTGTTTTCATTCCCTCATGATGTGTATTCGGAGAGCTCTTGGGTATTGGTGTGCCGGGTTCTTGAGCTTCATACACGATCATCCGGAAGAAAAATGTGAACATGGGAAGGTGTTTTCATTCCCTCATGATGTGTGTTCGGAGAGTTCTTGAGCATTATACAAAGAAACCGACCGCTTCAATTCAGCTACTTGGGGAATTGTTCTCTTGACACCTTTTGGAATGGATTGCTTCGGACCTCGGTGGAAAAGAAATTTGAGAAGATTATTTATGTGTGGATGAAACGTTGTCGATGTTCTATTGGATGATATAACCCCGAATGGAGAATCTCGATTATCGGTCTTAAAAGGAGCGCTGGATTTATGATAATGGTGTGCTTCTCATGCACCTGGCTAAGGAAAGCTTGAAATAGAGCTTTGAATCAGCTCATCCAAAGGATTTTCGGTTTGGGGAAGTCGCTGCAGTCTCACTTTGGATGGTTCTATTTCTTTCAATTCAAGAGCCCTTGGAAGCTTTGGTGGTGGATGTTTAAGAGATGACGAATTCTATCTTCTACGACGTGCTGCTCGATATCCTTATCTCGGTACTCGTACCATCATCTTCTTATTTTATATCATCTACTCTATCTTTGTATATATTTATCAAAAAAACAAAATACAAAAATATAAAACCAGCAAAACAAAATAGAAAATTATAAAATCAACAAAAAGCCATAAAAATCAGAAATTTTAAAAATACCAAAAATATGTTTTCTCATGACATGTCTTCTGGTATCGATAACATCTACGGTCTTAGAAATGTCATTCAATAATGGCACGGGACCATAGATGAAGTTCGAGCAGGAGGTGTAAATATTTCTTTCAAAACATGTCTTCAAAGATGGCTTACAGTTACTTCTGACTGTGACCCGCGCTTAAACTATGGCTTGCTATTATTTTTGATAGCAACCCGTTTTTCAAGAAAGGAAAGTGCTACGCTTAAACTATTTTCAAAATATTTCGTGCACTTATCCTAAAAACTAAACAAGGAAAGTATGTCAGAAGAATTTTGTTCCTACACAAATGTTTTTCCGTCTAAAATTCTTGAGAAAAATGTTTGGTGTTTTCAAAATGGTGGTAAATGAGTTGCTTGTAAATCTATCGATTCGAGTTTTTTGTAAAATTGAAAACTCGATTAATGACTTCAGTAGCTTTTAATCTTTTGTAAAATAAGTCATTGATTGAGGGAGAATGTTTTCAAATTTATATCATCTAACGGACTTTCTTAATTATCCCACGTGCTTATACGAAAAATATAATTGCCTATGTTGAAGGACTAGGTTTCTAGGATATGATTGTTAGGATTAGATGATTAGAGTTTGAGAAACACATTATTCCCATACCTTACATGATCTAATTGATATGTTGGATTGACTTTTATTAGTCGATTCTTTGTTGGGTGTTGTCGACCACCATATATTTGTATGTGTGTTCACTAACATATGCAGTATATTGGTATATAAGAATGTTCCGATCCGGATCCCACAAATGAACATGATTGGATGCCCAGGAAAAGTAATGTGATATCTTGGGTTGACAAATGAAGAAACGAGCTTAATTGGACTTCAATGGAGAGTTGGCATAAATACAACGTGAAGAGGTCTCAACGCATCGCGGATGGTTTTCTTCTAAGCGATTGAAGAAGCGGAGCTTAATTTGACCTCGGTTGGCATTCAAAATGCAACGTAGAAGAAGTCTCACCGCATCGGTGACGGTTTTCTTCCAAGCCCTACAACAACAACGAAGCTTCTCAACCACCTAATGTATCTTTATGCGGGACAAGTAGTGAATGATACCATTTTTCTAAAACTTTGAATAATATTGTTTTTGAAAATGGAAAAATATAGTTTTGAAAATAAATTGGACTAAATTTTGAAAATCACCGGACTTCATGTTATCAAAACCTAAGTCACTCAAATTGATTGACTTGTCATGGATTGAGGGAGAGTGATTTAAAATAAAATATTTTCAAACAATATTTCATCGAAGTCCGTTTATACGCTAAAATGTGGTGATCTAAAGATTTAATGTTATGTCATGGTATGGTTTTCTTTAAAACTCAAAGATCATCAAAATGAAATTTTTCTCGTTCTTGTTTGATTGTGAAATTATTTTATTTTACTTAAAAGGTCTCTTAAAACTATCATACCGACACTAACAATCTTTAATGTCGAAAACTGCTCCTTATCTGTCATTTTTCAAAAATTAAATCTTGCACATCTTTCCCCAAACTTTCTAAATGATTTAAATCACATGGGATCACAAATCTCAAATGGTTTGATCGAGGAGAGATCGTGATTTAAATCTCAAATATTTTTAATGGAATCGGTTTAGTCCTTTATAGGCACTCCGCCTCCATGTGCCACGATTTCAAATACACAATGCACATGTTGAGGAGGAGGATTTATCCAAAAACAAGATGAGTATTTAAACCGTACATATTCTCCCATGTTTTCCAAACCAGATTAAATCACTTGAGATCTAAAATCTCAAAGGGTTTGATATTTTGATCAGGAGAATTTGTGATTTAATAATAAAATCGATAAAAGGTGATCGTTTGATTCAATTGTGCAGTCGCTCTCTTGTATGTGCTAAGCGCTTTTGAATCTCAAGCATATATTGAGGGAGCATTTTAAAAGAAAATAAACTATCGAGGTACAAAATCCTTTATGTTTTAACATTGATAGGTCACTAGTTTTACAAACACAAGTAATATAGAAAGAGATAAGCGATTGAACAAGTAAACAAGCACACATACACGATAAAGTAGACGGTTAGGCGTAGGAATATGTGTGAAAAGAAAACTTGAACAACCAACCCTCAAATGAGGGTTTACAAGAGTATTTATAGGAGGGAAGCTAGGGCAACACTCCTAGTTCCCTTCCTTTCCTTAATGGGCTTGGGCCTAAGCTTATGGGCCTTCTACATAAGCTTAAGGCTAATAACAAACATAAAGGCCATAATAAAGCTAACTATTACATATTAATTACTAACACTTGATTATGGTTTAGGAGTGATTCCAACAATCTCCTCTCAAGTGTTGGTGATGAACGGTGAAGGCGTTGATGTAATAGTAGCTCGACGTCTTCGACATTCTTCTTTCTTGTGAGAGGAATTGTCTTGATTTGAACAATCTCCCCAATGTAGAGAGATATTTATCTTTGAGCAGTTATGCTTTGGCGTCATCTTTAACTTTGTTCTTTGATCATTGTTCTTTGTGGTGAAAGTGATAGTATGTTGTTGTTCCGCATCGTTTGCCTCGGAGTGCCTTCATTTGCCCAAAGGTTCCACGTCATTCTTCAACATGCTCACACGCCTATGACGTTGGAATTCAATATCGATGAAGTTCTCTAAGTCTTTAACTTTGTAGATTCTTTGGTTGACGAAGAATCATTCTACGAGTTGTGTTGCTTTTGAATAGAACTTCCATTAGTGATGATGTTGGCGTGAGCATGAGAAGAATCAAGACGATCATCCCGCTCCGGAGCTTCCATAAGAAAACATTTCAAACGGTTAGTAATAAGCGTGTTCCCAAGACTTAAGTTTGAACTTCGAGAGAGTATAACAAGATAGTGTGAAAACTCAACTCTAATTCTTACAAAGGCCGTTCTGAACTGGAGTCCCTGAAGTGAGATAACACGATATCTCAAGTACATCTACATTTCGAGATGAGTCATTGAGGTACACCGTAGCATCACCTCACGATCAGACGTTTGAGACACACTCCGCGTAATCCACGGGGAGTTACGGAAAGTGACCTCTTGTCGTGGCTGTTTGATGTTGACCTGGCGGAGTTTCCATTCAATCACTAAGGATCGCGGATGTGAACCTCTCATAAATGTTCTCGACAGATTGCTAAGATCGTGAAGGACTCGATATGAACCACCGATAATCTTATTTGGTGATCGTCAAGTGATAAAATGTCAAGTGTTCTAAGAGATCTTTTGATGAATCTCGTGGCTCTAGACTCAATAGTGCGTTTGGTTTTCCTTAGCGGAGACTAGGAGAGGTATCCTTCTTCAATACCGGTGATCTCTAAGAAAGCCAATAGTTTACGTAGGTTCCTGTGAGAATGAAACAAGCTCGTTGAGAGAAACTTGAGTGGCTAAGAAGGTTTAGTGCATGCGTCCTTTGGGTCCATGACGACTTTTAATCTTCAATACCGGTGTCACTAAGTGACAATCAAGAGTATATGAATTGAACCGGTGTCCGCCCTAAGTTGAATAACTGGAGGGCTATTTCTTTTCACCCTTTACTTTACATTTCTTTTGATTCTTCAACTCCTTCTTTCTCCGATTCTCATTTTCTCCTTTTACAATCATTCCTAAGGACTTCTAACACTAACTAATGGTAGTGTCCTTGGGTAGATCCCTCCCGACTCTGGCGGATCATAGACAGTTATTCCTAACCTTAGTCACCTTATAACTCCATGACTAACCTATGTTGCCATTAAAACCACAGTTAGTGAAAAATCTCTCAAATGGTTTGTAAATGAAAAACATGTTTGAACCATTATGAGAGATAAGGTTTTGCATAAATACTCCCCTCCACATGTGCTTAAGAGTATTAATGGTTTAAATGCACATGAGGAAAGAGCGCGCACTTTTGAATTGATCCATCGAAGATAGACAATCCCCATGAGACACGGTTACGTTGCATAGTTAAAGAGTTACATTGTCGCCTTTTAGGTGACAACTAGCTCTAATAACTACCTTGAAGGTGTAGACAAACCTCGGAAGGTTGTCATACCCGTCGAGTTCATGTCTACCAAGAGTATCTCGAATGGTACTTTCTACTTGGACAAGTCCTTTCATGTAGACACGTTTACATTACTAGCGAACTAGCTTGAAATTATTACCCGTCCAGGACAAGTCTTTTCGAGTTACAAACAGTTTAATCTTGTCAATTGTTGGTTAAGTCCGAGGTACACGATTCATTTGCATTTTGCACAACATATTTCTTATCACTAATTTTCTCCCCTCAAAATGGCATATGAAAATGTTGTTTTGAAACGTTGAGAATAAATATGACCATTTCGAGTGTTCGGGAAGAGTGACCACTTGTGAACAATTTGTGAACAAAGTTTTCATCAAATACTCCCCTCGACTAGTGATATAAACGGTTGAGGTTTTAAAATCATATGGGAAGTACTTGTCTTTTTAGCAAAACCTTGAAAAATGAAAGGTTTGATAGGTTTTACTCAAAATAAGAAGCTTCGCTCCTTTTATAAGGATTGTGGCATCGAGGCTTACCATGTGGTCCTTTCTTGCAAATTACGGGTTGTACTTTGTTATGTGTGCACAAGCCATTGACATATATCATCATACATCCAAAATTTTTAATGAAAGAACCAAATCAAGGAGTACCGGAAGTGCGGTGATGTTCCCAAGAGTACGAGCAGCATGTTGATAGCCGGTGATGTTGATCCGGTCGACCACCAACAAAACTTTCCAACGCTCGAATCGATCCCTTCGAACAACCGCTCATCAATCATGGTGATGATCCTTCTCACATTCCTCTCGATCACGAGAATTCCATCGCTAGGGTTCCTAATGTTTTCACGTATATCCTTCAATCGATAAGCTAATCATCTAACCATCTTGAGTATGATCTCCAAATTTGTGAAGCTCATTACACGCCATCAAGCAATTGCGATGAAGTTCATCTGCGATAAACGACACCAAACGGTTTCTTGATGAGCGTTAATTGTGATAGTGGTTGATATCGGGAAGATCAAGCTACGTGGTGGAGTGAAGTTGACACGTTTCTTATATGATTCAACTAAGTGAAGATCTTCAACACGTTCTTTGATGACTATGCGTCGATGAAGATGAGCGATGACTTGATGAATTCACGTTGTACTTCAGCTTGAAATTGTCTCATGCGACCTTGAACTTTGGCAAGGTACATGTCTTCAATATCGTTGATGTTCAAATTCTCAAAGTC
>CM040246.1:67196566-67317511 GCA_022545495.1 Chrysanthemum lavandulifolium
TTGTGGGATAAAATAGCCTGATAACACCAAAATACACCAAGGAAAAAACTTGATGAACCAAAGACTCTAAAAGCGATTACGGTAGGATGATACCCACGTTCAAAAACAACTATCCACGCATAAAGTTTGGAAACTTTTGCCAAAACAAATGTTTTAACACCTTAAAACATTGAAAGGACAAGAATCTTGGATTAAAAAGTGTAAAAAACAAGTTTTGTTAACGAACCAAGTATCAAATGCGTGTGTTTAAGCGTAGGACCAAAACCCACTTTAAAAAACACGATTCACCCAACTAGTAGGCTTATCGATACCACCTGATAGGTCACTAGTTTTACAAACACAAGTAATATAGAAAGAGATAAAGGCGATTGATCAAGTAAACAACACACATACACGATAAGAGTAGCAATATTGGGCGTAGGAACATGTGTGAAAAGAAAAACTTGAATAACCAACCTCAAATGAGGGTTTACAAGAATATTATATAGGAGGTAGCTAGGCAACACTCTAGTTCCCTTCCTTTCCTTACTGGGCTCGGGCCTAAGCTTATGGGCCTCTACATAAGCTTAATACATATCACAAACTTATAAAGGCCATAATAAAGCTAACTATTACATATTAATTACTAACACTTGATTATGGTTTAGGAGTGATTCCAACAAACATAATGTACCTTGACTCGAAGTTTTCAAATGGTTTCTTAAATGGCTTTTGTAATCGTGGATGTGCTTCAAAAGAACTCTTGCCTCTATGTGATAAAAATGATTTCAAATATCCTATGCATATATTGAGGGGAGAATTTCCAAAGAAAATCAAATGGCTTTTTCCATGGAATTGTGATCAAGAAATTATTTCAAAGAAATTATTTCAAAGAACTCTTGCCTCCATAAAGTAAACAATTTCAAAATCATATGCACATGTCGAGTAAGCATTTTCTAAATGATCAAAACTATTAAGGTACAAAATGCTTTGATCTCGTGATCACAAGTAATTTGATTGTTTTTCCAAATGATTTTTCAATTAGTTTCAAGGAAGAATGAAGCGTACTCAAAAGACCGACCATTTTACTTTATGTATGGAGTTATAAGGATGGTGAGGTTAGTATTAGTTCCCACAATCCGCCTGTAAGCGGAGGGATCTCACCGAGGACAATCCAGCTAGATAGTGTAGAGTCCATGGGTATATTGAAAAAAAGGAGAAAAATGAGAAATGGGAAGAGTGGGATCGAGACAGTAACTAGTATCTTGATAACCCAACAAGGTTCTAGTAATGGGTCTCGGTAAGCTTGAAGGGCCAGTTAATGAAAAGAAATGAATGAGAAAAAGTGGTGAAAAGAAATAGCCTCCATCAATTCAACCTTGGCGTAAACCGGGTTCAATTCATATACTACGGGTGGTTACTAAGGTAACATCGTATTGAAGACAAGACGTCATGGACCTGAAGGACGCATCGCACTAAAACTTCCCAAGCTACTCAAGTTCCTCTTAAAAGGGCTTGTTTCATTCTCACGGGGAACCGACATAATCTATCGACTTTCTCTAGAGATGGTTGATATTGAAGCAGGAGACCCTCTCCCTGATCTCGTACGACAGAACCAAATGTGCACTATTGAGTCTAGAGCCAAGAGATCATCCACAATATCTCGTTAGGACACTAAATTCTTCAAGACTTGCTTTCACACAAAGTGGTAAGTAAGTATATATTAAGAGTCCTACGATTATCCTTAATGGTATTGCCGTAACATCCGAGTGATATGTAAAATATTCACAATGAAGATGGAAATTCTTCTAGAGCCAACATCTAACAAGCTCTTGGTGGGTGACATATGAAATCTTGCAAAAGATCAAGCTTGTGACAAGCGGAGATAGAAACAACGGGAGATTCATTCTTGAATCAACCTTGGTCCAGGAATGGAATTCACGAATACTTTGGGAAACCGTTCGATGTGCAAACCTTCTTTTCTCTAGTACGTTGAATGTGTATTCATTTCAAATTCAAAAAGTATATCCGATTGAAAATACTTTTAGAAAAACTGTTTGACGCGCAATCTCTTCTTCACTCAAGCACGTCCGAATGTGTACTCATTCTCTAATACATAAGTATTTTGATTGAAAATTGATCTTTCTCGTAAAACCGTCGTATTGCAAAACTCTTTCTTCAAGCAATGCGCTATTGTTTTTCAAATCTATTTTCATCAATCAGCGAATCTCAATTTGTCGTTCACTCACTCGTGTTGTCTTCTTCGAGACGCCCGGCTTGAGAACACCAGAACAGTGCGAAACCCTATCAAGGAGATTCTAGGAATCCTACCGATCACGATGCCCATTTAACGACCAATCGGGAACCCGGGGTCAGGTACCTCAATTCAACTAAAGTGATCAAAGACACTTTAGCTGCGCTTTATCGCTAAGCGTCAGATGCGTGTACATTTAACACGAAATTTCGGTGATCGTAATCGTGAGGAGTCAATCCAAAGTCCGCGTGTTCACAAGAACCACACTTAATCAAGAACGAAATCATGACGGTGCATATCTTCATAACTCGGTTACGATATTTTTATATACTATGCTTCACACTGTCTTTGCGCCAAATATCACTTAACTAGTAAAGCTTCCGCCACTCGATGGAAAGATGTCATGATTCAAAAGTGTGAGTATGTTGGTCCGAAAGTCACAACATGCACGAAGGCAATACAACTATGGATGATCCAGAGAGATTTCGTTGCCGATGATCTCAATGAAAGCTCAAAGATCATCAAAGATGTGGATCGCCTAAAGGCCTCCACTAAAAGTACAAATCAATGCGGACTTTGAAGAATCGCCACTTAAGCACAAAGATTGGCCGAATGAAGAATTCAAGTCTCTGAGAGCTCAAGAACGAAGTCAAAGATAGAATGCTAGGAAGCAAAATATATTTCATGGGGTGACCTCCCTTGGGGAGATTGTTAGAATTGGAAATTCCATGTTAAAGAGTGAGTCACCCCAATGGCCAATCTAGCATAAAGAGATGAAAAACCCTAGTGGTTTGAATTTCTATGTAGAAATCATATGGACAATATTGTACACATATTTAATCATGTTTTATGACAAGATTATTAATCATATTTAAGCAATTAAATATGATTGAATATTCTTTCCTAAGACACATTAAATATATAAAGATAATAATTGTCATACTTGGTTTCATTAATATGAAATATGACAATGGAATATAAAAACTCTTTCTTGAGAAATTACTTGAGCGAGGACGGTAAGTAATTGAAAGATTTTTTGAATTCATATAATCTTTGGTAGTGTCTGAGTGCAATAATTCATGAATGGATAAATGCATGCATCTATGAAATTATTCTTATGTTTAATTATTAAATCCTAGTTTCGATTTATAATTGAAATAAGATAAATTTTAAGTATTCACAGCTAGTGGGAGTATTATGTTAAGGTTTTAAATCTTATATGTTTTATAACATATAGGAAGTAACATTCTTATAAGCTAAATGTTAAGTCTTAGATTGGAATGAAACTTCACTTGTAAGATTTAAGAATTAAAACATACAACCTTGGAATATATGTTTATTATTAATAAACATGTGCAGTAAAATAAATGATTCTAATAAAACATGATATATCATTTGGGAAATGGATAAATATCTTTTGACAAGATAGAACATGAATGAAGTCTAAGTTTGACCTGTGGATTCATCATGTACATCATGTTGTGTATTAAAATTGTTGTATCATTCTTGAATAAGAAGTGATTTGACAACATTGATATCTAACTAAAAGTTATTAGATAACTTGTGTAATGAATAGTCCAATAGAATTACATCCTCAGCCTGGAATTGCTCCTAGATTATGTGGATGAACAATATATCAATTGTTGTACAAATTGTCATCAGCTTCAAACTTGAAAGTTTGGAAGACATCAAACATTACACAATAGATATTAAAGTTTACGGAGTTTTAATGAGCATATTGTTGTTTGTATACAATGATGCTGGTTTAATTGATATGACACTCAATGCTAGTCGTGGTAGGATTTCATCCTTGTTAATAGCCATGTGAACTAGTTGTGCTAATAAGAGCACAGTTGCATTATACATTAAAAGAATAAGAATACTTTAAACTTTAAAATGTTTGAAAGTTTAAATTGTCATAAATTGGTGATAGAGGATGTCACACACTTTATGAATTATTATGTGGATTGTTGAATGCACACATACAAGGACTTCATTAATTGAATTCTTGAAATAAGTATTCTTAAAATTATGATAGATCAAGTTGGTTGATTTATGCCTTGTCAAACAAGTATGATTGTCATTACTTGAGGCATAATTCATCAACAGGAATTTTCATGCATTGATCTATTTGGTATTTGGATAAGGGATGTTAAACAATTGTTATAATAAATCAAGTACTTGGTATGTTTGATTTTATAATATATTGTATCCTATATTTGCATGTTTAATCAATGAATAAATTTATTTATTCTAAATCGTCCGTTGTCAATTATGATATAGGAGTATCATTAAACTAAGACAAATCTGAGAGATATGGTAGAATGTACTTGAAAGTATATTGATGAGAATGCATACCAATTTCAGATGATATTCAATGAATTGAATATAGGACTTATCCCAACTACATGATTTTACTTTATGGATATTGTTATTAAGTAAATCATGAATAGTTATCCTCGAGACTTGAGATACGGATAAGTGTCATGAATGTAGTGCACTACGTGGAACAACTTAACGCTATACGTGGCGGTAGTCATAAGGGTTTTCATGAAGTTTTGCAAAGTTCATGGGTTATTCTTGTAGTCAAGATAAATTTGTTCCTTCAAATTTATTTTGGAGTTTAATCTTGTTGGGCCTCGTAGGGTTCACAAGATATTTGCATGGCCATGCCCAAAGATCTCCGAATATGTTCGGAAGATTTGGTAATCTTGCTCAATCACTAATAACGAAATGTGAATGGTTGAATAAAGAATGACTTAATTCCATATCTTTATTTAACATGGTATTAGAAAGAAAAGGATAATAATAATGAGAAATCATTAAAAGGTTTTCCAGGAGACTTGCTCGAGTTGTACTAGAGGCATCGAAGTGTTGCTAGACGCTAACCGATGTGATCACTCTATTAAGATATGTCCAAGTGGGAGCTGTTGGTTTAATGGACAATAAATTAATAGACGTGTGTTAGGATCGAACTCGAGACCACGGGATTGCACACTTTACGTATGAGAATTAAAGTTAAATAATTAAATATAAATGTTGTATTAATTTATTAATTAAACGAAATAACATAACGGACGTTAAGTAATTAATGTAATGGACTAACGGGCGTTAAATGTATTTGGAAAAGGACTAGAATGCAAAGTTTGGGAAGGTTTCGGATCCCCTTGGTGAGGCTTAGAACCGATCGGCCATAGGGAACTCAAACCCAACCCATATCAAACTCTAACTTGTCCACCAAGTTTAGTTTAGTATATATACAAGGCTAGGGGTCTTGTGTTTGCATCTCTTGTACTCATAAGCTTAAACCTAAATTGTTTTGTGTTTCTTGCTTGAAACGATCGTACACCCTTCATAGGTGATCCAAACCTTTTTCCACAACAAGTTATTTGGTTTGATAAAACTAGCATTACTTTAATTTGTTTTAGTACGTGTGTACAAGAACGTGGTACTAACATACTTTTGTTAGTATCTTGGATTGAATTACAAAACGGTAAGGGGTAATTCACATAATCCTATAAACCCTAATTAGGGTTCATCCAATTGCTAGTTTTGTGGATTTGATTCTTGTTCGTCTAGAATCAAGAAAGGTACGCATACTTTATTATTTAGTTAATTAATTATTCATTATATGTTCCTATGCGCTTCCGCACTTGCTTTGATGTTTTGTGTTTTATTATTGAATGTCATGTTATATAATTCCAACAAAACTGACCTTGGATCTTTAATCCGTTAGGTATGATATGACATTCATGGTTATGGTTTTGCTACAATTTATTGTTTTTGTTGGTCTGCATTTGTGTCTGGAAATTATAAATAGCTTTTGTATCGAAATTATAAATAGCTTTTGTATCGAAATCAACAGGTTGTATTTAACAAAAAAGATTTTTTAAAAATCATAGAGTCGTGTTTTGTAAGCAAAGAACATGGCTCTATGTTAATAAAAAAATATATTTTTTAATCATATAGAGCAAGCTTTTCAAACAAAAAACCGGGCTCTAAAACACATAATAAAGCTTGTTCCTACAACGGGGCTCTATTGAAATTCCTCATATAGTCCCCCCCCCCCCTCCCCTTCTGTTCCCTCAGACAAAACTGGGATCTTTTAGCCTTTTAAACAGGGCTCTATGTCAATTTTTGTAGTAGTGAAACTAACTTTATTGTTCAAATTCTTCATAATACTCGTATATTTAAAAACCCAGATCTTATATTTAAGTTTTAATTTCGTCTCCTACAATCGCCACCATGAACTTGTCAAATCATAGCATAAACACCCTTACCACATAAAATCCAGATTTGAAAATTAAATTCGTGGGTGGCGTGTTAGTGTTTGTAGTTGTGGTGTTGGTTGTTAACTTGTTATGTTTGGGTGGTTTTGTTTTGAAGAGAAATATGAGAGAAGCACTTTATAAAGGACGAAAGTGTTTAAAAGATAAATATTAGAAAAAAAATATAGCTGAAATGAAATAATTCTGCTAATTTAATTTAATCTTTATACATGATAACATCAAATAGTCATGACTTTTTAGTGTCAATTTCCCTCGATTATGCTCATATTTTATGTCATTTATATGGATTTACGCTTGTATTCCTTTATATTTCGCTTCCAGGTAAATTATGAGCATTGGAGCTTAGAGACGAGGATTTGGAGATTTTCCTAACGGTTTTATGATAGCATGCTACTTATGAAGAAGCTACGGCGTAACTCATTCTCTCAAATTACGCCGTAGCTAGTGTTTTATCTTGGTTGGCCAACTCAACTGCACTTACGGCGTAACTCTCAACTAAGGTTACGCCGTAATCATTTAGGTCATGAAGCATTTCGCGCCTCCATCAACTATGCCGTAATTCCTCACAAGCATTACGACGTAACAACATTCTGTTAAGAGGTTACAGCGTAACTCACATCTACAATATGGCGGAGCTGCTAACTACGGCGTAACCATTCCTTATTGTTACGCCATAGTCTACTTAATGAGAGTTATGTTTTGAAGATAATTAAGTTACGACATAACTCTCAACTCAAGCTACGTCGTAACTATGATCGTACCTATAAATACAAGCCCAAAATTCTGCATTTCAAATCATTCACTCACAACTCAAAGGCAGAGAACATGAAGAGGGTTCCAAAGGCAGGTCACACTGAGCATACGGAGCCATCTCTAAGGAAGAAATCACACCATATCGATAAGCATTAGCGATCATTTCTATCTTTTACTTTAATTCATGTCTTTCATTATGTCAAACATTGAATTTATTGTATCTTTTAATATGATCGGCTAAGCACCCTTTGTGCTAGCCTAGTTATGATTCCTTGAATGTATTGCTTGTGTTTTCATGCTTCCATATAATTGTTTCTAGTGTATGCATGCATAGTTCGATGGTAGTTACCCTAGCTTCGGTAGTTTTGAAATGCGGTCGTATCTAGTTGCTTAGGAGAATTGACCTACTGACCCTAAGTAAGTGATGTGGGCCCAGTGTTGATGGCGAGGCTATGATGTTTACAGAGGCCCAAGATCGTGTGACAAAGGGGCCTAACTAAAATGGGCATAACTTGGGCTACGGGCTCCGCTTTAGGCATGATGCAGTCAAATTGAAGCTTGGAGCGAGGAGCTCATGATGGGAAACCGCGTTTCGAACTTCGAGCCCGAAACACTCTATTTTATGAGTTACTTGCATTTTAGTGTTTTTCGGTCTTTTTGGACTTTGTTTTGTAATAACTTTTGGCCGTTTGTCTTTTAAGGCCGTTTACATTTTGTAGTCCTATTTAATAGTTCCTTTGTAATGTGGGATAAGCGGTTCCAAGAAATATGAAAAGTCTATTTTGGCGACTTTTGCTAAGAATTATCCTAGTAATCGGTATTCGATGAATCAACGATTATTGGAAGAGTTGTTCTCGGCATTCGTGTGAATCAACAGGATCAATTTGTGTTATCTTGTTTAGTACTACATCGAGTTGGTTTCGAGCTAAAGTTCACGATCATTATGCCTCCAAGGAGGAATAGGAATACTAATGGCGTCATGAGCAAGAATTTGAGCGTCTTATGGCAAGAATGGAGGCGAATGGGTGGGTTTGTTGATCAATTAAGCGATCGGATAGGCGACTTAATGAATCAAAGAGGCCTCGTAATCATAACCGTCGGGAAAGTGAAGACGAGCGATCGAAAAATCCATTCGGTGAGGGTGGCGGTTCATCTTCGATGAACAACAAGAAAAGCGACCAAGGCAAAATGAAAGGGAGGATAATAGGCGTTGGGAATGCGGGTGAGGTCAATATTCACGAGTTTGATGGGGATACTTTGAATCAGGGGTTCATTGATTGGCTTGTTGCGGTCGAAGAAGTGTTTGAGTTCAAAGACATTCACGAAAACAAGAAGGTTTCACCGATCGCTACCGGCTACGTGGTAGGGCATCGCATGGTGGCGACAATTGAAGCGACACGGGAGAGTTGGAAAGCCAAGAGTCACGACTTGGAGGAAGATGAAAAAAGTGCATGAGGCCAACTTTATTCTCATAATTACCAGCGGTTGATGTACCGTTCTGTAATCTGAAGCGAGGGGCCAAATCATTGAAGATTACACAACCGAATTTACCAATTAATTGCAAGGAATGATATTCAAAGGCGATGAACAACTAGTCTCCCATTACATTGGTGGTTTAAAGTCCGGATCATGGATTACATTAACATGTTTGATCGGTGACACTGAGATGCATATCAACGTGCATTATCTTTTGAAAAAGCAACCGTGTGGGAGGTTCCTCTTATTCTGCTATAACAAGTGGTAGTTACGGTTCGGGTAACGTAACATCACGTTTTGTTCCTAATCAGCGAGACAGGGTGGTAGCAATCTTGGACCGGTTTCTAAAGGGTTGGAAGTAGTAACTTGAAGTGTTTTAGCATGGTGAACCCGGTCATCGGCAGTCGAGAATGTAAGAAGGCGGGGAAAAGGCACCTATTCGCGATCCCGATGGCAATATGTATCGTGGGAAGTTGATGGCGTGGTTGATGAGGGTTATGAAGGCCCAACATTTGATGAAGATGTTGAGTATGAAGAGGAAGTTGTGAATGGAGATGTGGGGTAGCTTTGGTGGTAGGCGCTCTTGCTTAACACCAAAAGGCGTTGGCGATGATTGGCTCGAGCACAACATCTTTCACTCGACTGTACTATCTCGGGTAAGGTGTGCACTTTGTGGTTGACCGGGTAGTTGTGATAATTTGATATCCGAAGAGCGATTCGAAGTTGGGATGAAGAGCGAGACCCGCTCCAAACCTTACAAGTTCTGATGGCTTAAGAAAGGTGGTGAGGTTCTTTTCCAAGCGTGTCCTTGTTCTATTTTACATTGGGACAACCTACAAAGATAATGTTTGGTGTGATGTGGTGCCCATGGATGCTTGTCACTTATTCTTGGGTAGACCTTGGGAGTATGATCGCAACACAAATCATAATGGCGAACTAATACTTATAGTTTCTATTTGATGGTGTGAAGATAACATTGATGCCAAATAAGCCCAAAGAATTAGTTAACAAGCCCATGGGACTTTACTAACCCTTTCGGTTTGAGGACAAGTTGGAGCGGGGAGATGAAGTTTTTGTGCTAATAGGGAAGGAAGTGGTGAAGATAGCGAAATTCGGCTATGATTCCTTTACTCAAGGAATTTTTCGATGTTTTCACGATGATTTGCACGACGGTTTGCCCCTTTGCGTGACATCCAACATCATATTGATTTAGAGCACGGTTCACGATTGCCTAACAGCCGCATTACGAGATGAGTCCGGTAGAGCATGAGGAATTGCGACGGCAAGTGGAGGAACTTGTTTCTAAGGGTCACGTTCGAGAGAGTATGAGCCCTTGTGCTGTTCCTACCCTATTGACTCCGAAGAAGGATGGAACATGGCGTATGTGTGTTGATAGTCGAGCCATCAACAAGATTACCGTGAGGTACAGGTTTCCTATCCCTCGGCTTGATGATTTGCTTGACCAGATCAGTGGTGCCACTATTTTCACAAAGTTGGATTTGAAGGGTGGGTATTACCAAATCCGTCTTAGACACAGTGATGAATGGAAGCGCCTTCAAGACTCGTGAAGGGTTGTATGAATGGTTGGTGATGCCTTTTGGTTTGTCAAACGCACCTAATGCGTTTATGCGTGTGATGAACCAATTGCTCGAGCCTTTATTGGGAAGTTTGTGGTTGTTTATTTTGATGATATTCTCATTTATAGTACTTCTTTCGGTGAGCATCTTATCCATGTGAGCGGTCTTGACTTTACTTCACAAGGATAGTTTCTATCGACCACAAAGAAATGTGTGTTCATGACCCCTAAGGTTACATTCTTGGGGTATGTTATTTCCGGTGATGGAATCTGGTGGATGAGTCTAAAGTAGCATGTTGTTCAAGGGTGGCCAACTCAACTACCATCACTTTGAAGTTCGTAGTTTTCATGGGCTTGCTTCTTTTATAGGCGGTTCATCCCAAATTTTAGTTCCATCATGGCTCCATTGACAAATTGCATGAAGGAAAGTCATTTGTATGGACGGAGGAGGCGGGATTAAACTTTTGATTATCAAAGAAAAGCTCACTCTGACACCAATTACGGTATTGCACGATTTTTCTCAAGTTTTGAGCTTCATACCGATGCCTCAAAGGTTGCAATTGGTGGGTTCTCGGTCAAGGTGGTCGACCGATGCCTATTTTAGTGAGAAATTAGCGAGCCAAAGTCTAGGTACACTACTTATGACTTGGGTTTTATGCTATTGTTCAAGCTATAAAGCATTAGCGCCATTATACATTTCATAAAGAGTTTGTTTTGTTCACTGATCATGATTCTTTAAGGCATATTCGCACTCAAGATAAGGTGTCACATAAGCATGGGCGTTGGTTGGCATTTCTTGAAAAGTTTACTTTTGTGGTCAAACACAAGACTGGTGTTAGGAATCGGGTCGCTGATGCCTTAAGCAGGAGGAGTAATCTGCTTGTATCTATGAGGGTTGATGTTCCAGGACTGGATGTCATTCGCGAGCAGTTAACCATTGACCCATATTTTTCTGTTGTTATGCAGGGTGTGCAATCTGGCCAAAAACCAGATTTCCTTCTACATGATGGTTTTCTTTTCAAAGGGAATCAACTATGTATTCCTAATTCTAGCCTTCGCTTGAAAATTATTAAGGAATTACATGGCGAGGGACATGTTGGTCGTGATCGCACTTTACGGTTAGTGCAAGCTTATTTACGGCCTACTATGAGGAAAGAAGTGGAACATTATGTCAAGCGGTGTCGTGTTGCCAAGTTTCAAAGGTACGACTACTAATGCGGACTCTATATGCCTTTACCGGTTCCTTTCGACCATGGGTTGATATCGGCATGGATTTTGTGTTGAGGTTACCTCGTACTCAAAGGGTAATGATTCAATATTTGTTGTTGTTGATCGTTTCTAAAATGGTACACTTTATTGCATGCGAAGACAACGAGATGCGATTAATGTGGCCCAACTTTTCTTTTGCGATGTATATCGTTTACATGGTTTGCCTTCATCTATTGTTTACGATCGTGACACTCGGTTTCTAAGTCATTTTGGCGTAGTTTGTGGAAGATGGTGAATACTCAACTCAATTTTAGTAGTGCTTATCATCCCAATGATGGGCGGTGAAGTTGTTAACCGGTCTCTTGGAAATCTGTTGAGGTGCTTAGTAGGTGATCATGTGAAGTCATGGGATCGAAGTTATGTCAAGCGAGTTTGCTCATAATCATCTTGTTAATCGAACCTTTGGGTTTAGTCCGTTCGGTGGTTTATTACGCTCAACCACGTGGTCCTCTTGATTTAATGTCTCTTCCTATTTCGGTTCTATTCCAAAAAAGTGCGGGGATTTTGTTGAAGGGTTACATGAAGTTCATAAAGTTGTTCATGACAACTTGGTTCGAGCTAACTCAAAGTACAAACAAGATCTTGATCAAAGAGGAGGCATGTGGATTTTGAAGTAGGTGACTTTGTATGGGCTGTTTTAACTAAGGATCGTTTCTCGGTTGGTGAGTATAATAAATTGTCCGCTAAGAAAATTGGCCCATTGGAAATTGTTGACAAAATTAACTCCAATGCTTACCGTTTGAAATGCAAGGCCATATACGATGTTCGGATGTGTTTAATGTGAAACACTTGTTGCCTTACTATGGTGATTCTTCCGATGATGATCTTCTTGTGAATTCGGGGCAATTTTGTCTACCAGGGGAATGATGTGGGCCCAAGTGTTGATGAGCGAGCTATGATGTTTTGGAGGCCCAAGATCGTGTGACAAAGGGGCCTCACTAAAATGGGCATAACTTGGGCTACGGGGCTCCGTTTAGGCGAATTACAGTCAAATCGAAGCTTGGAGCGAGGAGCTCATGATGGAAAACCGACTTCGTGGGTTTCCGAACTTCGAGCCCGAAACACTCTATTTTATGAGTTACTTGCATTTTAGTGTTTTTGGTCTTTTGGACTTTGTTTTGTAATAACTTTCGCCCGTTTGTCTTTTAAGGCCCGTTTCGCTTTTGTAGTCCTATTTAATAGTTCCTTTGTAATGTGGGATAAGCGGTTCCAAGAAATATGAAAAGTCTATTTTGGCGACTTTTGCTAAAATTATCCTAGTAATCGGTATTCGAGTGAATCAACGATTATTGGAAGAGTTGTTCACGGCATTCGTGTGAATCAGCGGGATCAATTTGTGTTATCTTGTTTTAGTACTACATCGATAAGTAGGTAGAGTTCGGAAGGGTAAGAATTTACCAAGCGGCGACCATTCCCCTCTTGTCTTGAATTGACCATATGATCACCGTTCAGTATGGGACGAACTTAAGTTAGGGATGAGTGTCGAGATGCTAGCGCCGGGCACTCATTATTTCAAATCTTGCATGTAGGTACTTAATGACTTGGCTTAGGTGACTTAAGACCCTCGACTACCCAAAAGGGTTGGCCTTTGACGTCGGGTAGGAGCCTTTGTTGATAGGTTAGGACGAATTGACCAAATGTTGTCCTAACGACTTAAACCCCCACTTGAATCAATTGGAAGTAATTTAGAAAACATAGACATTACAGGATAGGATGATTAATTAGGTTAGCACACTCTCTCGCCACTGTTCACAACTTCTATTTATTTTGTGCATTTTATTTCTTGTCTTTAGTTTAATTAATCATTTCAACCTCAAACCAGTTAAAACAAGTGACACTTATACTTAATAGGATCCTCAGCTATATAGCTCTTGGGAACGACCTCGGCTTTAGCACCTTCTATACTGTGCACTATCGGGTTCATTGCTCGTTAGTGCATTAGGTAGACCTTAAGTAGACGAGACTTATAAATATTAAATCCTTGTCGGAATACCTGCATCAATACACATTGATAATTAATTTCCACATACTCAATTTTAACCGGTAATAGCAAGAATAAAATAGTAAGTAACTTGTTTAATAGGTTTCAAATGTTTGAGTGACTCAATTAAAATAAGAAAAGCTTAAGTAACTTAGGCGAACATTTTAGTAATGTTTAATAACATATTTATATATCGGAGTTGCGATCCAATAAAAAGTGATGCTTTGAGCTAAAATATATAAAAAAAATATAAATGTAATCACTTGGTAAATAAATGTCTTTTTATTTTTATTTTTTTTAAACTATTTTTTCTCTATTGCCAACTCCGTTTCGTTTTCTTTTCTACCCTTCAACCTCCATTTACATAACACATCATTACTTTTGGAGGTTTTTTAACATCAATCTTGAAATTTTTATAGACAAAATAAATGAATATATGATTTGCAACTATTACTTAACGAGTACGGTCTTACCCAAAAAAGTCAACAACATTTGAATCAAGGTTTTCTTGTGTGATAGGTTGAGGAAATGGGACAACATGATCAGAGGAAAATGGGTTGTACTATTGAAACCCCCCTATGATGTCAAATCATAGGGGAATATTCCCTTTGTCCCCACTTTTCCAAGACTGTACGGTTTTTGTCGGTTTTCATTCAGTATTTACGGAGCTTTAAGCGTTTGACTTATTAAACTTTATATTTATTGTTCCGCATTTTTAAGTTTATAGTTTTTTGATATAAATAAAATTATAAAATAAAAATAAAAATAAAAAAAAATAAAAAAATTTCAAAAATAATAGGGGGGTCAATCTAAAAAAGGGGGGTCAAAATAACCCAACCCGAGGAAAATATATGTGACAGATTCGTTGTGTCATCTTGTATAGAAACTTTAGTTGAGACATTGGTACTTCGTATCTTACTCGGCTGATTAGATTTCTTGGGTGTTGGAGTTTTGTGAAACCAAAATTCATCATCTCTATTATTATCTAAATTTACAGCTTCAACATAATTATTATTAAGGTATGACGGGGTTGGTTGTATAACAACTTTTTCAACATCAAACGCTTCGTCTTTCTTAAAGTTTTCATTAGAAAGTTTCTACCTTTTCTAAGACACCTCCATACTTACAAAAAATATGTTTTAACGAGAGTTACGTATAAAGTGATCATTTTCCTGGATGCCTCTAGCATAAAGACCATGTAGTGTAACTCGTTAATGGTTGTTGGACGTAACGTCTGTGCATCATCCACAATGTAACAAACCTCAAGTTTTAGAGTATACCTGAAACGCCCATACTAAGAATTTTTTTTTTATATATAGCATACGGTTTGTATGCAAAATTTGCATATGGTTGTATGGTCTTCCTTCGATAGATCTGTTGTATGCAAAATTTGCATATGGTTGTATGGTCTTTCAATGATAACATCTGGTGTATGCAAAATTTGCATATAATTAGTATGGTCTATTCTGATTCTGTCTAAAAGGCATTATTAATGTGCAGATGCACTTATACCATACGGCCGTATGGTCCACCGAATTTTCGCACTATTATATTTGCGAAAAATAACTCAACAACACATAAATAATTTAACTCAAACTAAACATATATATATATATATATATATATATATATATATATATATATATATATATATATATATATATATATATATATATATATATATATATATATATATATATATATATATATACTTCATAAAGCGTACATAAGACATATCATTCATTAACACCGTATATGATCAAAATGGGTCGATTTTGGGTTAGAATGGCACTATGCCAAACACCCTTTTAAAACCTTAAACACTACATTACTACTTGTTTATCACACAAGTTAAGATTTACATATTGTACATATAACCATGACAACCTAGGCGTTTCTTGGTACAAGAGCATGTAAGGAAAAGGCTCCATACCCACGATTTATACAGGAATTAGATCTCGGTCTTAACACCCTTAGGCGTACTACCACTAGCTTCGCTATAAGAAAACATATAAACAGCGTAAGCAATAGCTTGGTTAAATAACACATATAAATAAAATTTAAACATAACCAACTATTAAATGTTGCTTCATATGAACTTTTCCTCGTAGGATACTCATAACATCACTTATCCCACAAAAACATATATTCTTGCACCTTATGTGCGCTAGGAGTCTAAGTACTCCATTATAAGCTTAAAAGCTTACAATTATCATAATATACTAATTGTCCACTTATGGCATCAAGTCCCCTCTTTAGAGACTTTTCATAACTAATTGTACTATACATGACTAACGAGCCATATAAACATAATGATCATCCATATAGGATGTCTAAGTCCCGTCTTTGGAACTTCTACTAATCTGAGGCCCGATTCCCCACCAAGGAGATCTAAGTTCCAACTTTGTTTGGAACACATGTGTGATCACATAATAGCACATGTCGTCACTTAGGACGCTAAACAAGTGAAGATAGACAATTTTGACTAAAATCACTTTACTAGGACCACATGGGTCATTACGGCTGTTTTGACCCGTTTACTTTATTTCACACGTACATTTACAATACAAGTCAATAAGCTCATAATAATATGGAACTATGAATATATATATAACATAAACGCAACATATAAACATGCAATAAAACTTAAACATTAATAGCATAATTATATAGCATCTCTAACGGATTGCTATTAACCCGTTACTAAAATTATATATGTTACTCACCTCTAAGCGGCTTGAATACTAGAACAAGCTCGGGAAGATGTCCTCGGCTAACCCTCACGATCTAAGAACATACAAATTACATGGAACTTATTAAAATATATTCTAGCTTATCAAAATAAGTCTCTAAAGTATGAATAAGTCATAAGGGGTGTTTGGTTCGTGGCTTAAATAACCACACCAACATAATTTACGAAATTAACACTACAATTTAGTGTTATGATACCTTAACAAGGTACCCATCATACTTCTAATCAATTTCATGAGTTCTTGGTGATTTTAGAAATTCACCTCATTACAATAATTATGTAAAAATTAATAAAACCCCACAAATAGCATAAAGATTTAATCTTTAAGCATTAGATATGAAATAGCTCTAAAACATGAATTCAATATCAAGATGTGATTTTACCTCGAATTGATTTTGGAGAAACCCTACAAACGTGGTTATGAGCTTATATATAGTATCTTCTTGATTATCCTAGCTAAAAATTAATCTAAAATCAAAACCTAGTTTCTTGATAATTATGTGTGTGTGTCGTGGTGTTTGGAGAGGAGGGAAGAGAAAGGTTGGTTTCTAACTTTCAAGGACATCAAGAAAGGATATAAGAGTTATCTTACAACTTTGACAACTTGACAACTTAGGTCCCTGATAGAAGACCAATTACAAGGGTAGTCCTATTTGGTATAAGTTGTTTCATGGGAGGACCTTTAAGACATCTTAAGTATATAAATTAATAATATATCATTACCGTAGAAACTTGGGGTGTTACAAATCTCCCCCACTTATTTGGTTTGTGTCCTCACAAACCATTCCTGATGAAAAGCGGGGTAGTACTTGATGAGCTCTTCTTCAGGCTCCCAAGTATACTCCGACCCCTTTCTATGCTTCCATCTGACCTTAAAAATGAGGACCTCTCTAGTTTTGAGTTTCTTAACCATGGTATCAAGAATCTCTATTGGCTCTTCAACATAGCCAAGTTTCTCATCAACTACTATATCTGCCAAAGGCACAGACTCTGTCTCATCTGCTAAACATTTGCGTAGCTGAGATACGTGGAAAGTGTTATGAATACTATTCAATTCTTCTGGGAGCTCAAGTCTATAAGCTACTTTACCAACTCGATCAGTTATTACATGCGGACCAATATATCGTGGTCCTAGCTTTCCACGCTTCTAAAATGGATAACACCTTTCCGAGGAAACCTTTAGCATTACACGGTCATGAGCACGGAATTCTATTGATCGTCTCCTATTATGCGCATAGGATTTACATCGATCTTGGGCCATCTTTAGCCTTTTCTTATTTGATCAATCTTATCATTAGTTTGTTGGACAACATCGAGGCGGCTGGTTCTCTTTGTCGACCTCACCCCAAACATATAGGAGTTCGACATTTCCTTCCATACAACATCTCGTATGGTGGCATATCAATGCTGGAATGATAACTATTGTTATAAGAGAATTCTGCTAGTGATACATATTTATCCCAACTACCACCGAAGTCTATAGCACAGGCTCGAAGAATATCTTCTAATGTTTGAATGGTCCTTTCACTCTGACCATCTGTCTGCAGGTGATAAGCCGTGCTAAAATGGACACGAGTACCTAGATCTTCTTGAAATCTTCTCCAAAATCTAGAAGTGAACTGGTATCTCTATCGACACTATAGAGGCGGTACTCCATGTCTAGCTACTACTGAAGATATAACTGCGAGAGCTTCAAGACATCGATTCCTTTATAGGGAGGAAAATCGCGCTTTTAGTCAAGCGATCAACTATTACCCAAATCGCATCATGTTGACGCGGAGTCTTAGGTAATTTGTGATCGGATCCATAGTGATCCTTTCCCATTTAAACACGGAATTTCTAACGGTTGCAACTTACCATAAGGTTGCTGATGCTCTGTCTTAACTTGAAAGCAAGTAAGACACGTTCGACATATTTTACTATGTCTCTTTTCATACCGCCACCATGAATCGGTTTAAGGTTATAATACATCTTAGTGGCTTTGGGTGAATAGAATACTTTGACTTATGAGCTTCATCGAAAAAAACTTAAGCTCCCGATTATTTGGTATCCAAATCCTACCAAACGTGTTACGAGCCCTCGTGAGTCTTCAACTAAGTTGTGTACACGACCAGCAGTGGATTCGAATTTACATCTCCATTTTCCCATGCTTCTTGTTGAACTAACTTTATATGTTCATAGAAATCTGAGTAATCACCATCCGAAGTGATTTGACTCGTAAAGTATCATGCCTTGTCTTACGACTTAAGGCATCGCCTACAACGTTGGCTTTGTCACACCCCAAATTACATTTTTGTTGAATGGAATTCACGAGGGATTGATGTCATAGCATCACAATCACGAGTTATATTAAACGACCTAAAGTGTCGTTTGAAAAATACATCGCTTGATTTAATAAAACATTCGAGTTACAAAGATAGGTCCCAAATGAAAGTTACTATGTGCGGAAATAAGTTTGGTACAAGTCAAACGATGTTTTTAAAGTATATAAATCCCATGTGAGGCAGCGTCGTCACGCGACTCTATGATATGTCCACATGCATGCCATGAAGTGAATGCCTTAGTTACACGAAAATACATTGCTAAAAGTGTCAACACAAAGGTTGAGTGAGTTCATAGAGTTGTTGAAAATGTTAAATCGACTACCACAAGTATAAATTATGTATGACAATGTCGCCACAAAAATGATACAATTGCTATAAGTCCATGACACGAAACTCGATGATGTTAGCCCCCAGAGTGTTTGCCAAACAACTCAAATAATGATTAAGAAATGAAATGCATCCAGATGACTAGTTGGGATCCACCAACCCGGATGGAGGTGTCACCTCGATAGATCTATCCACTCACCTCGCTTCTATGAAATTAACGGTTCATGTTAGGAAATGGGGACATTTAGCGGCAATGAGGTAACTTAAGCAATGTAATGAATTTGATATACTTGGTATCGTAATAAAATGATGTACAATGTATTCTCCCGTAGGTTTGAAATAAGTAAAACTTTGAATAAATCGGGCTATGAAAACTCACTGTTGCAATGATAATGATGATATAATGGCAATACTGAAATGAGGAGCAACCTCGGACCGTGACCTATTATGAATGATATGTTCTAATGTAAATCATGAAACAATGTCGTGCATGCAAACTCATATGAAATCCATACCACTTGTACATTTGAAAATAATGTTTATCGTCGAAATATATGTTTATGACATCTCGTCATGTTATAAAATACTTTACAAGTATTTACGTTGAAATGATATCTTCGATAGTCATTTAATGATTTATGATGAAATTATAACTTTTAGGTAAGTAAAATAATGTCGTTGAAATTTTCATGAAAGTGACTAAAATGGCCTCTAAAAGCTAGTCGTAAAATGGTGCACGTCGGCGTTAGGAAGCGAACTCAACGGTTTTGGGAAGCTTGTATCAATATCTCAAAGTTTTAGTGTTTAAGTTTTTATCATAGAGGTCTCGATCATGGAGAAAACATAGGTGAAGTAGGGTACTTGTACCCAAAATGTTGTTTAAGGTAACTTTCGGCAAAGTTTGAGTGACCGTATTTTATTCGTTACAACTCCGTTTGACGAACGGTTGGACATTTTGGAAAATAGGCTCGGTGAACTTACTTTTACTAGAAGACATCTCTTTATAAAAAGTATCCCATCTATGTTAAAAACGACCCTCAACATGGTCATTTCTTGACCCGTTTGGAGAACAAACTTGAAAGGAAATTTGGAGAACTAATTTTGGAGAACAAATTTTGGAGAACAAACTTGGAAAAATCATATCTTTTAATCAGTAAATCATCACGGTTGAGCCACCCGTCATTTGAAGATAATTGAGTCTAGTTTCATGTAAAAATACTTTCAAGGGTCAGTTTGTTATAAAATTTTATCAGTTCAACGAGTTGTAACAGCAGTCGCTTTTTCGGAAAATAGTTTCGTCGTTAAACTCGAAAATAGCATAACTTCTTATAGCTCCGTTTTAACCCGTTCAAGCGCCGCGTTTCGTTTTAAAGTATATTTTCCAAATATCTAACCCAAAATATTTTACCAACTGTCGGATTTTCCAGATTTTCAAATTAAGATCAGACCACTATATAAAGTTGTCGAAATGAGTTTCTCGCGCAAAACCTATTCTAACCAATTCAAAACAACTCCGAAGCTATCCAAATCCTACCATACACCTTCTTAGGGTGTCATGGGTCCCTAAACATCACCAAAAGTGATATGTTTCAAAGGATTCATTATAAAATAATTATATTACATAATAAGTAATAAAAACAACAAAAGTGGTATAAATTCATATGTAACATGCATGTTTCTCAAATAAAATGATATGACCATAAAATGAATGTGAAATAAAATATGAATATGAATGCTTACTAGTGATATGATGAGGTTTAAGGACAAAAGGGTTTTCCTAATCACTTGAGGTTTGTATTACAAAACCTATGCAACAAATGATACTATTGTCTTGAAAACTTGGAGATGATCCTCTCTTGGTCCTTGGTCGAATATTTAGAGAGAAAAGAAAGAATTTTTGATCTAGCTTTGTGAAAGAAATGAAGTGAAATAGTGAAATGATATAGTATAATATATGTACAACTTAGAGATATTTGCAAAACTCTTGTGACTCATCCCCACTTGTCGACAAGGGGTTTATCATTCACTTTAATATGTTTTTTTTTTTTTTTTTAAATTGTATAAGTGTAAGAATTGTGGATTTAAATGAGTTAAATGGTAAGTTGTAGTCATTTGTAAATATTTAGGGTAGCGTTGGATAAAAATAAATTTTCACGGGTCAATATAAAATATATTGAGGTCATAAAAATTATAAAAAGGCATTTCTTGCAAAATTTGAGTGAAATAATAATAATCGTGTCGAATTTAAGAAAATCGTCGTAATTATATAAATTTAACAATTTATATACAAAATAAATTAAATACAACGGGTAAACTAATAATATAATTTTTATAATCTTAAAAGGAGTATAAAAATATATTAGGAATATTTTTGGAAGTGTCGGATCAATATTCAAAATAAATGTTTACGCGATAGCGTTTATTTAATAGGAAAATAAACGTTTAATTGAAAAATGCAAATTCATGCATGAACCGATATGAAATGATGTTACTAATGATATGTAGACTAAATCTAGTCTATATGAAATGTCATTGATGATATGTTCATGAATTCGCAGCTAAACCATTAAGGTTACGCGAATTTGATATTCGTAAACGTAATTTACGATAAATGATGAAATAGTGAAACTTTTAAAGTTTGTAAAATGACATGAAATTACGAGTTGTCACATTCGCCCAACCAAAAGGAATTCATTCACGAATTGGTCCATGTTAGGTTCTCTGATATTATCGGTGAAAGGATGAAGATATTTGAGTCGCATTGGGTCGTCAATGTTTTTCACGAATCGTACCATGCCTTTCCAAGACGGGACTTTGAACATAAATTGGTTGCCAACTTGATATTATAATGGTTTGCGACCTATGGAACATACTTCCAATCTTTTGCGTCGTACATCGACGTAGCTTATCTAGCTATATGTTGTTATTTGTAACTGATTTTTGATTTGTATGATCACTATGTTGTTTCATGAATGAGTCATTGACTAGTGAGTTGGACTTCCTGATTTTGACCAGTGAATGAGTGATTGACACCTCAACCTTAGAGTGTCTCAATTGGTGTAGTCAATATGTTCATGTCATAACTATTGTTGTAAAGCGACTTGTCGATGAAGAATGATTTACCTAATCATTTCTAGAAATCACACATGCCTTGAGCATATCTTAAAATGTTGGAATTGTTCTCTCGCTCTAACCATTGAGTTGAGGATAATAGGCGGTACTCATGTCCTAATAGGTTCCATGGGAAGATTGAAATGGTTATCAGGAGCCTAAGGTGAATCGAATAGCTTGTAATAGGTACAAGCTGGAATTGATACCACGTGTCTCGTGCCAAACTTCAAAATGTTAAGTCCGCCGAAAAGGACCTTATTGAAAAGAATAGATTATAGGTATGATTGTGATTCTCGCGTTTCTCGTTCTAGCGAATGTCATGATTTGAATCTTACTTGCCTAAAGTGTTTAGTCTCCATAACTAAAATGTTTATAGTTTGATTATCGAAGTGTTTCCATGCTCTATGTTGTAAAATCACAAAACCTTAAATATTCAAGTGAGGTGGTGTGATGGTTGATTTTCAAGATTTGTCCCAATATTGAGTGCTTCTAAAATATTTCATCACTTATATTGTTATCATGCTAGCAAGAAAATAGATGTCGAGTTCATACTATGTCGAAGAATGTTTGTTCTAATTTCACTTGTAGATGGAGAGTCATAGATTGTCCGATATGTTCAAACATGTTGTATCTCTTGATATGAAAGTGAGGCTATCTATAATTTCTAGAGAACACAATGCCTTAGGGGAAGTTTATGTTGATAACCTGAATTTAACCAAAATTTTCCTTTAAGGGAAACTCATTGTAGGAAAGTTCACATATTGTTGAGGCCATGTTTAGTGAAATGTTCCGCAGTCTCAGCTAGAAGACTTGGTTGATCCCTATAGTGTTGCTTAGGGTGTATTCGATTAGTACTAAATCTTGTAACTCGGTCTAGCTAGTACTTTTGAAATGATATTATTTGGTTTTTAATCCAAAGATAGTGGTTCGGAATGTCTCGTGATGACTTGAGATTTTTGTTAGGTTTTGAAAGATCTCGCTACCTATTTCTAGTCCTTGTTGGTAAATCCGAAATCCTTTCATTGTTTTCTTGTATCGAGGAATCCTCCTCTTAGATGGTATAGGAAGTCTTTCCTAAAAAGATCACTCGTCAAATTCTAACTTATCGGTTGAGTGAGGGATGAATGGCGTGAGCATCGATAGAGTGTCATTAAAAAGATATGTTTATGAACAATTTATATGATTACAAAACTTTGCTTTTGAATGAAGATTGTCTTAAGAAATTTGAAATGATACTTGTTTCTTTCATGACATAATTCTTCTGAATTATACATAGGTGATCGAGCCATGTATAATCGAGGACAAATGATGTGATGCTTGGTTACATTGAAATGGTATTATGTTCCTCAAGTTTTAGATGGTATTCAACGTTTTGTTTTGTAAGATAATGGCTCGATAATTTTGAGTAACATGAAAATCGTTTACATGATGGTATTAAATAATTGATAAAATGATGAAAGCCAATTGATAGGGTGGTAATGAAACAACTTGTTTTAAAACTTTATAAAACAACGTTTCTAAGATGGTGATAAAATAGCTCGAAATAAAATTAAGTGAAATAATTTCGTGAAATGGTAGCAAAATAACTTGAAATAAAATTTGTTGAATGGTTTGTAGGATACATGGGAGAACCTCATCGAGTAGTAATAGTCTCCTAATTAGTCAAGAATAAAGTTGGCCTAACCCCTAGTAAGATAGTGATGTATTGTCGCGAAATGATTGAAAATTTGGGCAATTGGAATAAGGAATGAAATAAACAAAGGTTGTGATTATCGTGGAGATAATAAATGATAAAGATTACATTAGCTAGAAAGGTACTTATTATACATTCTGTTGGTAGTCTAATCATGTCTCAAGTGTAGGAGCGATAGATTTGTCTAATAACAACGACTTTGAAACTCTCATAGTCCTTAAATCTATAAGATAGTGTAGTTTATGTAACATTTTGGAAAATAGGCTGGTGAACTTACTTTTACTAGAAGACATCTCTTTATAAAAAGTATCCCATCTATGTTAAAAGCGCACCTCAACATGGTCATTTCTTGACCCGCTTGGAGAACAAACTTGAAAGGAAATTTGGAGAACTAATTTTGGAGAACAAATTTTGGAGAACAAACTTGGAAAAATCATATCTTTTAATCAGAATCATCATCACAATTGAGCCACCCATCATTTCGAAGATAATTGAGTCTAGTTTCATGTAAAAATACTTTCAAGGGTCAGTTTGTTATAAAATTTTATCAGGCTCAACGAGTTGTAACAGCAGTCGCTTTTTCCTAAAATAGTTTCGTCGTTAAACTCGAAAATAGCATAACTTCTTCAAGATAGCCCGCTTAACCCGCTCAAGCGCCACGCTGCGTTTTAAAGTATATTTTCCAAATATCTAACCCAAAATATTTTACCAACTGTCGGATTTTCCAGATTTTCAAATTAAGATCGACCACTATATAAAGTTGTCGAAATGAGTTTCTCACAAAACCTATTCTAACCAATTCAAAACAACTCCGAAGCTATCCAAATCCTACCATACACCTTCTTAGGGTGTCATGGGTCCCTAAACATCACCAAAAGTGATATGTTTCAAAGGATTCATTATAAAATAATTATATTACATAATAAGTAATAAAAACAACAAAAGTGGTATAAATTCATATGTAACATGCATGTTTCTCAAATAAAATGATATGACCATAAAAATGAATGTGAAATAAAAATATGAATATGAATGCTTACTAGTGATATGATGAGGTTTAAGGACAAAAGGGTTTTCCTAATCACTTGAGGTTTGTATTACAAAACCTATGCAACAAATGATACTATTGTCTTGAAAACTTGGAGATGATCCTCCTCTTGGTCCTTGGCTGCCGAATATTTAGAGAGAAAAGAGAAAGAATTTTTGATCTAGCTTTGTGAAAGAAATGAAGTGAAATAGTGAAATGATATAGTATAATATATGTACAACTTAGAGATATTTGCAAAACTCTTAGGCGACTCATCCCCCTTGTCGCGGGTTTGTCATTCACTTTAATATGTTTTTTTTCTTTTTTTTTAAATTGTATAAGTGTAAGAATTGTGGATTTAAATGAGTTAAATGGTAAGTTGTAGTCATTTGTAAATATTTAGGGTAGCGTTGGATAAAAATAATTTTCACGGGTCAATATAAAATATATTGAGGTCATAAAAATTATAAAAGGCATTTCTTGCAAAATTTGAGTGAAATAATAATAATCGTGTAGAATTTAAGAAAATCAAATCAGTAATTATATAAATTTAACAATTTATATACAAAATAAATTAAATACAACGGGTAAACTAATAATATAATTTTATAATCTTAAAGGAGTATAAAAATATATTAGGAATATATTTTGGAAGTGTCGGATCAATATTCAAAATAAATGTTGATGCGATAGCGATAGCTATTTAATAGGAAAATAAACGTTTAATTGAAAATGCAAATTCATGCATGAACCGATATGAAATGATGTTACTAATGATATGTAGACTAAATCTAGTCTATATGAAATGTCATTGATGATATGTTCATGAATTCGCAGCTAAACCATTAAGGTTACGCGAATTTGATATTCGTAAACGTAATTTACGATAAATGATGAAATAGTGAAACTTTTAAAGTTTGTAAAATGACATGAAATTACGAGTTGTCACATTCGCCCAACCAAAAAGGAATTCATTCCCTGAATTCAGTCCATGTTAGGTTCTACAATGTTATCGGTGAAAGGATGAAGATATTTGAGTCGCATCGGGTCGTCCAATGTTTTTCTAATCGCACTCATGCCTTTCCAAGACGGGACTTTGAACATAAATTGGTTGCAACTTGATATTATAATGGTTTTGCACCTATGGAACATACTTCCATCTTTTCAATGTCGTTACAACGACGTAGCTTATCTAGCTATATGTTGTTATTTGTAACCGATTTTGATTTGTATGATCACTATGTTGTTTCATGAATGAGTCATTGACCAGTGAGTTGGACTTCACGATTTTGACAGTGAATGAGTGATTGACACCTCAACCTTAGAGTGTCTCAATTGGTGTAGTCAATATGTTCATGTCATAACTATTGTTGTAAAGCGACTTGTCGATGAAGAATGATTTACCTAATCATTTCTAGAAATCACATGCCTTGAGCATATCTTAAAATGTTGAATTGTTCTCTCGCCTAACCATGAGTTGAGGATAATAAAGTGTACTCATGTCCTAATAGGTTCCATGGGAAGATTGAAATGGTTATCGGGAGCCTAAGGTGAATCGAATAGCTTGTAATAGGTACAAGCTGGAATTGATACCACGTGTCTCGCGCCAAACTTCAAAATGTTAAGTCTCACGAAAAGGACCTTATTGAAAAGAATAGATTATAGGTATGAGCCAGATTCCTCGCGTTTCTCGCTCTAGCTAATGTCATGATTTGAATCTTACTTGCCTAAAGTGTTTAGTCTCCATAACTAAAATGTTTATAGTTTGATTATCGAAGTGTTTCCATGCTCTATGTTGTAAAATCACAAACCTTAAATATTCAAGTGAGGTGGTGTGATGGTTGATTTTCAAGATTTGTCCCAATATTGAGCTAGCTCAAATATTTCATCACTTATATTGTTATCATGCTAGCAAGAAAATAGATATCGAGTTCATACTATGTCGAAGAATGTTTGTTCTAATTTCACTTGTATGGAGAGTCATAGATTGTCCGATATGTTCAAACATGTTGTATCTCTTGATATGAAAGTGAGGCTATCTATAATTTCTAGAGAACACAATGCCTTAGGGAAGTTTATGTTGATAACACTAATTTAACCAAAATTTTCCTTAAGGAAACTCATTGTAGGAAAGTTCACATATTGTTGAGGCCATGTTTAGTGAAATGTTCCAGATCTCATTTAGAAGACTTGGTTGATCCCTATAGTGTTGCTTGTGGTGTATTCGATTAGTACTAAATCTTGTAACCTCGTCTAGCTAGTACTTTTGAAATGATATTATTTGGTTTTAATCCAAAGATAGTGGTTCGGAATGTCTCGTGATGACTTGAGATTTTGTTAGGTTTTGAAAGATCTCGCCACCTATTTCTAGTCCTTGTTGGTAAACCAAATCCTTTCATTGTTTTTTGTATCGAGGAATCCTCCTCTTAGATGGTATAGGAAGTCTTTCCTAAAAAGATCACCGTCAAATTCTAACTTATCGGTCGAGCGAGGATGAATGGCGTGAGCGATCGAGAGTGTCATTAAAAGATATGTTTATGAACAATTTATATGATTACAAAACTTTGCTTTTGAATGAAGATTGTCTTAAGAAATTTGAAATGATACTTGTTTCTTCATGACATAATTCTTCCTGAATTATACATAGGTGATCGTGCCATGTATAATCGAGGACAAATGATGTGATGCTTGGTTCATGAAATGGTATTATGTTCCTCAAGTTTTAGATGGTATTCAACGTTTTGTTTTGTAAGATAATGGCTCAAGATTTTTCGTAGTAACATGAAAATCAAGTCAGATGATGGTATTAAATAATTGATAAAATGATCAAAGCCAATTGATAGGGTGGTAATGAAACAACTTGTTTTAAAACTTTATAAAACAACGTTTCTAAGATGGTGATAAAATAGCTCAAAATAAAATTAAGTGAAATAATTTCGTGAAATGGTAGCAAAATAACTTGAAATAAAATTTGTTGAATGGTTTGTAGGATACATGGGAGAACCTCATCGAGTAGTAATAGTCTCTAATTAGTCAAGAATAAAGTTGGCCTAACCCTAGTAAGATAGTGATGTATTGTCATGAAATGATTGAAAATTGGGCAATTGGAATAAGGAATGAAATAAACAAAGGTTGTGATTATCGTGGAGATAATAAATGATAAAGATTACATTAGCTAGAAAGGTACTTATTATCTCGCTCCGTTGGTAGTCTAATCATGTCTCAAGTGTAGAGCAGAGTCGCCTAATAACAATGCCTTTGAAACTCTCATAGTCCTTAAATCTATAAGATAGTGTAGTTTATGTAGTCTTAGTGATAGACGATAGTGGTGTGTCAAATCATGCACGCTTCCCAAGCTGCAAGTCAGATGTATGAGTATCGTGTATAAGATGTGATGTTACGGATGGTGCTCAAAATGATAATGATGAAAATGATAACAATGATGATAATGGAAACTTGTGTGAGTTAAGAAAATAGGTTCATTAGGACTAAGCCTATAAGTTCTACCAAATGGTATAATCATCCCAACCGAATGATAAAAAATGTCCCGATCCTATGTGAATCAATGGTGATCGTGGAAGGTGTAGTGTAACCTCCTTCTCAGGGTTCAGGTCCACATCGGATAATATGTGTGGTAAGGCTGGTGTAAAGTCAATCGATGTTAAAATTGTGATAGGAAATGACAGGCATTCTCCATGTCAAAGTATAATGAAAGTATGATGGGATGGGTATTTGAAGGCATTTATGTGACAATCGCTTTTGAAATGAAAGTAACTAACTCGTGAAATGTGCGATGAACCGCATGTATAGTGACTATGCACTTATGATGAAATGATGAGATGCTATGATGATGTAGTTATAGTCAGGGTCAATGATGCAACCTAGTTCTCTATAATCAAGCTCGATGCCAATCATCACACCCCAAATTACCGCTTTGCGGTGGAATGGAATTTCGGGATTGACCGCCATAGCATCACAATCATAGCATATTGAACGACCTAAAGTGTGTTTGAAAATACATCGCTTGATTTAATAAAACATTCGTAGTTACAAGATAGGTCCCAAATGAAAGTTACTATGTGCGAAATAAGTTTGGTACAAGTCAAACGATGTTTTAAAGTATATAAATCCTATGAGAGACGCACGTCACCGCGACTCTATGATATGTCCACATGCATGCCATGAAGTGAATGCCTAGTTACCGAAAATACATTGCTAAAAGTGTCAACACAAAAGTTGAGTGAGTTCTAGAGTTGTTGAAAATGTTAAAACGACTACCACAAGTATAAATTATGTATGACAATGTCGCCACAAAATGATACAATTGCTATAAGTCCATGACACCGAAACTCGATCGATGTTCGCCCAACAGAGTGTTTCCACAAACAACTCAAATAATGATTAAGAAATGAAATGCATCCAGATGACTAGTTGGGATCCACCAACCCGGATGGAGGTGTCACCTCGATAGATCTATCCACCACCGCTTCTATGAAATTAACGCTCATGTTCGTGAAATGGGGACATTTAATCGGCAATGAGGTAACTTAAGCAATGTAATGAATTTGATATACTTGGTATCGTAATAAAATGATGTACAATGTATTCTCCCCGTAGGTTTGAAATAAGTAAAAACTTTGAATAACCGGCTATGAAAACTCACCTGTTGTAATGATAATGATGATATAATGGCACATCGAAATGAGGAGCAACCTCCGATCGCGACCTATTATGAATGATATGTTCTAATGTAAATCATGAAACAATGTCGCGTGCAAACTCATATGAAATCCATACCACTTGTACATTTGAAAATAATGTTTATCGTCGAATATATGTTTATGACATCTCGTCATGTTATAAAATACTTTACAAGTATTTACGTTGAAATGATATCTTCACGATAGTCATTTAATGATTTATGATGAAATTATAACTTTTGTAGAAATAATGTCGTTGAAATTTTCATGAAAGTGACTAAAATGGCCTCTAAAAGCTAGTCGAATGGTGCACGCCGAGCGCTAGGAAACGAACTCAACGGTTTTGGGAAGCTTGTATCAATATCTCAAAGTTTTAGTGTTTAAGTTTTTATCATAGAGGTCTCGATCATGGAGAAAACATAGGTGAAGTAGGTACTTGTACCCAAAATGTTGTCAAGGTAACTTTCGGCAAAGTTTGAGCGATCAGATTTTATTCGTTACAACCCGCTTTGACTAACTGTTGGACATTTTGGAAAATAGGCTCGGTGAACTTACTTTACTAGAAGACATCTCTTTATAAAAGTATCCCATCTATGTTAAAACGACCCTCAACATGGTCATTTCTTGACCCGTTTGGAGAACAAACTTGAAAGGAAATTTGGAGAACTAATTTTGGAGAACAAATTTTGGAGAACAAACTTGAAAAATCATATCTTTTAACCAGAATCATCACGGTCGAGCCACCATCATTTCAAGATAATTGAGTCTAGTTTCATGTAAAAATACTTTCAAGGGTCAGTTTGTTATAAATTTTATCGCTCAACGAGTTGTAACAAGCAGTCGGCTTTTTCCGAAAATAGTTTCGTCGTTAAACTCGAAAAATAGCATAACATCTTCGTTATAGCTCCGCTTTAACCCGCTCAAGCGGCCACGCTGCTTTTAAAGTATATTTTCCAAATATCTAACCCAAAATATTTTACCAACTGTCGGATTTTCCAGATTTCAAATTAAGATCAGACCACTATATAAAGTTGTCGAAATGAGTTTTTCTCGCAAAACCTATTCTAACCAATTCAAAACAACTCCGGTTATCCAAATCCTACCATACACCTTCTTAGGGTGTCATGGGTCCCTAAACATCACCAAAAGTGATATGTTTCAAAGGATTCATTATAAAATAATTATATTACATAATAAGTAATAAAACAACAAAAGTGGTATAAATTCATATGTAACATGCATGTTTCTCAAATAAAATGATATGACCATAAAATGAATGTGAAATAAAATATGAATATGAATGCTTACTAGTGATATGATGAGGTTTAAGGACAAAAGGTTTTCCTAATCACTTGAGGTTTGTATTACAAAACCTATGCAACAAATGATACTAGTGTGTATTAAAACTTGTCTTGAAAACTTGGAGATGATCCTCCTCTGGTCCTTGGTCAATATTTAGAGAAAAGAGAAAGAATTTTGATCTAGCTTTGTGAAAGAAATGAAGTGAAATAGTGAAATGATATAGTATAATATATGTACAACTTAGAGATATTTGCAAAACTCTTGTGTGACTCATCCCCTTGTCGACAGGGGTTTATCATTCACTTTAATATGTTTTTTTTTCTTTTTTTTAAATTGTATAAGTGTAAGAATTGTGGATTTAAATGAGTTAAATGGTAAGTTGTAGTCATTTGTAAATATTTAGGGTAGCGTTGGATAAAAATAAATTTCACGGTCAATATAAAATATATTGAGGTCATAAAAATTATAAAATGCATTTTGCAAAATTTGAGTGAAATAATAATAATCGTGTCGAATTTAAGAAAATCGTCAGTAATTATATAAATTTAACAATTTATATACAAAATAAATTAAATACAACGGTAAACTAATAATATAATTTTTATAATCTTAAAAGGAGTATAAAATATATTAGGAATATTTTGGAAGTGTCGGATCAATATTCAAAATAAATGTTTATGCTGATAGCGTTTATTTAATAGGAAAATAAACGTTTAATTGAAAAATGCAAATTCATGCATGAACCGATATGAAATGATGTTACTAATGATATGTAGACTAAATCTAGTCTATATGAAATGTCATTGATGATATGTTCATGAATTTGACTAAACCATTAAGGTTACGCGAATTTGATATTCGTAAACGTAATTTACGATAAATGATGAAATAGTGAAACTTTTACCTCTCCGCATGAGAACACAACCGAGGCCATTGGAAGAAGCATCACAATATACTTCCATATCATCATTGCCCTTGCAATACTAGAACCGGTGCCTGACTTAATTTATGCTTAAGTATTTGAAAGGCAACCTCTTGTTTCTCGCCCCACTCAAATTTTGCTTTTTACGAGTGAGTCAAAAGAGGATGCAATCTTAGCGAAATCTTGGATAAAGCGCGATAGTAACCCGCAAGTCCAAGAAAAGATATGATTCAGGGAGTTTTGGGTCGCTCCCAATTCGTAATGGCATTAATCTTTGTTGGATCAACTTTAATGCCTCGATTATTAATGACATGTCCGAGGAATTGAACTTCTGAGCCAAAATTCGCATTTAAAATTTAGCATAAAGCTTTTCCTGCCTCAACATACTAAGCACTTGACGAAATGAGTTTCATGATCAATAGTCGACTTAGAATAAATCAGGATATCATCAATAAATACGATGACTGATTTATCTAGCATCGGACGACAAACCCGATTCATCAGGTCCTTAAAAGCTGCTGGGGCATTCATTAATCCAAATGGCATAACAATGAACTCATAATGCCCATATCTAGTCCGAAAAGCTGTTTTCGGGATATCTTCTTCTAGAATCTTAAGCTGATGGTATCCTGATCTTAGATCTATCTTAGAAAAGAAACTAGCGCCCTGAAGTTGATCAAATAAATCATCAATCCTGGGAAGAGGATAACGATTTTTGATAGTAACTTTATTGAGCTCTCGGTAGTCAATGCACATTCGCATGCTACCGTCTTTCTTTAACAAAGAATCGGTGCTCCCACGGGAACCGCGGGACGAATGAAACCCTTATCTAGCGGTTCTTGTAATCGCTTCATGAGTTCTTGCATCTCGATTTGAGCAAGTCTATAGGAGTTTTAGCAACAGAGTACTCCCCGGTATAAGATCGATATGAAACTCTACTTGTCTATCGTGTGGCACACCGAAGTTCTTCGAAAGACATCCGAAATTCCTAACAACCGGAATACTATCTAAATTCGGAGTAGGTTTCGAGAATCGACAATATGAGCTAGATAGGCTCGATGACCACGTGCCAAGTGTCTCTTGGCTCTAGCATAAGTACAAATAGCTAAGTTAGCTTTCTTACGCTCACCATAAATGATCGCCTCTCCCCACTGGGGTTCCGAGTCGGACTAGTTTTGTCGGCACATAATGATAGCTTCATTTGAGCCAAGCCAGTCCATACCAATGATCACATCAATTTCCCCCATAGGTATAGGAATTAGATTGATTGAAAGTTTTTCACTATTAATTTCTATCTCACAATTCAAAAAGACATCGGTTACACTTATCACTTTATTATTTGCTACTTCGACATCTAATGGGGGTATAAGTTGACTAATTGGAATAGAAAATCTACGACTTAAATTTTCTGACACAAATGACCTATCTGCACCAGAATCAAATAGCACGTGAGCAGGTAATAAATTTACAAAAAAGGTACCTGTCACAACGTCGTGCGAATCCTTCGCTTCATCAACTGTCATCTGATGAACTCGGGCTGGGGGCCTATGTGGCCTTTGCACAATAGGTAACCCAGAAGTCCCTGAGGGTCTGGAAGATGAAGGTATTCCATGCCTGTCCACATTCCTTCTGGGTTCTTGTTGTCGGGGAGGAGGAACCGGTCTAACATTTGGACAGTTTCCAGCCGTATGATTTGGCTGATAACATCTCGCACAGACTTTGACTGGATTAGGACAATCCTTACTAATGTGACCAAATTCGCCACAACTAAAACATGTCCTGCTACCCGCACGACATTCACCTAAGTGAAATTTTCCACATGTATTACATTGCGGATATGTCTTTGCTTCAGTTCTAAGCTGAGTTACTGTTGGCTTCGCCTTTTTACGAGATGAACTGCCCTGCTCAATCTTCCTCTTTGGAGGAACCTCCTCATCCACACTAGATTCTCGTTCTCGTTCTAAAGCTGCATTTTTAAGTTCCTCAACGTTCTTCCAGTCCTTAGCTGAAATGAACTGGCGAATATCCTTACGAAGCATGTCGACATAATGATTCATAAGTAACCTTTCATCACTAGCATATTCTGGTAGAAAACGTGCTCTATCAAGAAAGGTCATAGTAAAATCGCGCACAGACTCTGTGGTTTGTTTGGTTTGCAAAAAGTCCCTACGAATATTTCTGAGATCTGATTCCGGAGCGAAATTTTGAAAGAACAATGTCTTAAATTCGTTCCATGACATATTCCTAGCTTTCTCTGGACCTTTTTCAGCAAGAGTATAATTCCACCAAGTCTTAGCATGGCCTCGAAGGAGATTAATGGAAAACTTAACCCAGGATTTCTCGGGGAAACCGCTTGTATCAAACGATCCTCGACATCCCGTATCCAACGGTGACTCTTAAATGGATCCTGCTCACCCGAGAACGAGGTGGTCGACAAACTAAAAAGTCTTTATAAGTAGGTTCCTTCGTTTTGTGAGACCACCATCATTTTCGATCAAGTTCTTCTTTAATAATCGAGCCATAGTTTCACCAAGGCGCCTATAATATGTGGTAAAGTCGCTTCTTGTGCCTTGGCTATTTCGTGAGATATCATATCTCTAATTTGTTCACCATTTCATCGATATAAGAGCATCATAATGCTCATTTGTTTCTATGTCCGAGTCAATTCCTCGCTCATCATGCTCGTGAATATCTACATGACTCGGTGTATCATATCCTCCGGAGATCTTTCACCATATCTCTACCAAACTCAAGTATATGGCACAATAAAGAGACGATAATAATTATGACAAATTTATTACGCATATAATTTTATATACCTACGGTTTAAAGTAACACAAACTCATTCGTTTAATATAATACAATACCGATAAGTTCTCGCTATGTGACGCAATTATTACCACGTTGGCCAGGCGTCGTAATAATTTGGTCAGATAATCGAGCTCTCATCTTTATTAAATCATATTAAATTCATGAACATGCAATTATAATTGTCAGAATTTAGCATGCACTAAACTACATATAATATTATATACTTATGCGGAAACGTGTCTAATTCTATAGGTCATCCAGAGCCTAGGTTTAAGTTTAAGAACCCTCTTACAGTGGGTACCTATATCCCTTAAACCAAAGCTCTGATACCAACTTGAAACGCCCATACTAAGATTTTTATTTTTTAATTTTTTTATATATAGCATACTATTTGATGCAAAATTTGCATATGGTCGTATGGTCTTTCTTATGATAACATACTACAGATGCAAAATTTGCATATGGCCGTATGGTCTCACATGCATTCTCGTCTAAAAGGCATTATTGAGCATACTATCAGATGCACTTATACCATACTACCGTATGGTCCACTCGAACATTTCTCGCACTATTATATTTGCGTAAAACTAACTCAGCGCAACACATAAATGAATTTAACTCAAACTAAACATATATATATATATATATATATATATATATATATATATATATATATATATACTTCATAAAACTATACATAAGACATATCATTCATTAAGACCAGATATGATCAAAATGGGTCGTTTTGGGTTAGAATGGCACTATGCCAAACACCCTTTTTAAAACCTTAAACACTACATTACTACTTTTTTATCACACAAGTTAAGATTTACATATTTGTACATATAACCATGACAACCTAGGGCGTTTCTTGGTACAAGAGCATGTAAGGGAAAAGGCTCCATACCCACGATTTATACCGGAAATTAGATCTCGGTCTTCTTACCCTTAGACGTACTAACACTAGCTTCACCTATAAGAAAAACATATGAAAGCAACGTAAGCAATAGCTTAGTGAAATAACACATATAAATAAAATTTAAACATAACCAACTATTAAATGTTGCTTCATATGAACTTTTCCTCGTAGGATACTCATAACATCACTAATCCCACAGAAACATATATTCTTGCACCTTATGTGCGCTAGGAGTCTAAGTACTCCATTATAAGCTTAAAAGCTTACAATTATTATAATATACTAATTTTCCACTTATGGCATCAAGTCCCGTCTTTAGAGACTTTTCATAACTAATTGTACTATACATGACTAACGAGCCATATAAACATAATGATCATCCATATAGGATGTCTAAGTCCCGTCTTTGGAACTTCTACTAATCTGAGGCCCGATTCCCCACCAAGGAGATCTAAGTTCCAACTTAGTCTGGAACACACGTGTGATCACATAATAGCACATGTCGTCACTTAGGACGCTAAACAAGTGAAGATAGACAATTTTGACTAAAATCACTTTACTAGGACCACATGGGTCATTACGGCTGTTTTGACCCGTTTACTTTATTTCACACGTACATTTACAATACAAGTCAATAAGCTCATAATAATATGGAACTATGAATATATATATAACATAAACGCAACATATAAACATGCAATAAAACTTAAACATTAATAGCATAATTATATAGCATCTCTAACGGTTTGCTATTAACCCGTTGCTAAAATTATATATGTTACTCACCTCTAAAATGCTTGAATACTAGAACAAGTTCCCGAAAGATGTCCTCGGCTAACCCTTACGATCTAAGAACATACAAATTACATGGAACTTATTAAAATATATTCTAGCTTATCAAAATAAGTCTCTAAAGTATGAATAAGTCATAAGGGGGTGTTTGGTTCGTGGCTTAAATAACCACACCAACATAATTTCTGGAAACTAACACTACAATTTAGTGTTATGATACCTTAACAAGGTACCCATCATACTTCTAATCAATTTCATGAGTTCTTGGTGATTTTAGAAATTCACCTCATTACAATAATTATGTAAAAATTAATAAAACCCCACAAATAGCATAAAGATTTAATCTTTAAGCATTAGCTACTTAAGAATAGCTCTAAAACATGAATTCAATATCAAGATGTGATTTTTACCTCGAATTGATTTTGGAGAAACCCTACAAACGTGGTTATGAGCTTATATATAGTATCTTCTTGATTATCCCTAGCTAAAAATTAATCTAAAATCAAAACCCTAGTTTCTTGATAATTATGTGTGTGTGTCGTGGTGTTTGGAGAGGGAGGGAAGAGAAAGGTTGGTTTCTAACTTTCCTGGACATCAAGAAAGGATATAAGAGTTATCTTACAACATTGACAACTTGACAACTTAGGTCCCTGATAGAAGACCAATTACAAGGGTAGTCCTATTTGGTATAAGTTGTTTCATGGGAGGTCCTTTAAGACATCTAAAGTATATAAATTAATAATATATCATTACCGTAGAAACTTGGGGTGTTACAATACCTTTGTTTATCGATATTAAATCTATCATGCAGAACGTCGATTAAACCGGCATAACCTATATCTTTGGCAACCAATAAAACATCGCTCTTATGTTTTGGCCAATTGAACCCATGAACCATCTTAAGCAATGAATAATTCAACAAACTCACCTACAAAGTACTAAAACCCAAAATAACATTTATCGCGTCTTGGGATACTATCGCAAGGCATCACAAAACGACGAAAACCATTATCGCACTACATCGACTCGTATCACACACCTGGGTGTGTTATAGTGTTCGTTTACCACGTCGACATATTGCCGGTGGGATTTTCCCGTCATTGATACCATCGATAGGAACAGAAAATGTCACACCCCCAAATTACCTGTTTTGCGTGGAATGGAATTTCGGGATCGATGTCATAGCATCACAAGCATAGATATATTGAACGACCTAAAGTGTCGTTTGAAAAGAACATCATTGGATTTAATAAAACAATCAGAGTTTACATGATAGGTCCCAAATGAAAGTTACTATGTACGGAAATAAATTTGATACAATCCCAACGATGTTTTAAAGTGCATAAAAATCCATGTGAGACGCGTCGAGACCGCGACTCTATGATATGTCCACATGCATGCCATGAAGTGAATGCCTTAGATACCTGAGATAAAACATGCTAAAAGTGTCAACACGAAGGTTGAGTGAGTTCATAGAGTTTGTGTTGAAATGTAAAGCCTTTCAAAATCGTTTATGCAAAGAAAGGCATTGTAATCCACTCGGCCCAAGTTCCGCCCATACAAAACTTGCAACCCGTGTGTTCACAACCCACCGCCAAAATATGTATAGTTTATGTTCAAGCACATGATGTCAAATGAATTCACAATAGTACCTAACTCGACGAGAACAATAACACATAATCAATAGCACATGACTTAATATATCGTAGTCAACCGATTTAGAACATTATACGACGTAGAACTATAGCACATAATCAATAGCACTGACTCAATGTATCAAGAGTCAACCGACATAGTACTTTATACGACGAGAACTATAACACCTAATCAGGAACAATTGATATAATACAACATTCGAATTTGAAACGATGGTGATAATGATAGAAGTTATCCTTAAAAATCTAAAGTACTTGTGAAAAAAAAAAGTTAAGCATTTATCTCCCCCAAAATAGTTCAATAAAAGCACTAAAACAATTGGAAATGGGGCTATGAAAACTCACTTGGACAATGATGCGATGGCAAAAGTGAGCACACCGAAATGTAGCGTGAATCACTAAACTTGACCTATTATGAATGATATGATACATAATAAGTTATGATGTAATGTTATGCATGCAATTCGAATGATATTTATACCACTTATGTATTTTTGAAAATAATCCTTTTCGTCGAAAAATAACCTTTTAACGTCTCGGCAATTTATAACTTACTTTACAAGTATTTATATTGAAATGATATCCGACGATAATCATTTAGTCATTTATTAAGAAATTATAACTTTTCGTCAGAAATAATGTCGTTGACATTTTCATGAAAGTGACTAAACGGCCTCTAAAACTAGTTGTAAAATGGTGCACGCCGAGCGTTAGGAAACGAACTCAACGGTTTTGGGAAGCTCGTATCATTATCTCAAAGTTTTAGTGTTTAAGTTTCCATCCTAAAGGTCTCGATCACAAAGAAAATATAGGTTAAGTATGGTACTTTAGTCCAAAATATAGTTTAAGGATGGTTTCGCAAAGTTTAAGTGACTATATTTCATTCGTTATAACTCCGCTAAACAAACGGTCGGACATTTTGGAAAATATACTTGATGAACTTACTTTTACTAGAAGACATCACTTTATAAAAAGTTCTACATCAATGTTAAAAACAACCTCCAACATGGTCTCTAGTTTGACGTAATATTTGCCTAATAGAAATAATATAGTTTTTCTTATATAATAAAGTTACGGCAACTTTGTATAAACGTGTATAATTTAATCGTTACAAGTCCGTTTTCTACATTTTATATGTCCTCGGAATCGTAATAATATATACTAATATATTTTTGATAAGTCGATACATTTTATAACGCTTAAGACTCATTTTTGACTCGTAAAAGTCGAGATTACATGCTGAATTTTCCGAAACAAATATTTTTCGTCAAACTTGAAAAATTCATAACTTCTTCGTTATAGCTCCGCTTTAATCCGCTCAAGCCGCCACGGTTTCGCTTTTAAAGTATATTTTCTAAATATCTAGGCCAAAATTTTACTTACTGTCGGATTTTCCGATTTTGAAAATAAGGATGCACCCTTTTGCAAACTTGTCGAAATGAGTTTTTCTCGCGCCAAACCTATTCTAACCCATTCAAAACAACTTCGAAGCTATTCTAATCCTACCATACACCTTCTTAGGGTGTCATGGGTTCCTAGACATCACCAAAAATAATATATAACAAGGAGTAATTATAGGATGGATTATATATACATAACACTTAAAAACCTTAAAAAGTGGTATAAACATCACATAACTTGCATGTTTTCTCAATAATGATGAAATGAATATGAGAATGAATATGAAATAAGATGATGAAAATAAAAAGCTTACAAGTAACTTGATGAGGTTAATAGAACAAAGGGTTTTTCCTAATCACCCAAGGTTTTTATTGCAAAACCTTTACAATAAGTGATACTAGAGTGTAAATAAACTTGTCTTGAAATTTTTGTGATGATTCCTCCTATGATCTTGGTTGGCCGGTTTTTGGAGAGGAAGAGAAGAAGATATTTTGATCTTGTATTTGCAAAATGAAGTGAAGTGAAATGGTTTTTGTATAATACTTAAGAATTGGGTAGGATATTTGTAAGAAACTCAATGACTCATCCAAATTTAAATGACTCACACATGGGTGTCGACATATGTAAAAAAATTAGGACTAGATGCATTTAGTAGTATTTAAGTATATTAATGTAGGATAAAGGTGTAGTTAATTAAGAATAATGAATAACTTGTGTATTTATTTAAGCATTTAAGGTAGCGTTAGCTAAAGATAAATTTTAACGGGTCAAAATAAAATATATTGAAGTCACAAAATTATAAAAATACATTTCTCGCAAGAATTGAGTGAAATAATAATTGTCGTAGAATTTACTTAAAACCGTCGTAATTATTTATATATAACAATTTATATACACAATAAATTTAAAACACTGGGTAAACTCATAATATTATTTTTATAATCTTAATATGAGTATTAAAATATATCGGGATTATTTTTGGAAGTGTCGAGTCAAATGTTCAAATAATGTTTACGCGATAGCGTTTATTTAATAAGAAAATAAACGTTTAATGTAAAATGCAAAACCCATGCATAAATTGATATGAAATGATGAATATGGAGTTTGAGAAATGACCGGAAATTGAGAATTGTGACATTCTTCCCATGTCAGAGGAATCACGTCCTCGTGATTCGATTAATGATACTATGGACCGAACCTCGACAAGGGTTCTAAAAGTTTATGCTCGTGTATGGCTTAAATGATTATGTCAATGCTCATGCATATGGGTTCCTCGTCCAACGAGGTACGTTCTCGTGCTATCGTGAGCATTTCCCGTCCTAAATACATGCTTTCTTATGATTAGGCTCGATGAGACAAGCTTTCCCATTTCGAGCAAAATTTTCAAAAGACTTTTAGGTAACCGATTTTACTTAATCCCACAACTCATCAAACAAGAACTCGCCATACGATTAGGCTAAATCGGTTTAGTAACGACTTGTTTCTAGCTTGATCTTTGCAACTCATCAAACAAGAACTCGCCGCTCGGATCAAACCGAAACAAGTGGTTCAAGAAAATCTTTGAAAATTTGGCTCGATTACGATTGCTTACACATATGAGACTACTACTCCCTTCATTGCATGATTCTTCCCGAATTAGACATAGTGATCGGGCTATGTATAATTTAGGAGTAACTATGCAATGCTTGGACTAATCGCCTCATATGATGTTTGGTGTTGAGTCATAAGTCCGCATGTATAAGGAGTATGCAATTATAATGATATGATGAGATGCTATGATGATGTAGTTATAGTCTAGGGTCAATGATGCAACCTAGTTCTCTATAATCAAGCTCGATGCCAATCTGTCACACCCCAAATTACTGCTTTTGCGTGAATGGAATTCACGGGATTATTGTCATAGCATCACGATTCATAGATATATTGAACGACCTAGAGTGTCGTTTGAAAAGAACATCGTTGGATTTAATAAAACAATCGAGTTTACATGATAGGTCCCAAATGAAAGTTACTATGTACGAAATAAATTTGATACAATCCCAACGATGTTTTAAAGTGCATAAAAATCCATGTGAGATGCGTCGACACTGCGACTCTATGATATGTCCACATGCATGCCATGAAGTGAATGCCTTAGATACCGAGATAAAACATGCTAAAAGTGTCAACACGAAGGTTGAGTGAGTTCATAGAGTTTGTGTTGAAATGTAAAGCCTTTCAAAATCGTTTATGCAAGAAAGGCATTGTAAATCCACTCGGCCCAAGTTCCGCCCATAAAAACTTGCAACCCTGTGTGTTCACAACCGATCGCCAAAATATGTATAGTTTATGTTCAAGCACATGATGTCAAATGAATTCACAATAGTACCTAACTCGACGAGAACAATAACACATAATCAATAGCATATGACTTAATATATCAAGAGTCAACCGATTTAGAACATTATACTGACGTAGAACTATAGCACATAATCAATAGCACCGACTCAATGTATCAAGAGTCAACCGACATAGTACTTTATACGACGTAGAACTATAACACCTAATCAGGAACAATTAATATAATACAACATTCGAATTTGAAACGATGGTGATAATGATAGAAGTTATCCTTAAAAATCTAAAGTACTTGTGAAAAAAAAGAAGTTAAGCATTTATCTCCCCCAAAATAGTTCAATAAAAGCACTAAAACAATTGGAAATGGGGCTATGAAAACTCACTTGGACAATGATGCGATGGCAAAAGTGAGCACACCGAAATGTAGCGTGAATCACTAAACTTGACCTATTATGAATGATATGATACATAATAAGTTATGATGTAATGTTATGCATGCAATTCGAATGATATTTATACCACTTATGTATTTTTGAAAATAATCCTTTTCGTTTAAAAATAACCTTTAACGTCTCGGCAATTTATAACTTACTTTACAAGTATTTATATTGAAATGATATCCCACGATAATCATTTAGTCATTTATTAAGAAATTATAACTGTCAGAAATAATGTCGTTGACATTTTCATGAAAGTGACTAAACGGCCTCTAAAAACTAGTTGTAAAATGGTGCACGTCGAGCGTTAGGAAACGAACTCAACGGTTTTGGGAAGCTCGTATCATTATCTCAAAGTTTTAGTGTTTAAGTTTCCATCCTAGAGGTCTCGATCACAAAGAAAATATAGGTTAAATATGGTACTTTAGTCCAAAATATAGTTTAAGGATGGTTTTCGGCAAAGTTTAAGTGACTATATTTCATTCGTTATAACTCCGCTAAACAAACGATCGGACATTTTGGAAAATATACTTGGTGAACTTACTTTACTAGAAGACATCACTTTATAAAAAGTTCTACATCAATGTTAAAACAACCTCCAACATGGTCTCTAGTTTGACGTAATATTTGCCTAATAGAAATAATATAGTTTTTCTTATATAATAAAGTTACTGCAACTTTGTATAAACGTGTATAATTTAATCGTTACAAGTCCGTTTTCTACATTTTATATGTCCTCGAATCGTAATAATATATACTAATATATTTTGATAAGTCGATACATTTTATAACGCTTAAGACTCATTTTTGACTCGTAAAAGTCGAGATTACATGCTGAATTTTCCGAAACAAATATTTTTCGTCGTCAAACTTGAAAATTCATAACTTCTTCGTTATAGCTCCGCTTTAATCCGCTCAAGCGCCACGGTTTCGCTTTTAAAGTATATTTTCTAAATATCTAGGCCAAAAATTTTTACTTGTTTGTCGGATTTTCCAGATTTTGAAAATAAGGATGACCCTTTTGCAAACTTGTCGAAATGAGTTTTTCTCACCAAACCTATTCTAACCCATTCAAAACAACTTCGGCTATTCTAATCCTACCATACACCTTCTTAGGGTGTCATGGGTTCCTAGACATCGCCAAAAATAATATATAACAAGGAGTAATTATAGGATGGATTATATATACATAACACTTAAAACCTTAAAAAGTGGTATAAACATCACATAACTTGCATGTTTTCTCAATAATGATGAAATGAATATGAGAATGAATATGAAATAAGATGATGAAAATAAAAAGCTTACAAGTAACTTGATGAGGTTAATAGAACAAAGGGTTTTTCCTAATCACCCAAGGTTTTTATTGCAAAACCTTTACAATAAGTGATACTAGAGTGTAAATAAACTTGTCTTGAAATTTTTGTGATGATTCCTCCTATGATCTTGGTTGGCCGGTTTTTGGAGAGGAAGAGAAGAAGATATTTTGATCTTGTATTTGCAAAATGAAGTGAAGTGAAATGGTTTTTGTATAATACTTAAGACTTGGGTAGGATATTTGTAAGAAACTCAATGACTCATCCAAATTTAAATGACTCACACATGGGTGTCGACATATGTAAAAAAATTAGGACTAGATGCATTTAGTAGTATTTAAGTATATTAATGTAGGATAAAGGTGTAGTTAATTAAGAATAATGAATAACTTGTGTATTTATTTAAGCATTTAAGGTAGCGTTAGCTAAAGATAAATTTTAACGGGTCAAAATAAAATATATTGAAGTCACAAAAATTATAAAAATACATTTCTCGCAAGAATTGAGTGAAATAATAATTGTCGTGTAGAATTTACGAAAACCGTCGTAATTATTTATATATAACAATTTATATACACAATAAATTTAAAACACTGGGTAAACTCATAATATTATTTTTATAATCTTAATATGAGTATTAAAATATATCGGGATTATTTTTGGAAGTGTCGGGTCAAATGTTCAAATAATGTTTACGCGATAGCGTTTATTTAATAAGAAAATAAACGTTTAATGTAAAATGCAAAACCCATGCATAAATTGATATGAAATGATGAATATGGAGTTTGAGAAATGACCAGAAATTGAGAATTGTGACAGAAAAGATTTATAAAAGAGTGCTTACCCATGAAATCTTGATGAACATAATTTGCAGAGTATAAAGCTAAGCACCGAAAATAATTATCATAGTAGATAATTTTAGTCGAGGTGATTTCCCTCTCTACACTAGTGAAATGTGTTAAAAAATCGAGAACTATATATAAAAGGTAGAGACGGCTTTACGGACGCCGTTATTAATCCCCACTACGCCAAGACGGATCCGGTTAAGATAAAATTGTTCTAGAGTGCGTGGTGGATGCTCATCTTGTTAGAGGCAGGTGACTTAATCCAAAAATGAAAGTCACCGTTCAAAAATATATATATATAAAAGGTAGGTATGTGAATGCGTATGGGTTGATGAGATATTGTACTTTGTGTCAGATAAAGAAAAGAGTTGTAAAAACTCATTATTTTCAAAAGTCAATATCCCTCCTCTATATAAAGGAGGGTTTGTTTGAATGAGATCTCCCCCAAAATTCTAATAAAATGCCACGTGACATTCTTTTCCCCAAAACTATGCCGCCCGTCCGATCAATAATAATTCTCAATGTTTCCTCTAATCACTCACCCTCTCAGTTTCTATCTCTTAAATTAATTTCCCCCAAAATTTCGGATCTCATATCTCATGAGAAAAATTATAACCCTCAATTTAATCAATCATCATGTCATTTTATCAATAAAAAACGAACATCAATCCTCTCTCAAATCATCATTTTAATCCCAATACGAAAAAATCAAAGAACCTAATTGGGTATTAATCAATAATTATGAAAAGTACTATATGGATCATTTTGGTGTTTATGGTTATTGTTTTTATGATTGTTCATCATCATAATATTAACAATCCGTTTTTATACATCGCTCGGTCATTCCACTGATTTCGTTGATACAGGTTGGTTGTCTTCATTTTATTTTAGATTACGTTTTTTGTATTTTGTTACTATGATATATATGCTACAATGATTTCCAGTTTACATTATGAGACATCATGTGGTCGTCATTTTGGTTAAAATTGAATAATTAATATGTTTTAATGATTTTAATCATATGCAGTTTGAGTGCAGAAAACCATGGTGAAATATTGGAGATAATTTATGCAACAACTTATATGGTTGAATGTAAGTGCATAACATTTCATCTCAAAAGTAATTTCATGTTAAGGGCGAAATGTTTATCAGTTTTGATTTCATTATAAGGGAGAATGTGCTACCTTGCCGGCGCTACGCGTTGGAAAAACGTTGAAGACCGGCCATCAAGGGGGGGAGAGGTCTTCAGGTAAGCTGTTACTTACCGAGCTGACTTTGTTTTTACGTATTGTTTCATTAAATGTTGTTTTTCAGTCATGGTTTATCTGAAATGTAGGGACGGATTATGGCCTATCCACGAACAATATCGTGTACAAAGAGGTTTTTTATCACGAATTACAGACGAAGAGGTTTTTTATCACGAATTTGTGGAACGTGCTAATGCCATAGTTCAACAGCAGGTAACGAAGAAGAAAATGTACAAGTTGCTAGAAAAGTATGTATCTAAAGCACACTTTTTAAGAACCATAGCACACTATGACCACTCTTTCATGTTACTAAAAGATCTAAAATTTGTTATTTTCACAGAGTGGATAATAGTGTTTATGCACTACTACGTACATCGAGATATAAAGAATTTGGTATCCCAGTTAACTGGTTGCAAGATTCGGGTGTTGTAGGCAAGGTATGGTTTGTCAGCATAATTGAAGAAATTTTGATTTAACTGTAAACTGATTGCAGTTTAGAATAGAAACACAATAAAAAAGCATTTATTATTATTATTATTTTTTTTTTATAAAACATCACTTCATTAGAAAACCAAAAGGATTACAAGAAATTGGTGGGAAGCCGAGACACTAGTTGGGCTCCCACTCCTTTCTGAATACAAAAGCTAAGTCTGTGAAAAATAAAAGCCCCACTCTTGACACTATTCGAGTGGCTAATAGCAACAGTCTTGATACGTGAAATCGTGTCCAAAGCTTCCGTGTCAAGCTCCCCAAATGTAGAGAAAGCAAATGGGATGAACTTGTAGCCATTTTCTTCACATTTGGACACGTATTTCTTTTTCTTCTTCTCCACAGCGTTATGTAAGGCCACCCCGGGAGCCCACATAGACGCATCAATGCCCGCAAAAGGAGAGATTCCAGTCACATCTAAACACGCGTTAGAGCTTGACATCATCATCATCATCATCATCATCATCATCATCATCATCATCATCATCATCATCATCATCATCATCATCATCATCATCATCATCATCATCATCATCATCATCATCATCATCATCATCATCATCATCATCATCATCATCATCATCATCATCATCATCATCATCATCATCATCATCATCATCATCATCATCATCATCATCATCATCATCATCATCATCATCATCATCATCATCATCATCATCATCATCATCATCATCATCATCATCATCATCATCATCATCATCATCATCATCATCATTATTATTATTATTACTTTTCATATCAAGCTTGCGTCTGTGCAATTGGCTAGGAAATACATGAAGCGGGTTGCATTAGAGCTTGATTCATTGGAAGGACCTCAAAAAGAACCAAACAGAGAGTTTTTGGTGCTGCAGGGTGTGCGTTTTGATTTCGTGTTCATCAGGTATAAATCTCCACATTCATTCATCCCCAATAGAGCTGGTGCAAGGGGCAGCCAGGCAAACTGGATATGGGTTGAAATGTGTCAGACTGGGGTGGGTTGACCCAAAATGGAAGGAATTACAAAGTTATAGTGAAGTTTTTCTATTGAACAGTTAAATTTTCTATGTAATTAGTGATTTAGGTTTATGTTTGCTATTGACAAAGTTACATGGTTTTATCTATTTCTGAAAAGTGGGTTACCCCTCTGCATATGGTGGTTAAAAAAAACTATATTTCTTAAATGATAGTAGCAACAATCGACACGGAATTACTAACACTTCAGAACGCTTATCTAGCTGGTCTGCTATCTCCTCAGAAGTCTCAATACGGTCTTAACCATGGTTACTATGGGAACTCGGCTTATGGCCTTGGCATGTCGTATCCTGGAAGCCCTTTGGGAAGTTCTCTTATGCCGAATTCTGCTCTGGGATCCGGTAGCCCGGGCAGACATGGTGAGAGGAGCTTGAGGTTTCCTTCAGGGATTCGTAGCTTAGTTAGAAGTGAACGCTTTCCTTCGTCTTTGCTAGATGAGTTCAAGAGCAATAAAACCAAGTGTTTTGAACTGTCAAAAATTGTGGGGCATGTTGTTGAATTCAGGTTCATCTTCTTGCTTTTTTGCTTCTTAACACAAGTTCTTAGCTTTAATAACATATTAACAATTGTCGCACTTTCAAAAATCACATAAACCTATGTTAATAGGGATGTTTTATTAAATAGTTTAAACCTGTGTTAGAGGGTGTTTATATTTATGCATTTGAACTGATCAGTTAGATATTTTGACTTGAACTCACAACAGTAAGTTATCCAAACAAATTTTATTCTACTCATTTGATCCTTAGGGGTCAAATAAGCAGTTACAGACCCTTTTAAAAAAACAAACACTTACGGACAATCAGTTTCATACTCGCCTTGGCTTCACTTTTGGTAAGTAATCAAGTATATTTGGTACATTTTTGATTTTTAATTGAGGATGTGTTTGTTATTTGGTCGATGAATCTGAATTTATCTTGCTGAATGTTGTACAGATTGTCTATAAATGATAAGTAACTTGCTACTGACTTTTAATCATAGACACTGTAACTACAAATAGCAATAACCTATTAATCAGTTACAAGTTGCATATCCAAACACGGACATAATCCCATTTCTTTGAAATTATTCAATGTTAACTCAAAGTCGTTTTTATAGACGTACAGGTTTCCGTCTTGGTAGAAGCTGTTAATTTCAAGAGATTACTAAAGCCATTTCAAGATGCTCCCGAGCTGCTCTTTTTGTCGCAAAGGAACCTTTGTTTGATGCACCCATATATTGCAGACCTACCATTTGCTGGGAACATTGCACTTGCAGTAGATTTGAAGATTTTCACCCAAGGATTTGAATGAGAAGCTGCCTACAACTCATGAGGAGATCAGATCCGTAGACGAATTATTCTTATTACACTGTATCTCAAAACCATAAAAGCTCAAGCTGTTATAAGCTTTAATGAGTTTATTGCCAAACTAAACTGAAATTTGGAGTGACTCATAGTTATCTTGAATGAATATCCTTACTTCAGAATTTTATATTTGGTAATGTCTAAGGTTTTAGCTATTCTAATTTGGTCCATAAATGCACTTTTCAGGTCTGAAATACTTTCCTCTACGCACATTTGTTACTAAAAAAATACCGTGCAACCACCAACGAGGAGCTGAAAGGCTACCCCCGGGTTTGGTTTAGTTGAGCGCGAGTGTGATTTATACCTTCTAAGATTGTGGGTTACCCCTACTTAGGTATTTTCTTGCCATATCTATATAATGTAGGTACTTTTCGTTAAAGAAAAAATATTGCTGGATAGCGAGGTAGGAGCATTCTTCTTAAGTTTACATATCAATCATGTTAAAATATTGCTAGAAAATTTCTTCTTTATGCTTGCATCGAAGCTGATGCTGCATAATATTCAAACTTAAGTTTACATATCAACCATCTTTAAATTGAAGTTTTGTTTCTATGTTACCCGATTGACGTGTGTGAATTTTTGTAGGTGATGATGTAAGAATGAAAAATGTGAGCTGGAAAGATCAAATCAAATATTTCACAGTTCTATACGATAAATCTTCTCAAGGTTATTTGTTTTAGAATTACTTCATTCTTTCGGTTCTTTTTATAATCTACAAACTAATTCCATATAATCATTTTTATTTATTTTTTATTCATCAGCTTACTACTTTCAAAACCCATGGAAGGCCTTAAAGAATGGTTGGATGCAGTCTCTACTGCCTGAACTTGTGTTGTCGAAGTACTTCCAGGTACTTACAAGCTATAAACTGCCCCGCACGACAAAGTTCATTTAGCATTGATAATGCATTTCAATATCTTTTCAAAAGCATTGTTATTGCAAAAGTAAATTAAGGGTTAATGTTAGAAAAAGATAGGAGGTTGTATAAACTTTTAACTTTTAAATTGTTTGACCCGCTTAACCAAGGTGACCCATCGTGTTCTCTTTTGAAGTGTGTAGTCTTAAAATCTATTGCATGTCCTATTCGGGTAAATTTAATGATTATACGATGCTTAATACATGTTTTGAATCATGTTAGAGGTTTCCCTAAAAACTCACTTAAGATATAAGTCCCTGTTCTTATATCATGTTATAAAACTACCTATCGAATAACAGATTTAAGATATTTTCTATCAAAACTAATTCATTATAAATTTGAGTCAAACATTTTATTTTATTTTTATTTTATTTTATAATTTTTTTTGGGTTTCGCAAGCATTTTACTTGACCTCTGTTGCAGCTGTTGATTTTAGGCGTAACAGTTTCTTTAAGCTACCTCTATGATTATGAAGATGAAGGCATCTCGAAGCCTGCTCATGGTGAGGATAAGGTATGTACACATTGACTATCTATGTTGTGTATTAACTATATATTTCCTATTAAATTACCATTGAGAATTAGGTTCCCAACATAAATATTTAACATACCTGTATGATGTTCTCTTATAAGTATAATGTATGTATGAAACATTTCATTCGCTATTGTTAGTTAGATAAATTTGTGTAATGTGCATATTCTTGTGATTATGTATGGAAATGATAAATGGTCTGATTATTTGTAAGTTATTTTGTGGTGTTGATATTGTATCAGGTTTAACATTTGATTAGGGAATAGAAGACGGTGGCAACATATGATTTGACTCAGGTTATTGTGAAATATTGTAGCACGTTCCCATTATTGAATTCCAAAAGTAAGCTAACTTTTTTGCTTTCGAATAATATCTACTGATTTTATGTTATGCATGTTCTCTAGAAAGTTTCTTTTTTCAAATCTAAATATCTCCTAAAAAAGTTGATCTAAAACAGCTTGCTCAGCTAACTTTTCGCTTTAGAATAATATCTCATAGTAAAACGAAGAGAGGAGGTTGCTCAAGGTACTTCATGCTTTCTCTTTTCTATCGTGGTACTTAAAGTTTGAGGTACTTAAAGTTTGAGATTACCACAAGTATTCGTTCATTGCTTTCAAATGATGCATTTCCCGTAAATGTAAGGATGTCTTCCATCAAGTATGCAGCAAAACAATATGTACTTCATAAGATTGTGTGTGTGTGTGCATAACAGATAAGCAAATGAAAGATTAGGCGTGTCTCACGTTTATGCACTCATTTTTCTTGCTTTGTCATGTAGAGTGCCTATGATTTAAGACAACCTTTTTAATGGATTGAGCTACAAAGGCCCCTTTTGATCCTCCTGTGAGTAAAATCTATACCAACTTTTACTAATATTGTTCACGTTCTACTATATTTTATGCCTCTAAATTTTTTTTTTTGTTTTTATCTTATCAGTTGTAAAAGTCGGCGGCAGGTTGAAGCCGATCAAAAGGATGAGCCAAATACAAAAAAATTGCCACAAATCTCACAACGAATCAACATATTGTATTTGTAATCAAGTGACCTATTGGGCGATGGTAGCTTGCAACAATCCGGATGTGAGTGTTTTAGTTAGATTGTGTCCATTTGTCACTTTTAGAGGTGACTATTTCAATCCATTGGAAGAAATGGGTCAATTTAAGTTATCTGTGTCAGATGATTTAAACTATAAGATTGAAAAAATATGAAAATGGTTATAAGGGTTCAAACAGTTTGAATATGAAGTGTTTTTAAATGCACAAATACATCCTAAATCCTTTTTTATATAAAAAAGTCTTGATGACCCAAAGTGGGAAATTTGTTAAAATTGAAAATTTTGGATAAAAGAAGTGTTTGCACATTTGTGACTTAAACTAACAACAATTAGTTTTGAATCTGTTACCTTACTCATGTCTAACCACCCATTTTGCGACCCTGATAAATCAGACGATATTCTGATGGTTCTCACAGTGCGAGTGGTTATGTTATGGCTGTGATGGGCTGAAAGAGTAATCCAAAAAAAAGGTTACTTTTCTGCGTGTTGAACTACCAACTATTTCATCACCATGGGTGACACATTCTCATTTTTTTAAAGTATTTTGTTAAAGGGGTGTTTGGGTAAGCCTTAAAAAAGCTCTTAAGCTCTTTTCAAGAGCTTTGTTAAATGTGAGAATACAATAAGCTAATAACGTTTTTAAATAAGGTTAGACAAACACTTCATAATTTTATCTGTTACATTATTCGTTTAGACCCGTTACCAACGAATTACAATATGTGTTTGACCCGTTTCTTTATAAATATTTAAATTTACCGCCTGTGAATCCATTACCATTATTGTTTTAATAACCTGTTGGGGGTTATAAGATAATTCATTTTGATGTATGTTAGTAGTTGTCTTCAATAACATGATCCTGTTTTATATTTTAATAAAAGTTGGTGCAGGTCAGTGGTCGAATGCTTCAGGTATTTGTTCGGGATAAGTTGATGTGGCCGTTTCAAGAGTAAAGAGAAAAAAATGTCTTAAGGCGTTGTGTTGTCATAAAGATGGTAACTACACCAATGGTACAATAACCGTTATGTCTAAAGAGGTTGCTCACATATTATGAGTTTTTTTGTTCGTTTCATTATATCCAACTATCATGGATATGTATCTTTTTCTTTACGATTATGACTCACAAAAACTTATTTTTATTGTCAACATTCTATTAAGTTTAATGATATCTTGAAAACTCTATTAGTAACTTTATCTTGAATAATTATTGAAGCTAGCCGCCCAGCGGGCGGGCCTGCAGCTAGTTTATCTATAAACTCAAAACTATTTACTTTGAAAGTTTACTTAATTACTTTTACGTGTAATCGTTAAATTAAATCGTGTAAACTGAAAACGTCATTAAATGTAAACATGTATTTGACAAATTTAAGTCTACATTAAATATGTGTCATATGTCTTTTACAATTATGTTTTATTAGTATATGTATTTTATTTTTCAAGTTTTACATAAAATGTTTACGTTTTGCATTTTAAGCTCATGCATGCAATACTTAACCAACTCACCACCCTTGTGTCACACACCATATATACCTAATAACGCTCATTTCATATATATTTTAGTCGCGTTATTTGTATGTTTGTGCATACTATTTGGCTGTGTTTGTGAATATTTTATGCTTAAAAGGGACAAAAGATACATGAAAGTTCAGGTACAACTAAGTCTAAGGAAATAACGAGAAAGACGAAGAAAAGTCGTTGAATCAAGAGCTTATGCACAATGGAAGATTCCATCCATAATAAAGACCTCGGGAAGATAATCGAAGATAAAGAATCAAGTTATAAAGGTTTTGAGCATGACAAGAAGACCAAAGTGTTCATGAAAAGAAAGAGAAGTTACACATAATGTTTATCAAGAATTATGGCTTACTTCTTCAACCCAAGGTCAAAGAAATTGCACTCAAAGCTCAAGTTCAACCCCAAGGTTCAAATCTGCCATTTCAACCATCTTCCCAAACTTGGGCTGGAACTCCAACCGCGGGTTGAGACCCCTAACCTTGGGTTACTGCACTTCTGACACTCTTAATTACCACCTTTTATTGATCTAACCTTTCATATGGATGACCATTACTCCTTATTAACTTCAAGTTCAGATGTTTAATGACCCTTAGTGCCCTAGAAACTTGCTTGGTGGCTAAGGGTTGTCAATCTATTAATAAAGATGCTTAGTTAGAGAGAAAACACACATTATTCATATTATCTACAATCATTATCAAAAGAACTCTCTCAAGAAAGCTCTCAAGGGTGAAAAATGCAGGAAAGAAGTGAAGCTAGAAGCCATAAATAATCATTGTAATCATCAGGAACAATCACTTATCATCTAGGCATTGTTCCTAATTCTTGTAATCAATATTACAACCTTTGTAAGTCTCTTTAACTATGTTGCAAGTGTTACATTTTATGTGGTTATTAGTTTGTTTTCTATGAGTGGCTAGCGCCTTTGTGCACTTGCCTAGATGATGTTTGTAACATGATAATTAGTTGATTGCGACTATATGGTTCTATTCGTATTTCAAGCTTAAACTAAGAACGAATTATGCTTTTAAGTTTCATGTGACAAAATAGTTTATCAAGTTAGATTGATTGTTGATGGTGTATTAGGTCAAAAGAGACATTGTTAATCAATAATTTGTCGCATTTTGTCTATGAAGGCGCTACCTTATATATTGACCATTTCGTAAGTAACTTAATTAAACAAAGAAACTAAAAGGTTTGGTTTCCAATTACTTGTGAAACTATCGCGAATCAAGTGATTGAATTGTTTTAGTCTTGCGTGTTGGATCGATGTACTCTAACCAAACTAACTATATAGCTTGTTAAGGGTTTAACAACCTCGGATAAATCCTAAGTTATTAACAATGAAACACTGAGCAAACTCTATTAAGTATGCGGAATTTACTTAACAAAGCTAAGAAGAATATAACTTTAACTTTCAATGATTTTATTAATAACTCTAAATCTACTTGTTATGCACTCTTTAACAACTCTAAAACACTAATAATACGTATTGTAAGCTTGTGAACTCGTAGACTCGTACCTCTAATGCCAACCTAGGGGTCCTTTTATAGGCTTAAGGATAACCCTAGTCGGTTTACAATTTGTAACCTTGTATGACAAGTAATCTAAACAAAGAATATTCTAGAATAACAAAGCTTTCTATAAACGAATATAGCAGTTCTTTAACTGCAAGATTTTGACTTCGACAACATGCTTTGACTTTTCTTTAGCGATTACTTTGACTTCTTCCAAGATTTTGTCATTCTTCAAAGACTTTCATATCCCAACAATCCTCCCCTAACTTGAATTCTACTTGCTTGACTTCAAGTTCCTTTGTAAATTTATCTTTAACTTCTCCATCTTCAAGGAAAGATTGTGTCTTTGTCTTTAGATTGTATCTTTGTATTCTCTGTGCTTATATCAAAGTATTCTTTAGAAATTATTCTTTACAAAGATCATTTAGCAATCTCCATCTTTTCAAGAACACAAAGAACATATGACAATTTGTACATTAATTCGGTTTAAGTTGCAATCTATTCTCATCACTTCGGTGTGTAAACTCCTGTGAGAGGTGAATCATTGAAAATTTAATGGATTTTGATGTCTCTTTACCAAAGCCATTAACTTTGGAGTAGCCAAATGTTTTGGTGTGTAAGACCATGGTACATTGATAACCATATAATTTTAGCAAATCATCGACTATCAACCGATTTGATTTGTCTTTACCAAAAGTCGCACTTTTGGACTAGTTATTTCTTTCATCCATGGTGAACTAATTACCATATAATGGTTTTTCCACAGCCTTTACCACAAGCCATTTTCTTATGGGCTAGCCAAATCTTCACATATACTAATATGGTGAGTTGATTACCATACAACTTATTAGTAAGTTGTCAACTATAAAACGGATTTGAGATATCTTTACCAGAGACGTTTGCTCATGGATTAGTCAATCCTTTTGTAACCATGGTGGATTGATAACCTATTGTTGTTACCATCTCAAAAACCATTTATTTCTTTTAACCTTTGTTTCAAAATATTTATCAATTAACAAAAGTTTTCAAAATGATTAACTGGTCATAAAGCTGCAAGCAGTACTTTGATGAAAGTACTGTTTGATCAGTAGTACTTTGAATAAAATACTGATATTTCAAAAATAATTTATTCAATAAAGATTCATACCAGTTATTCATTATCATCAGCCATAGTTGTCCATCTGATAAACAATTTGATAACCATAAGAGCAGTTTCATTATCTTCTTCAACTTCCATACCATGCTCTAGCATTCTCCTCATAAGATCGATGTAGCGGATATCTTACGTCTCGCTAACATGTGAATCATAGTCCCATATTCTAACTCTAGAACATGTACTCCAGATTCTTCAAAGAATCTCCGGTGATAATCTCCCAATCTTCTTGGTTTTCCAAATCTCATCGATTGCTTGTTTCTTGATTTCCCAAATAGTTGTGAGATCTCCAAGCAAGATTAAACCAACACCTTCGATGGAATGTGTTCAAAATATTCTTGCACCAAATGATATAAATGAAATAAATCCTCTCTATCTATTATGTGCAATAGATCCCATAGCATACTAAACACTCAAGCTTTCATCTTCTCTATGAAACATCAGATAATTTCCACCCTTAGATTCTACAACTTCAAAAGTAGTTATAGGAGACTTTTTCTTCTTCTTTTCTGTATCAGCTTTAGAATACTCAAATTCTACAACTCTTAAGCAATTCCTTAGTTCATCATCTGTCTCAGATCTTAACTCAATCTTCTTTGATGGCTGTGCATCTTCAACTTCAGTTGTTCTTTTTCTTTTTAAGCTTCTTTTCTATCATCTTCTTTCTGAGCATCAACATCTTTAAAATCTTTGATACTATCAACACTCTTCTGATAAGCTTCTCTAACAGCTTCATACAATAGTTTCATCTCAACATAATTCAACTTCTGTAATCCAATATACCCTTGACCTTTTAAATATGCCATCATTGCATTTCTTTCCTTAGCTCGATTTGGTCTTCTTGGTAGAGAAGAAACAGGAATAGGTGTTTTTAATGGTACAGCAGCTTCAGCATTCAAATCTTCTTGCAATTTATTAGCTACTTCTCTATCTTTAGCTTCTTCAATAGCAGCCTCATCATTTAACTCTGCTTGTACTTTTCTAGCTGCTTCCTCATTCCTAGCAAATTCAATTACTCTTATATATGCCAAGGTAAGCTTCTTTTTCTTCTTTGTTTCAATCAGTTTACCTTTTCCTTTATCTTTTGGATCTATAGAAGGTTGAGAAGCTTGTGGTTGTTCTTCATTAACACCTGGAATACTAACACACCTTGGTTTTGACAAATCATGCAAGATCTCAGCAATAGTTTCATCATCACTGCAGTGTGTATAGGTTTGGGTGTATCAGCTTCCTTTTCTATTATGACTATTGAAGGACCAGCTTCCTCTTCAAAATCTAATATCCTTGGTGTAATTAACTCTTGCCTATAAGTTCCTTGAAGAGTAGTACCTTGATCATCAGTACTTTGAACTCTAGTGCTTTCTTCCTCAGTACTTTCAATATTGACTTGCTCTTCAGTACCTTGAGGTTGAACATCCGTACCTTGAGGTTCAGCTTCTTCATTCAAATTCTTATCTACCAAATTCCTCCCCAATTGGAATGAAGATTGTTGTTGAACCTTTTTGCCTTTGGTGTTCTTCTTAAATTGCCTAACTGGCCTGCCGTGCTTTCTTTGAGACTTGACCCATAATCGATGATGTTGAACCAATGGCCAGACAAATTTCTTTAGTCTTCTAAACTTAAGCTTTAACTGCTTAATCTGAGTAACCTGTTCTTCAAAAGATTTCTTCAATCTAGTCAATTCTCTTGATAAAGCATAATTGTTTAGAACTGTACCCTCAGTTGCCACATCTCCCTCATCTCCTCCAGATGTTTGAAGCCCATCTGTTGAAGTATAATCATTGGGAGAGGATGGTGGGTGTTCTTCTTGTTGAGAATCATGAGCAGAAGCTTGTGGAGATGGTGGAGGTGAAACTGCAGTATCTTCTTGAATATCAGCACCTTGTGAAGCAGTACCTTGTGATGCAGTACCTTGTGATGCAGTACCTGCTCTGTCATCACTCTTTGCAGCCTCATCTCGTATTGCTTGAACAACCTCCATCATTGAAGTGGTTAATGGAGTGTTCCTCCCAGAAAATAGATCACTTTTCCTAGCCATGAATGTGAAAATCTTGGCTGGTTGTACCACAACAGGTAGTAGACTTGTAGGCTTTGGTGCATCAGCAAGTTGTTTATTCAGAAACACTTGAATAAATCTTGGATACATCAACCAGCGTGATCCATTAGAAATATGAGATAACATTCCATCTAGAATTAGCCTTGAAAAATTGAAAATTCGATTTGTAGCCAATCCCACTATTGCAGATGCTATGTTAGAACCAAATTGCTCCCATGATGTACTTTTAGCACTAATACAATGAAGCAATACATGAACCAAATACTTCCAGTGTGGACTAAATAAGGGTTTCTTGAAAGTTTGTTCAGTTAAGGACCCTTCATACCCAATGTCTCTGAATGTATCCCAAATTAATTGCTTATCAAAACGAACAACCCCTTCTTCATCATGAAACAATAAATCGTCACGAATTGAAGCTTCAGAAACCTTCACTATCCTCCCTGCAACTTTAGCTTGAATATACAAATCATCATTCTCCAGATGAGTCCTAGCAGTTGCCCAAAATTGTTGAACCCATGGCTCAATTATATCTGGTTCCACTAAAAGTGCATAACTAATCGGAGATCCAGTGAGAAAATCAATGATGTCATGGAAGATGACATTAGCTTCAGTTTTGTCTAAATTCGCCACCATGTTGTGTTTCGAAACTGTATTGCGATTTGCCATTGATGATTTGTTTATAAAGAAAGTGATGTGATGAATAATGTAGGTGAAAGAGAGAGAAATATGGAAAAGATTATAAGGTATAAAGATGAGAGAGAAATTCAGAGAGTAGTTATTTATAGGTGAGATTTAAAAAATCACAGCCCTTAATAACAAAGTTACGTTAGTGAAGTTTACCCTCAATATTACCGTTGGAACAAGACTTTGATATGACAAACAGTTCTTTCCACGTGCAAGATTTTCCAAAGCAAGACTTTCCAAGCAAGACTTTCATATAACCAAAAGCAAGATTTTCCATTCTCCTCTTTGCAATAGCAAACACTTCAAATAAACATTAGATTGCCTCCCCTCAAGAAATGCATAGGACTATACAGATACTAAAAAGTCCTCCCCTCATATGTAGCTCAGTAATTAATCATGCCATGCTTACCACCAAGTGATTAAATCTAGAAACATCAAAGCCTTTGGTGAGTAAATCAGCTACATTATCATCTGTGTGAACCTTAACAACATTAATGAGCCTGTGCTCATAACAGTCTCTAATGAAGTGATGCCTAATCTGAATATGCTTGGTCTTGGAGTGATAAACTGGATTCTTCACAATGCAAATTGTACTCTCATTATCAATGTTGATAGGAGTATTCTTGAAGTTGAACCCATAGTCCAAGAGTTGATTCTGAATCCACAAAACTTGTCCACAACAGCTTGCAGCAGCCACATATTCTGCTTCAGTAGAGGATGTTGCTGCAATTGTTTGCTTCTTACATTTCTAGGAGACTAATCTTCTTCCAAGATATTAACAACCTCCAGTTGTTGATCTTATATCATAGTTATCACCTGCATAATCACTATCTGAAAAAGCTTCCAAGTGAAAAGGTGAGTCCTTTGGATACCACAACCCCAATTTAGGTTGTTGTTTCAAATAACTAAAAATCCGTTTCACTGCATTCATATGGGAGACCTTAGGTGAGACTTGATATCTTGCACATAGACAAACAAAGAAACATAATATCGTGCCTAGATGCGTTGAGGTACATAAGGCATCCAATCATGGATCTGTACAACTTGACTTCAACAGTTGTCCATCTTCATCTTTGCCCAATGAGTTGATAGATTTAATAGGTGTAGTAACGGCTTCATAGCATCAAAATTGAACTTCTTAAGTATGTCGATACATACTTGTCTTGATGATGAAAATTCCTCCTTTGATCGCTTAACTTGAAGTCCCAAAAAGAAGGTTAACTCACCCATTGAACTCATTTGAAATTCATTCTGCATCAGCTTCTCAAACTCCTTAACCATGGACTATTTGGTAGCTCCAAATATGATATCATCTACATATACTTGAACCAGCATGATATCCTTCTTATCTCTCTTAATAAACAAAGTATTGTCAATAGCACCTCTTCTGTAACCATGTTGCAATAGGAAAGTAGAGAGCCTCTCATACCAAGCTCTAGGTGCTTGATGTAAGCCGTAAAGAGCCTTAACAACCTTGTAGACTTTGTTTGGATGTGTAGGATCTTCAAAACCAGGAGGCTGTTTGACATATACCTCCTCTGTAATAGTGCCATAGAGAAAGGCACTTTTGACATCCATCTGATAAACCTGAAATCCCATATATGAAGCAAAAGCAAGGAATATTCGAATGGTTTCAATCCTTGCTACAGGAGCAAATACTTCATCATAATCTACTCCTTCTTCTTGTCTATATCCTTGTGCAACTAACCGTGCCTTGTTCTTGATGACATTCCCTCTTTCATCTCTCGTGACTCTGAACACCCATCTTGTACCAATAACCTTCTTTCCATCAGGTAGATCACACAGTACCCAAACTTCTTGAAGTTTGAATTGAAGAAGTTCTTCTTGCATAGCTTCAACCCAACTCTCTTTAGATAATGCTTGAGCAATATTCTTGGGTTCTTCTTGAGAGATAAAACAAGTAAACAAGCACGTTTGATGATCCTTGTGATTCATCCTGTTTTGTTTATAAACAAAGCTAAGTAAAGCATTATGAGGTTTAGAAAAACCGTTAGCTTTGGTTCTTGTAAGCACTCCAGAGGTAGAGGGTCCAATGATTTGATCAGTGGGATGATTTTTATTAATCCTTAAAGTAGGAGTCTGTGGAACTTCATAATCATCATCCAAATTTGTGAAATCAACACCGTCATTGGAGAAAATGTAGGATCTTGGTTTGTTAAACAACAGGTGCGGCTAGGTTAAGAGTTTAGAGAGAAAGTGGGAGAAGATGGGAACCCTAGAGACAAAGAAAATATATTATGAGAAGTCCAACCCTTTGCCTTGGAGGCAAAGGGTATTTATAGGGTACAAGCATAGACGCCTACTTTAGGTCATGGATCGTGCATACAAGTGGGTAAAGACCCGTCCGTCCTCCACGGTGTTACAAAGTAATCTAAATACTAACACCGAATAACTACGACTACGAGCTTAACGAGTATACATACTTGAGGTGACCGACACTTTAAGTAATCGGATTTACTAAATCCCAACAATCTCCCTAAGGAGGTCACCTCAACTTACAATGATTACAAACCGATATAACATTTCGTTGTTCTTGGTTTCTTTGATTAAGCACTTTTGTTCTTTAGCTCGTAGTCTTTGATTCATCATGTTCTCGCATGTTTTGAAAAATCGAGTGGAGGTCTTAAACCGATCCACGTGATGATAGAGTATTTGAACCACTTTGAGATTATCAAGAACCATAAATCGACTCTTCCTTTGTGGTGTTGATAGTATGTGATGTTGTGACTTTTGGACCGACATGCTCACATTCGGATCATGATATCTTCTTATCGAGTAGCGGAAGCTTTAGTCGATTCATGATATTTGCAAAGCAGCAGAAAGGTAAGCATGGAGTGAAAACATCGAGTCATTGATGCACTTATCATGATTTCTTTAGAGATGAATGTAATGTGTGAGCATGCGGCTATGGATTGACCGCTTCATTTCGATCACCGCAAACGCCGGGTGTTCCCGCATAAAACAAGCTTAGTAATAAAGCGCACAAAAGTGTCTTTGATCACTTTTGTTGAATTGAGGTACACGCCCACGGTTCCTCGCTGAACAAGACAAGCATCGCCTCGTGATCGTATAATTCAAGAATTTCCTTGATGTGGTTTCGCAATGTTCTAGTCGTTCTCAAACCGAACGCCTCAAAGAAGACAACACGGAGTGAGTGAACCAAATAATAGAGATTCACCGATTGATGAAAAGTGATTTGAGAACAATCGTATTGCTTTATAGAAAGTGTTTTGCAATACCACGAAGGTTTTATGGAAAATCAATTATCAATCATAAATACCCTTTAATTTTGAAACATTAATACACAATCGATGTGCTATGGAAAAGAACTTTAATCACAACGATCGGTTTTTCAAAGGTATCCGTCAATCCATAACTCGAACTGTGATTGATTCAAAAGATTGAATCGCCCCATTGTTTCGCTCGCTTGTCACATGGTTGATCTATAGAATAGATCTCACATGCCACCTACCAGAGCTTGTTTGATGTTGGCTCCGTAAGGCTTTCCATCTTCATTGTGAATATGTATGCATATCACTCGGATGTTCCGCAATACCACAAGGATAATGCGAGGACTCAAGATATAATATCTCTTTCCACATTGTGTGAAACAGAGAGTCTTCATTGAAAGTGTCCTAAGGAGATTTATTGATGATCTCGTGGCTCTAGACTCAATTTGTGCATATTTGGATCCCAGATCGGAGACTAGGAGAGGGTCTCCTTCTTCAATATCAACAATCTCTAAGAGAAAGTCGATAGATAATGTCGGTTCCCGTGAGAATGAAACAAGTCCTTTAAGAGGAACTTGAGTGGTTTGGGAAGTTGAAGTGCAAGCGCCACCGGGTCCATGACGCCTTGTCTTCAATACCGATGTTACCTAAGTAACCACCAAGAGCATATGAATTGAACCCGTTTTCGCCCTAAGGTTGAATAATTGGAGGGCTATTTGTTTTCACCCTTTTCTCATTCAATTCTTTTTCATTCTTCAACCCTTCAAGCTTACCGAGACTTCATAGCTAGAACCTTGTTGGGTTTATTCCAAGACTAGCTCGACTCATCCGCACTCTTCCCATATCTCATATTTCTCCTTTTATCATCATACCTAAGGACTTCTACACTAACTAGTGGATTGTCCTCGGTAGATCCCTCCGTCTCGCGGATCATGGGAACAAATACCTAACCTTATCATCCTTATATCACCATACATAAAGTAAAGTTGGTCGGTCTATTTGGTATTGTTCATCCGCCGTTGAAACCAATTGAAAACCATTTGAAAATCAATCCGATACTTATGATATATTATCAAAGCATTTTGTACCGAATTGTTTTTGATATTTTTAGAACAAGAGCTCCCCTCAACATGTGCATCAAGTATTTGAAATCGTTTTGCACATGGAGGCAAGAGAAAGAATTAACTTCTTTGATTACCATTTTCTAAAAGATATCAACATCACTTCCCTAATCAAATCAAGTAGATAAAGCATTTTGGGAAAGGATGAGGTTTTCATAATTTTGCTCCCCCTCAATATGTGCCTCAAGGTTTAAAAGAGTTTTGCACATACAAGAGGAACCCGCACATTGATCACGCTTTCAAAAACTTAGTGGTTTAAGATAGATGCTCCCCTCAACATGTGCATGGAAAATTTGAAATCATTTGGCACATGTCGGAAGGAGAGCTTGTACATCCTTATTAAAACCATTTACCGAATTATCGATTATATCCAATTTAAATCACAAATTCTCCCCGATCACAATTATCAAATCATTTGAGATTTGTGATCTCAGAGATTTAAATTGATTTTGAAAGCTTTTAAGGAGAATTGTGACTTGATTATGAAAACGTTTTAACCGATAAGGATCGGATTTAGAGACTTTAAACTCCATTGAATAAACATGCATGATTATCTTTTGAAAACAATTGTATGACAAATAACCTTTGATTTAATTGAAATCATTCTCCCTCAATCAATGACATAAGTTGTTGATTGAGTGATAGATATTTTGACAAACTTTTAAGTCCGATGATTTTCAAACTTGAGTCCGAGTTATTTTACAAAGCAATTAGTTTTCATTAGATAGCAGATAAATGTTTATAGAATCGAGCATGAGATTTGAAAACATGATAAAGCATGGCTCGTTTTTCTTTGAAAAGCGGGTTACCGTCTCAAATGACAATAAACCAATATTTTCTCCATCTCGCTTTTTTTTTTTTTTTTTTTTTTTTTTTTTTTTTAAATTCGAACTTCATCTAGAGACCCGTGCCATTCTTTGAGTGACAACTCAAAGTCCATAGATGTTATCGAACCGACAAGAAAAACATGATAAATAAACAATATTTTTGAAGATTTTCAAGATTTTTCGATTTTTATGGATTTTGAAAAGTTTTATATTTTTCTATTTTGTTTTGTTGGTTTTGTATTTTGTATTTGGTTTTTGAAAAGATATATACAAAGAATAGATAGAGTCGAACACCTTTACTCCTCGACGCCTTCCTCAAGACGCTTGAGCGTTTCTCGTTGAAGGCTCTTAAGCCTAGTCGTGGAAGAATAAACTCAAAGCGTTCTCGAGAAAGAGCTTTTGTGAAGATGTCGCTAGTTGATATTCATCCTTACGAAGTATAGTTCAACCACACCATTTTCAACTTGTTCCCCGATGAAATGATGTCGAATGTCGATGTGCTTTGCTCGAGAGTGTTGAACATTGTTGCAAGCAGAGAGCAATGGCACTTTTGTTATCACAAGACATAGGAACTTTGTTGAATACAAAGCCATAGTCGATAATTGGGATCTCATCCATAAGATTTGAGCACAACACGATGACATGGCTATGTATTCACCCTCAGAGGATATGGAAGTGCTCATTTGTTTCTTTGAAGACCACTTACAAGTTTATCACCTAAAAATTGAGCACCACCGACGATTTCGACGCAGTATCTTGACATCCCGCATGGTCAAGATCTCGATAGGCCGTTAGTGACATACCGAGTCCTTCTGATACCAAAGTCCCATGTTAATGGTTCCTTGAGATACCGAAGACCCGCTTAACCGCTTCAAGGTGCTTTTGGTAGGCTTAGCTCGGTATCTAGCACACATGCATACAACGAACAAAATGTCTCGGGTCTCATTGGTCGTGAGGTACATCGTGATCCAATCATACTACGATATTTCGCTTGATCTACTATGATCCCCGAGTGGTCCTCATCCGCTTTTGTACGCCCACCATAGGAGTGTCAACAGGTCACCGGAGGTAAATCCAAATTTCTTTAATATTTCATTAGCGTATTTTGATTGATTTATAAAATGCCTCCGGACTTTGTGAAATTTGTAATCCCAAGAAAATGACATTTGTCCCATCATTGACATTTGAAATTTGGAGCCCATCTCCATAGAAAACGGTCACATTCATTTGGGTCACGAGGCAAAGATAATATCATCAACATAAATTTGAACGTGAATTAAGTGTTTGCTCGACTTTCGGTGAACAATGTTGGATCAATCGCCTTTGTCAATCCGTGGATAGAAGAAATTTTGATAGCGATCATACCATGCCCTGGAGCTTGCTTCAAACCGTAAAGGGCCTTTTTCAAGCGATAGACATGAGTAGGATGCTCGATTCACAAAACCTTTCGTTGGTCGACGATACGACTTCTTTAAGATCTCCGCTGAGAAAAGCCGCCTTAACATCCATCCGATAGACAATCATATTCTTACTTGCAAGATTAGCCGTGAAGATTCTCGATTGCTTCGATGCGCGCAACAGAGCAAAAGATTCCTCAAAGTCGATACCTTCTTCTTGACGATAACCTTTAGCAACTAACCGTGCCTTATTTTTCGAACATCACCGTGCTCATCAAGCTTCACTTTGAAGATCCACTTGAGAGCAATGATCATAGCACAACTGAACCGGTACTAATTCCCATACATCTAGACGATCGAACTCATGAATTTCTTCTTGCATTGCATTAAACCACCGCCCTCGTACATTGCGCTTTAACATCTTTTGGTTCGATCTTGAGAGTACCGAGTTGAAGAAGCACCATAAGGCATCAAGAGCTAATTGTTTTCGAGTTGATACGGAACGAGAAGGATTCCCAATGATGTTATCTAATGGATGGTCATGTGTCCATTTTCTAATGTGTTCGTGTGGTTGTTGTTGAAGGACCGATGTAGCGAGTTTATATCCCCGATGAAGATGGTTCTGTGTTGGTTCGTGGGCAAAGATGTTTTCAAATGGAGCATCTTCGGAGTAGCAAAGGGATTAACTTCATCATTGATGCCGAAACAATTCCATGATGTACATTCGATGATTGATGATTTGTTGATGAGACAGAGTGATCGCAGCAGCGCTTCTTGACTTAATGACATTGAAACCAAGAGTTGACTTCATTCTCAGGATAGAAGCACCTCTGTTGAAGGAATTGATAGATCAATGGCACTTGGCTCATAATGTTCATCAAACATTGGATCAAACAATTTCTTCAAATCATCTTCGATGGAGGTACATATGGAGTTCATTGGAGAAGAATTTGGTACAAGGGATGAACCAATGGGACTATTTTGAAGTGCGGGTCCGAATCGGATTGTCCAGAGCCATTTGACCGGACACTTCATCGAACGTAACGTGAATAGTTTCCATGATATCTCGAGTTCTTTTGTTGTAGATTCGTAACCCTTCTTGTTTGGTGCATAACCTACAAAACTCCAATGTCTCGCTTTAGCTCTTAATTTACCTAAATCTTGACCGTCATTTGTTGGATAGCACAAAGCACCAAACACACGAAGATAGGATAAATCAGTTTTCTTTTATGAACAAGTTCATATGGAGTTTTTCCATGAGAGGTGTGAATAAGGAACGATTTTGGGTGTAGTAGCAAAGTGGCAATGGCTTCACCCATAGAAACATTGGAACCTTTGAATAAATTAGCATTGTTCTTGCGGCTTCCACAAGAGTTCGATTTGCCTTTCAACTACACCGCTCGCTGAGGAGTTCGTGGAACACTTCTTTGATGACCGATTCCAATACTTTCATAAAATTGACTTAAGTCTCGGTTAACTAACTCGTGCCATTGTCGGCTCGAACAATTCTAACCGTGTTGTTAAGACGAACTCAAGTTGCTTGATAAGTTTGATGATGACGGCCGGAGTTTCATCCTTAGTCCTCAAGAACTTTACCCAAGTAAATCTAGAGTAGTCATCAACAACGACTAAAATATATCTCTTCCCATTAATCGCTTGCACTCTCATTGGTCCGCATGCATCCATATGAAGGGTATGAAGAACTTCCATTACGTAGTTTGTGGGTTTTGGTTTGTGGGCATATTTCGTGCTTTTTCCCAATTGACAAGTCGAGCAAAGATGATCTTTCTCATATTTTAACTGGGTAAGCCTCGACAAGATCCTTTCTCGAAAGATTGTTTATGGTGCCAAGTTCAAGTGATTGAGACGACGATGCCATAACCAAGATTTTGTTTTAGAAGCCTTTGACAAGAAGCAAATTGGAGAGGACTTCATCATGTCATCGATAGAGATGGTGTATAAGTTAGAACCTCGAGTGCCTCTTAATAATTCTACACCATCAAGTTCTCTAACGAAGCAAGTATGTTTTCAAAAGCCACTTCAAGATCGGAATCACGTAATTGACCAATGTAAAACAAGTTATGACCAAGACCTTCCACATAGTATACCCGGAAATTACACTATCTCCACCACATAATCACCATATCCCATAATAGCTCCAAAATGGTCGCTTTCGAATCTAATAGCCCAATAAATTTACTCACGGTTCATGAGCCGTGACCGTCACCAAATATATGTTGAATAACCGAGTCCAAATACCGAGGACGATTTGTACGACCGCATTTGAACACGCATAAGAATGGATAATCGATAATTTGGAACCCCATGAACGATTGGGTTCCGCTTTGGTTAGTACACATTATTGGAGCACCCACATCAAGAATAGGAGATATGACCTCATTAGTATTGGTTGCAACACTAGTAGTGACAAAGGGACCTGTTTGAGGTATGTTCACTTCTTAAAGGTATGATTCTACCAAGGGCTTCCATTTCTTAGAAGGTATGGATCTAGACAACTTAGGGCAAGATTCATTCAATTTGAATTTTCTCGCCAAGAGGTTTCCATTGATAACCCATATTGCTAAATTTTCTTCCCGTAGGCTTCCAACAGCTTGCTAACCTTTTTCTTTTTAGGCTTCCGGATCTCCTTAACATGTCTAGCATTTTTATATTCTTGATGGAGTATTATCAACATTAATCACCTCATTCTCGTAACATTTATGATTAAGACCGTAAATCAAACATTCATTACATGTTTTGCAAAAGGCAAGAGAATTTAATTAATTACAAGACGCTTATAGCTAATACTAGAATCAACACGATTCGCTTTATTCATTTCAAACTTATTCTTCCTAGGGTGTTCTTCTACTAGCTTTTCTTCAACACTTTTGGTTGGCAAGATCCTATTTCGCATTGTATTGCTCAAGGCTTTGACCCGCTAACCTTAGTATTGCCGACACTCCGTAGAAGGAACAACAGAATATTAGTTGGTGAAACTACACTGTGCCTTGGTGGTCTAGAAGTGCTGGGTTCTGAAGTTTTGTGAGGCACATTAAAAGTCACATTCTTATCCTTAGGCATAGAACTGGGTGCTACTATTCTATCTCGCCTATTGCAAAATTTCGGACATGTGACAATTATGTACTCTAAGAGTTCTTGAGATCGTTTGGCATCCATGCAAGCATAGGCAATGGTACTATCATGAGGTTTTTCTAATCTTTCATCTTCAAAAATCTCACGAAGAGCCTTTAAACTTTCCTTAAGAGATGAGAGATATGCTTTATGTGCAATTTCATTATTCCTAATGGGCGGGGAATATATAACATATCAATAGCATACTTATCACAATCAGAGACTTTAGGAACAGAGTACTTGCAATTGGGGATTGGCAACTTTCCTTTTACCTCACGCTTAAGATCCTCAATATCATTAAGTAAAGAAGTTATCTTTTCAATTTGTTTGTCATGTGTAACTTTAAATGAATCACATAACTCTTTGTTTTGATCATTAACCTTTGAATTTTCAGTTTTAAAACAAGCATTTTCCTTTTGTAAGTTATAAATGATGTTTTGAAGTTGGAAATTCGAGAATCTAAAGGTGGAGGCACATGGGAACCGCTACATCCTCTTTTCACCTTTCGCCAGAAATTTGAGCTTTCAACCTTTGATCGTGTTATAATGAGCTCGAATTTGTTCATCACGCTTGTTGATTTCAAAAATGCATCAAACTCAGAGCATCGACGATGTCTTGATATTTGAGGTTTTAACATTTTCTTTGAGATGTTGATATTTTAATTGCAAAGCAAAATGTTCAACTTCTAATTTTGAAAGATGTTTAACCGATTATCATGATCATCCTGTTCAATTTTCTCATGCAATTTTGAATTCGTTTTTTCAAGCTCAATGACACGATCATGGGAAACTTTTAAAGCAACAGATAATTCATGAAATTGAGATGCAGTAATAGAAGAATTAGTAGCAACATAGAACACATCTTGAGCAACACATTGAGAGATCAAGTTCTCATTTAGTATATGCAGATTCTTCCTTTCAATTTCATTGTATTTTAGTTCCTGTTCATAATCATTGACTTCAACTATCATTGCATCGAATTCCTTTTCCATTTCTTTAATATCAGTGTTTATTCCAATTTTAAGACTCTCAAATTGTCCTTTTAATTGTTTAAAGAAAGGCATGACTTCGGTTAAGTAGCATTCTTTCATTTGCTCAAAACCCTTTCCCCTCAAGAATTCCCGGGTGTGATTCTCTTCTTACACGCTTTCTCAAAATCAACAAACAAATTGATAAACAACATATAGGCCGATTAAGGTCCCGCTATTAGTGGCAATAGATCTAGGAACTAGGTGCATTGGTGTATTAGAGGATACACAGTTGCTTTTGGCAATTTCCTAAGGGAGGGTTAGAAACAACAAGATTCTCTCGCTTTTGCTTATCTAAATCCATTTTCCAAAACACTTGTTCGGAGTTAGAAGTGTCTCGAGTCTTAAACTTGTTTAAGGAGATCCGCTTTTCCTTAGTGTAATCATGAGGTTTGATCGTTATGTTATTCTTTTACACTCGTGATTTTCAAGCTTCTTGTTCATTTTCTCCCTAGTGACTTCATCTCGATTTCTTATCTTCCTCCTGCACTCAACGCAACTAGGTTTCGCCTAGGCTTAAGGATTTCATTACCATCATAAAGTACCTTATGAGCAGCTCTAGCCTTTTAATAACCTCGTGACTTGGTTCCTCAACAAGGGGAACGCTATGCTTATCGCTTAAGATTCTATGCTTAGTGATCATGTGAGCAATCAATGGTATTCCTTGTACGCATAACTTATTCTCAAGTTTGTTTTTCAAAGTTTTAGATTGGAAAAATCATTCAAAAGTTTTGATTCCTTAGCATTGAATTCTTGCTTAAGCATTTTCACATTTTCTTGAAGTTCTTGTTTTTGCTTAGCGCTTTAGAAAGCTTTTCTTGTAAGGAGTTTAACTCTTGTTTTAATACTTCTTCTTCTAAAATTACTTTTTCCGATAATTGTACGCATTTGGTTATCCATATCCCGCTCACGGGTAGTTAACTCAAACTTAGCACTGCTCATAAATAGCAACTTGTTCCTTATAGGTATTGAGCTCATGGTCAAGGAATCATCAGCACAAATGCAAGGTATTCATCATGCATGCATTCATTGTTAATTGCGTAAGATTCATCACTAGGTACAACAAGATCGTCATCTTGTTTCACATATTGTTCATATGGGATAACATTGTTATTTCCCATATTTTCAATATCCGACTCAATGACTTCAGAGATTGTACTTCATGGTGAATCTTTTGCTCATCAACCACATCATATAGTTTGAGTACCTCTTTAATGATGGATTCCTTGGATGGACTGGCTTGTTGAGATGAAGAGGTCATTGGAGAGATATTAGCCATGAAGATAGTTTGTGCACATGGTTCATCATCAACGTCCGAGTCAAATGCATCACACCGCAACTTGAAAGGCGTTGGGATTGTTCTCGAAAAGATGCACCGTTGTTCGTCCACATCTCCATCATATGTTCTAGCATTCCCATCGACAAGAACAACAACTCCTCTTCATTCAACATTACACCATTATCTTGTGCTTGAACCAACAACATCTTGTCCTCAAGTATTCTCGCTTTGAGGGCGTTTTGGTTGAGTACAGCTTCCTAGCAATGTGCCCTTCTTCACCACAGCTTGTAGCACTTGATTGGCTTTGCTTGACCCCGGTTTCCATTCCTTCCCAATTCGATTTCCAAGATAGCCTCTACCAGCCCACCTCTTCCTTGTTCGATCGCTTTCTTGAACTGGTTGAACAAGAACTTTTCCATCTCTCGACCAAAGCATGGTTGTGTAGATTGGATGCGCCCCGATCTCATTGTTAGTGTGAAGTCTGTTGGTATGTGGGGAGAAGGTTAAGTTTTGTTTAACCATAAGAGCCAATTTATTGATAAAGTGCTCCATGACTTCATCGAGTTAGGTTGCTTATATCCCGAATCGTGAACGGGCTTGTGATTATCATTTCCATGGGTGTGACTTGTGATGCTTTGGTGAAAAATGCGCTTGTATCATTTGATGAGCTTGTTTCTCCCGGTTGAGATTTGAACTGTTCTAGAATCCTTTTTCAAACATAGCATGTTTCTCATTCTCAAGAAGGAAGGCATACAATTGCTCATAGTTGGTGTTCTTTAGTCCTTTTGTAAGCTTCACGTAAGTGACAAACTTGTGCCATTCGGGATTCATATTGTTTACTTAATTTTGAGTTCAAATGAATGTTTGGCATAGTCATCTTGATATTCCTCATATCATTCACCACTTGTGGAATCTCACGTAATATTCATAAACACCTTCTTCGTGTTTCATCTTAAAGTGCTCAAATTCATCATACAATTGTGATTCTCTGTCTTCGATAGTCAATTCGTAACCCGAGAGAAGCATCTTGACATTATCCCAAACCGCCTTGGCTTCGTGTTGTGATTGATAAGCTTGTAGATATCTTTTGGAAGACCTTGAAGAATAATATTTGAAGCCCCGATATCAAGATCGAATCTCTTTTCTCCTTATCGTGAGTTCATCATACATCTTAGGTCTATCCATTCCATAAACTATTGTTCCATCCGCAGCAGATCAATCATGTCTCTAGTAGTCTCAACTCGATAAGGTCCTTCATCAATAGACTTAAGGATGTTAACCCCATTCTCCTTTCCTAAGCAAGACAACCCGATTCTTTGTGACCAAGACTCATAGTCGGCCTCATCAAGCATAGGAGGACGAGTATCGATCCCGCACTTGCACATCATCAAGAACGGAAGACATGTTTAAATTCTACGGATTTTACAAATCTTTGACTTAACCGGAAATAGATACTTTCACGGATTTTACAAAATCAAGAGATAAACCAGAAACTTATACACTTATGCGTAGACAAGAGAGTTACGCGTAGGAACTTATGCGTAGATGAGAGCTACGCGTAGATGAGAGCTTATGCGAGCAGTTTACGCGTAACTTACAACTTACTTAGTAGACACAAGCTTACGCCAGAGACAGAGTTTACGCAGAGACTAGAGCTTACGCAGTAGGGTTTTAGGGTAAAATACTTAAGTTTATGCGTAAACCAAAGCTTAGGCGTAAGAACCTTATGCGTAAGTTTCCTTAGGCGTAAGACAAGCTTATGCGTAAGAAAAAGCTTATGCGTAAGAATTGTTACGCGAAGTTTTATGCTTATGCGTAAAATTAGGGTTTTACCAAAACGATCTCTTACACTTCACAAAGGTACGAGATATCCAAAGTCAAGTGTTTTTCGTGCTTATCCAAGCAAGAAGAACACCGAGTAACCACCGTAAATGAAGATCAAGTGAAAAATTCCTTACGCGTAGGATTAGGGTTTTGATACGCGTAGGAAGTACAAATTTTGCCAAACACGCTTTTATGATCAAAACCTTTAGAAAACTTGATTAAGATGATAACACAACCTTAAAACACCAAAACAACAAAGCTTGAGGATCAAAACCACCTTTCTCTTATGCGTAGGTTCGCATACACGTATCCAAACACTCTTAAAACCAAGAAAACTCGTAAAGTTTGAAACTTTTGCAAGAAACCGAAAGTTTAACACTCAATAAACCTTAACCCACAAGAATCTTGGATTAAAAGTGAAAATTTAAAGCTTTAAAGATTTCAAAACTCGATACGAGACAACCCTTTTACGCCAGAAACAAAACCAAACCTTAACCCAACAATAACAATCAAACCAAGAACATGAGAGATCAAACCATGGCTCTTGATACCATTTGTAGGATCTTGGTTTGTTAAACAAGAGGTGCGGCTAGGTTAAGAGTTTAGAGAGAAAGTGGGAGAAGATGGGAACCCTAGAGAGACAAAGAAAATATATTATGAGGTCCAACCCTTTGCCTTGGAGGCAAAGGGTATTTATAGGGTACAAGCATAGACGCCTACTTTAGGTCGTGGATCGCATACAATGGGTAAAGACCCGTCCGTCCTCCACGGTGTTACAAAGTAATCTAAATACTAACACCGAATAACTACGACTACGAGCTTTTAACGAGTATACATACTGAGGTGACCGACACTTTAAGTAATCGGATTTACTAAATCCCAACACCTAGGGCTTCCATACCTAGAATTTCTGGCAGTACCATGATTGGGTGAAAACCTAGCAGTACTTTGAGAAGGTACTGTTTTTGACTTATCAGTACCTTGAAAAGTGTTTGAAGGTACTAGAGGTTTTGAAAAAGGTCGTCTCTGGTGAGGGTACCTATAGTCTTGTGAGAAGTTGCTATGGTTAACCCTATGTGAATGATTCCAGACTGGTTTGTTCTCTCTAGGCTTATGATTAGTAGATCTGTTCTTTGGGAACTTGCTTAGATACTCTGAGTGAAAGTCACCGTGCTTAATCAAATGATCAGGACTGTAATAAACAAAACACAATTTTTGACCTGTAATCCCAAAATTGCTTCTTCTATGTGTATGACCAAACCTATCCTGTCTTCTAGGTGAATGATGAAAATTATTATGTTGAAAGGGTTTCCTTGAAGGTACTGGTGAAGGTGTAGCAGTACTTTGTGATAAAGGTACTGCATGACTCTTAACACTATCATCATTAGGTTTCTCAACTGTTTCTTTTGGGGTTTCAGAACTAGATGGACTTGTATTATATTTACCAGTAAGCTTTTTCCAAAACTCTAGACTGTCTACTCCAAAACGAGAGACATCTGGCCTAAGTGGTTGATGACTACCAGTGGGATGAGGGACAGCATGATAACCTGAGTTTTCCTTAAATTCAGGAGGTGTTTGACTAAGTGAATCCTCATTACTAGATGTATCTACATAGTTAATGAGTTCATCATCACTAGTTGTTATATCCTCATAATCTAGGTCCTCATCACTAGGTGAGTTCTCTTCTGAGCTACTAAAGTCCATACCAAAACCTAGTCCAGTTCTAATAAAGGCTCTTCTCTGTTTTTTAACAAAAGTAACATGTGAAAGGCCAGCTTCTCCCCAAGCAGCAAGTTTTTCTAACAATTCATCCCTTTCCTTAGTTAACTTTTCAATCTCAGAAACCTTACATCCTAACTTCCATTCACTTAATTTTAACTGGTAATCCTGTTGTGCATACTTTTCAGCCCAAGCCATTTCATTATTTTCGTGTGTTATTATTTTGGCTTCCATTGACTCTAAAGTTATTTGGTAACCAGCTACTTCAGACCTAGCCGTTCTACACTTATCTCTTTCAGTCACATAATCATTAAGCACTTTTTGATAAAAGTCATGACACTTAGAACATACCTCAGAAATAGGGGGTGAACTTGGTAAGTGGCTACCATAGCAAGCAGAACAGGTTCATCTTTACTCTCCATGCTCCAATCAAAGCTTCTTAGACCATCTTTGGCTTCCATAGCAGCAGATCCTTGTTCCTCATCAAAAGATGTGCTCCAATCATCTAGCTTTTCCACTGAGTCTTCCACTGCTACCATACAATAGGTTACTAGTTCATCATCAAACTCACCACTCCAGTCAACCTCTGATAGATTCTCTTGAGCAACCAAAGCTTTTGTTTCAGTAATAGGAATTTCTTTGAGCTCTAGCTTTGGTTTCTCAGTCATCCTGTTTGCTTGATATTTAGCAAACCTGCATTCCCTTGCAAAATGTGCAGTCTTTTGACAATTGAAGCATTCAATCTTGGATTTGTCAAAAGTAATACCCTGTTTTGGTTTGAAGTCAATGCCTCTTCTTGTCTTCTTCATAAACTTCTTGATCCTTGCAGTGATCATAGCAACTTGCCACCGATATCAATTTCTTCAAGAGCATCCTCTTCAACTGTGATAGATCTTCTTCATAAGTAATGTGGGGTAGCTTGTCGTGCAAAGAAAGAGCATACGACTTCATCCGAGTGGATGGTATTTGATGGTGTGGGTTGTCGAGCAAGGGTGGGGTAGAGTAGCAAAAGATTTGAGCAACAAGATTTGAGTAGGAGAAGCAAGATTTTTAGTGGAAGTACCGCCTCTTTCGGATGACAAAAGGCAACTCGTGAGATTTTGAACTAGTTTGGCCATTCATCTCATGTTCATACACCTTCGATGATTGTAAAGATCATCAAAGTCCATGACATCCGCATCGTGTTTTCCTCCGATCATTGTAGCAATAACATGCCATGTAGATGGCAAACTCCTTAAGAACTTTAGATTGGCATCTTCAACAGATACCTTCGCATTGTATAACTCCAAAGATGTCGAGAAGATTTTGAAACCGTCATAGGCAAAGATCAAGACCTTCTCTTTCACCAACAGTGAAAGTTTCAAACTGTTGCTTTAACAAATTTTTGTGCATCTTCTTGGAAGCATCATTACCTCCAAACCGTGTCTTTAGAGCAACCCATAACTGTTTAGCATCCTTAGCATCATGAAATTTGAGTAGGTGACCATCAGGAATAGCAGACAAGAGGATGTTGAGAGCCTTCTCTTGATTCCTGATTGTAGCAGCTGGCAAGATGGGTTTAGGTGCTTTAGGTTGTCCAGGTATGTCTACAGGTTCGTCCACAACTTCATTGCCATTGACAATCACATTCCACAGTGCATGGTCTATGATTGCAATATACTGCCTCATCTTCATGCTCCATAGATCGTATTCTCCCTTCTTGATGATTGGTATTCTAAGTGAGGTGATGGATGGTGGTGGAACAGCTTCACGACATCTTTAGGTTTTTGTTGTTGACTAGGTTTTAGGGTTTCTTCTTAGTCAGAGTTTCCACACAAGCTCTGATACCACTTGTTGGATCGATGTACTCTAACCAAACTAACTATATAACTTGTTAAGGGTTTAACAACCTCGGATAAATCCTAAGTTATTAACAATGAAACACTGAGCAAACTCTATTAAGTATGCGGAATTTACTTAACAAAGCTAAGAAGAATATAACTTTAACTTTCAACGATTTTATTAATAACTCTAAATCTGCTTGTTATGCAGACTCTTTAACAACTCTAAAACACTAATAATACGTATTGTAAACTTGTGAGCTCGTAGACTCGTACCTCTAATGCCAACCTAGGGGTCCTTTTATAGGCTTTAGGATAACCCTAGTCGGTTTACAATTTGTAACCTTGTACGACAAGTAATCTAAACAAAGAATATTCTAGAATAACAAAGCTTTCCATAAACGAATATAGCAGTTCTTTAACTTTGCAGTATTTTGACTTCGACAGCAGTACTTTGACTTTTTCTTTAGCAGTACTTTGACTTCTTCTAGTACTTTGTCATTCTTCAGCACTTTCATATCCCAACATTGCGTGATCAAACTTAATATTTTTTTGTCATCTTAAAATCTTAACAAGGATTTCAAGTGTTAAAAGCAAAAGGATTAGAACACCATCTAATTACTTGATCAAAAATGTTGAAACCATTGTCATAATCAGACAAAGTAAATTGTTCAATCTAGTCTAGGCAAGTGTAGTTTTAATATATTGAATTCTCCATTATTGTTACTATTTTGCTTGCTATTTGCGTAATTATTGTTAAGCTCGTTAATCTCAAACTCATGTTTCAAAACTAAACAAATCCATGTGAAGGACCTCGGCTTGCCAAATCATTTCTTGCCACACACGGACGAGTATACTTGCTCGTATGTGTTTCCTTTGAATCATTGGTAGATTACCTTTTTGTGAGTTTTGATAATTTTTTGTGCCTTACTTTCATTCCCATCTTGTGGCCTAGGAAAATTTTTTTTGCAGTAACCGCCGGCTGGACACCCCAACCGCGTGGCTTAAACATACTGAGAAAAAAAAAACTGTCCCAACCGCACGGCTGGTGTCCCAACTGCCACGGTTGGAACCTTCTGTGAATCCTCTCAAACCCAGCCGCCGGTCAACCACCCAAACCACCGCGACTGAGCAGTTCTGAATAAAAAAATTGCAATAATCGTCGGTCAGCCACCCTAACCGCGCGGCTCAAACAATCTGAGAAACAAAAACCATCCCAACAGCACGGCTGGTATCCCAACGGCCACGGTTGGAACCTTCTATGAATTCTCTCAAACCTAGTCGTCGGTCAGCCACCCAACCGCAGCACTGAGCAGTTCTGAATAAAAAGAAATTATTATTTTATTTTAAGTTTTAATATTTTTTGATTGGCTCGTTCTTAACTTATATGACCACTCGCTCTTTAAGAGAAAATCTAAGTACACTAGTGTCCAATCCCGAAAGTTTATTCTGAAAAACCAAAAAGAAACACCCGTTTATTCCAAAAGAGGAAAGGAAACCAAGAATCGTTAACCCACCTTTCGATAACCTTTCAAAAGTTCATCTTATAGTTGACCTTTTTCAAGTATTACCATTCCCAATGGCCGATGGTCGACCTATGTGGGCCACCAATAGGGTTGTAGCTTCTACACATGCGGCCGCTATTGTTCTCGTTAATCTCGAAGATAACTTTACTATCAAAGGTCATCATCTTTCGATGATCAAAGACATCAATTTTATGGTCGAGTTCTATCCAATCCCTACAAACATTTCGCCGATTTCCTTGAAATTTGTGACATGTTTCGTTATGGAAATACCGAAGCAAATGCAATTCCTCTCAAACTCTTTCCATCGTCTCTCACCGGAGAAGTGAAAATTTGGTATAAGGAATTAAGCCCTGGAGTGATTACAACTTGGGACCAAATGAGAGAAGCCTTTGTTGGACGTTTCTTTCCTCCGGCCATGTTTGATAGCCTCTTAGGTAAAATTCGTAGTTTCACTCAAAAGGAAGGAGAAAATCTTGTCGAAGCTTGGCTTCGAAAGAAAAACATGCTCCAAAGTTGTCATGGACATGGTTTGTCGGGTGGTAATATCATCCAACTCTTTTACCATGGTCTTGATGACTCGACTTAAGGAATCCTTGACGCAGGAGGAATCTTCCTCTACAAGACCCCTAACGAAGCTTACAATTTACTTGAAGATAGAGAACTTTTGAAGCTCTATTGGTCTAAGGATGCCAAAACCAAACCTCAAAGAAAAACCGTTGCGTTCTCCAAAGAACGAATGAAAATTCCAAAATCATGGAAATGATGAAAGATCTCACATAAAAAATCGATTCCAAATTCCAAAGTGATGATAAACCGAGTTATTGTGAAGGAAACCATTCATCATCAGAATGTGATGATAAACCCATGGGAGGTCCCGAAGCGGAAGCTAGTTATGTTTATGGAGGATATCGTGGAAATTATTATGGTAGAAATTCTATATATTGGCAAGATCGTCCACCCAGGGATGATAATCGTAGTTCACAACCTCGTGATGACAATCATCAATCCACTCGTGATGATAATCGTTCATCATCACAAACACCCGAAAAGACACTCGAATAATCTGATTTTGAGAGAACAATGCGAGAATTTGTGAATGCTCAAAAGTCAACTAATGACTTTATAAAAAATCAATTCTTTAACATCAAAACAAAAGTTGAGCAAGGTCAAAAGAACCATCAGGCATCTATACAAGACCTTGAAACCAAATTTGGTCGTCTTTCCGACCAATTTACTGCCAGACCGTCTGGTACACTTCTGAGCAATACCCAAACAAACCCAAAACCATAATCATATGGATCCTATCGTCCACCTCAAATGAGAAATGAGCATGTAAATGATGTATTCATACGTAGTGTCCTATCATATGATCCACCACCAAATCCAAACCAAACAACCACTGTCATCCATGATGATAGCGAGGATGATGTTGAGGAGGAACCCAAGGAAGATGAACCAATTCTTTCTCAGATTTTACTACACCACTCAAAGTGTATAAACCAAGAATTCCATATCCTCAACGCTTGAGGAAAGAGAAGATGGAAGAACAATATGACAAGTTCATCGACATGATCAAAGAAGTTAGAATCAACGTACCTCTCATTGATGTACTAGCTGGCATGCCCAATTATGGGAAGTTTTTGAAAGAAATTGTGAGCAACAAAAGTAAAATGGAAAATATTTCTGCTACCTTCTTAAATGAAGATTGCTTAGCCATTTTTGAAAACAAACTCCCAAAAAAACTCGGTGATCCTGGAAGTTTTCTCATCCCATGCACCTTGTGAAATTCAATCACATGTGATGCTTTAGCCGACCTCGGAGAATGTATCAATCTAATGCCCTACTTGTTGTATGCAAAGCTTTCAATAGATACTCTGAAACCCACAAGAATGAGTATACGATTAGCAAATCATACTATCCAATATCCTAATGGAGTAGCTGAGAATATGCTTGTTCAAGTTGGGCAATTCATCTTTCTCGTTGATTTTGTGATCCTTGAAATAGAGGAAGATAGCAAAGTTCCCTTAATCTTAGGAAGACCTTTCCTAAACACCGTTGATGCTATTATTCGAGTCAAGATTAAAGAACTCAATCTCGGAGTTGGAGATGAAAGAATTTCCTTTCAAATCAATCAAGCAATCAAATACTCTCATGCGAATGATGACACCTATTTTAGCATTGATGTTATCGATGAAATAACAGAAGAAACATTTGATGAGTTCCTTGATGAAAAGATAGATTCTCACGAAATATCTGGACAAATAAGCAATGAAGATTTCGACAGAGAATTCTCCGAACTTATGGATATAAAAACTAAAGAAGTTTCTGAGGAAGAAATTGATACCAACTATGAAGAGTTGGAATTCAATGAACAAATGAGAATCAAAACCTCTATCGAAGATCCAACGGTTGATCTCGTCTTGAAACATCTTCCCGATCATCTCGAATATGCCTTTTTGGAAGAGAATTCTCTTCTTCTAGTTGTCATATCTTCATCACTCAAACCTGATGAAAAAGAACGTCTTGTTTATGTGCTTATTAATCGCAAGGAAGCTTTCGCTTAGAAAACCTCTGACATTCGAGGCATAAGCCCAAATTTTTGCAAGCACAAGATCAATTTTGAAAACGATTCCAAACCCGTTGTTCAAAGACAACCAAGACTCAACCAAAATATGAAAGAAGTTGTTAAAAAAGAAATAATCAAACTTCTTGATGCTGATACCATTTACCCCATCGAGGATAGTTCATAGGTGAGTCCCGTTCACTGCGTTCCTAAGAAAGGAGGAATAGCCATTGTAATAAATGAATGAAATGAACTCGTTCCTACTAGAACCGTCATTGGTTTGCGTATATGTATTGATTATCAAAAATTGAACGACGCTACTAGAAAAGATCATTTTCCTCTGCCGTTCATGGATCAAATGTTGGAAAGAATTGCGGGGAGCAAATTACTTTGCTTTCTTGATTGATTTTTCGGATATTTCCAAATTCCAATTGATCCAGATGATCAAGAAAAGACCACATTCACATGTCCTTTTGGAACCTATGCTTATAAATGTATGCCTTTCATTCTTTGTAACACACCTACAACCTTTCAAAGGTGCATGATTGCTATTTTTCAAGATATGCTTGAAACCTCCCTGGAAGTTTTCATGGACGATTTCTAAATTTTTGGAGACTCATTCGAGTTGTGCCTTTCAAATCTTGATAAAATGCTAGAAAGATGCAAAACCGCTCATGTCATTCTAAACTAGGAAAAATGTCATTTCATGGTGACCGAAGGAGTTGTGCTTGGTCATAAGATTTCGAGTGAAGGAATCGAAGTTGATAAAGCAATAATAGATGCCATCGCCAAATTACCACCCCCAACTAACATCAAAGGCATTAGGAGTTTCCTAGGACATGCGAGAGTCTACCGCAGATTCATCGAAGATTTCTCTAAAATATCTCGTCCCATGACGAAACTTCTTGAGAAAGATTCAGTCTTCAATTTTGATGAAGAATGCATCAAGGCATTCAAAACACTAAAAAATAAGTTGACAAATGCACCGATTATGGTTTTACCAAATCGGTCCCTGCCATTTGAACTTATTTGTGATGCAAGTGATTTTGCTGTGGGAGCGGTATTAGGAAAACACGATGGAAAACATTTTTGTCCTATTTACTTTGATAGCAAGACACTGAACAGCGCTCAACAAAACTACACGATCACTGAAAAAGAACTTTTGGTTGTAGTTTTTGCATTTGACAAATTTTGTTCTTATCTCGTCTTGTCAAAAACAATCGTATTCACCGATCATTCATCTCTCAAATATCTGTTTTCCAAACAATATGCTAAACCACGTCTTATCCGATGGATTCTGTTACTTCAAGAATTTGACATCGAAATCCAAAATAAGAAAGGCGCGGAAAATGTAGAAGCAAATAATTTGTCTCAATTAGAAAACCCTAATTTAGATGAATTTGATGAAGATGAGATCGACGATAACTTTCCCGATGAAACACTTATGGGAATTGAAAATGAAGAAGATTTTTCGTGGTTTGCAGAATTTGCAAATTATCTAGTCGGAGGAGTGTTACAAAAAGGTCTAACTCATACTCAGCGTAGTAAATTTTTGGCAGATCTAAAACACTATTTCTGGGATGAACCGTATCTATTTAAAATGTGTCCCGATGGGATAATTAGAAGATGTGTTTACGGTCCCAAAACTCTAAAAATTTTCAACGAATGCCATTACGGCCCAACTAGAGGACATTATGGTCCATCTACAACCGCTAAAAAGTCTTTGATGCTGAATTTTATTGGCCAAGGATTTTGAATGAAGCGCATACGCTCGTTCAAAACTGTGATGCTTGCCAAAAGTCCGATAGTCTTTCTCGAAGAGACGAAATACCACAAAAAAGCATCCACGTTTGTGAAATCCTCGATATTTGGGGAATTGACTTCATGGGTCTTTTTCCTAAGTCTCATAAATACGAATACATCCTCGTCACTATCGATTATGTTTCAAAATGGGCCAAAGCTGAAGCCTTACCCAGAAACGATGCACGAGTCGTTGTAAATTTTCTGAAAAAGCTTTTCTCTCGATTTGGAATTCCAAAAGCTTTGATAAGCGACATAGGTACCCACTTCTGTAATCATCAAATGGAGAAAGCCATGAAAATATATGGTGTCCGTCATCATTTTGCCACTGCTTACCAACCTCAAGCAAGTGGCCCGGTTGAAAATACCAACAGAGCCTTAAAAAGAATACTTGAAAAACGGTTAAGGATAATCCTTCCGTTTGGTCAAGAAAACTCGATGATGCTCTGTGGGCATTTAGAATGGCATACAAAACTCCAATTGGCACAACTCCATATAGACTCATATATGCTAAAACTTGTCATTTGTCATTCAAAATCGAACATCTCCATACTGGGCTTTGAGGAGATGTAATCCCGATCTCAAAATCGCTGGAGAAAAACGATTTTTACAATTACACAAACTCGATGAGTTGAGACTCCAAGCGTATGAAAATTCCAAGCTGTATAAAGCTCGAACAAAAGCTTATCATGATTAAAAAAAAAAAAAAAAAAAAAAAAAAAAAACTTAGAATCCGGAAAGAATTCAAAGCCGGAGACAAAGTGATTTTTTCAATCTAAGTACAAATTCAAAGCTCCCAAGCTAAGAACCAAATGGTATGGTCCATTCGTGGTAAAACATGGTTTGCCATCCGGATATGTCGAATTATACGACAAACATGGTGGAAGTTTCATTGTTAATGGATATCGTATCAAAATTTATCATGACGAAGAGCAATTGAATGAGTTGTCAAGTGAGGAAATTCCACTTGAACGTTTCGATAAATTCAAAACTATTACCTTTATGGCATCTTTTTCGAACAATTTCACCAAAACCATTCCACGGGCTTCATAAAAAGGTTTCATCTATAATGTTGCACCAAGTATTTGTAATACTGCCAAGTTGCACGACATTGATAAGACCAGTAAAGGAATAGTGAAAGGAAATGTGATTTATATTCCCAATAATTTGAGGAAGATATCCAAACATAAACCACGAAAATGAGGAAGATCGAGTCAGGATGATGACTCGTTAATAAAGTAAGCGCTTCTCGGGAGACAACCCGTGTATATTTTTAATCGTTTGTTTATCTTTCCGACCCATTGTTTAAACCATAAGTGTGGGGGCGTCACATTATAAACCCAAAGATCCAAAAATATTTTGCATTTTGTGTGCTTGTTTTTTTTGTGTATATGAATATTACTATAGGTGATGATACTTGAATACGAAGATGTAGAATCGGTCGATCTCAGAAGCTCATGCTAGCTACATCATTTGAAGTTCGATCACGATTCCTAGGCTCAGGCAGTTTCATTTCTCTTATGATTCAATTTCTCTATTTTTCATGATGCATTATTCTTTACATTTAGGAGAATGTTAAACTTAAGTGTGGGGGGGGGGAATAGGAAAGTGAAACCAGTTTTAAAATTTTCGTATATTTTTCAGCCTAAATTTCAATTGTTTTCCCTTGTGATCTAGTTGTTTTCACGCATATATGTTAATATATTAGAATAACTAGATTAACCACTGATAAAAACATGTAATTTTTGAAAATTCGAGATGTGTCCTAATTGATATTGCAATCCATTTGGGATCGATAACATTGCTAGCACATTTGTAGCACATTTGTAGCCTATTCCACTAATTCTGTGAGGATCTAAACCTATTTATATAAAACATACATCTTTTATGCTTGATCTTTTGCTATGAGTGTGATGGTGATTTTATTTATTCTAGAACTTGTACTTGTAAATCATTACCAGAACGCAGTGAGATCACATTCGTGTGATAAAAGTGTATTCGCGTGATAAGAGGCAACTTTAGGAATCAACCAAATGGCCTTCCATTTACATCTAATGATATTTACCTAACCACATCGGTTAGTTAACCACTAATATGGACCCATTTGTTAGCATTCATTTTTAGTGCTACATGTCATTAGTACACCTACTGAGCCATCATTTTCATTTTGTTACAACCAGAAAAATACAAAAACATTTTAAACTTTTAGCCTTAACCTTACCCATAGTCAAGTCTTGGTTGGTTAATAGCTACTTGGAAAGATGGTTGTTATGTGGTAAATCCTTGAATTTTGAAGTTGCAAACTCCATGTTACTCTCATAGAAGATCTATTGGAATTATGATCGATGGCCGAAAAATATGGCCGGTATAATTAAAAATAAATCATCGCAACTATGAGGTGACAAAAATAGCCAATGAGCTATAAAGTATGATATCGATCGATCAAGTATGGAATTCCCAAGTTCATGAGATATTGGTTGACGTAGCTCATAACAATTGGTTTATAGACTTTGACTATTTGTAAAGTTTCTTTTACACCTCACATATATACATCCCATGCCTTATCCATACCCTTATAAACCTGAAGCCTAATGATACAACCCAAATAAAAGTCCTCTTAGATGTTTACACTTGGTGCTTACATCATGTCGGTGGAGTTTTGTTTCTTGTACAAGCCTATGGTAATATTTAGATCATGACTGAGTAATGAGTGTGATTTTCTTATATACTCCACCACCAATAAAATGAGTGTTCAGTGAATTATACTTCATTTCTTTTCCGTGAGGTGCTTAAACATGTTATCAAGCAAGAGAATCATTAAGGTATTGTCAAACATCTCGATTTTTCTTTAATAAAGCTTAAAATATGAATCTTATCTCGTACTTGTACTTGATGGATTTGCATCTCGTTTTTCTAAATTATTTCTTTGTATCATGTGGATGTAATTTTTTAAATCTAGATTTTCTTGAGGGCAAAAAAAGTGTAAGTATGGGGAGATTTGATAATGCTCATTTTATATATATTTTAGTCGCATTATTTGTATGTTTTTGCATATTATTTGGTTGTGTTTGTGAACATTTTATGCTTAAAAAGGACAAAAGATACATGAAGGTTTAGGTACAACTAAGTCTAAGGAAATAACAAGAAAGACGAAGAAAAGTCGTTGAATCAATAACTTATGCACAACGGAAGATTCCATTCATAATAAAGACCTCGGGAAGATCATCAAAGATAAAGAATCAAGTTACAAAGGTTCCCAAGTATGAAGAGAAGACCAAAGTGTTCATGAAAAGAAACAGAAGTTACACATAAAGTTTATCAAGAATTATGGCTTACTTTTTCAACCCAAGGTCCAAGAAATTGCACTCAAGGCTCAAGTTCATCCGAAGGTTCAAATCTACCATTTCAACCTTCTTCCCAACCTTGGGCCGGAACTCCAACCGCTGGTTGAGACCCCCAACCTTAGGTTGCTGCACTTCTGGCACTCTTAATTACCACCTTTTATTGATCTAACCTTTCATATGGACGACCATTACTCCTTATTTACTTCAAGTTCAGATGTTTAGTGAGCCTTAGTGCCCAAGAAACTTGCTTGGTGGCTAAGGGTTGTCAATCTATTGATAAGGATGCCTGGTTAGAGAGAAAACACACATTATTCATATTATCTACAATCATTATCAAAAGAACTCACTCAAGAAAGCTCTCAAGGATAAAAAACATAGGAAAGAAGTGAAGCTAGAAGTCATAATTAATCATTGTAATCATCAAGGAACCATCACTTATCATCTAGGAATTGTTATTAGTTCATTTAATCATCATTACAACCTTTGTAAGACTCTTTAATTATGTTTTCAAGTGATAAAGTTTCTGTGGTTATTACTTTGTTTGCTATGAGTAGCCGGTGTCTTTGTGCACTTGCCTAGATGATGTTTGTAACGTGATAATTGGTTGATTGTGACTATATGGTTCTATTCCTATTTCAAGCTTAAACTAAGAATGAATTATGCTTTTAAGTTTCATGTGACAAATAGTTTATCAAGTTAGATTGATTGTTGATGGTGTATTAGGTCGAAAGAGACATTGTTAATCAATCAATTGTCGCCCTTTGTCTATGAAGGTGCTACCTTATGTATTGACCATTTCGTAAGTAACTTGATTAAACAAATAAACTAAAAGGTGTGGTTGCCAATTACTTGTGAAACTATCACGAATCAAGTGATTGAATTGTTTTACTCTTGCGTGATCACACTTAATATTGTTTTTGTCATCTTAAAATCTGTACGAGGATTGCAAGTGTTAAAAGCAAAAGGATTAGAAACACCATCTAATCAAATTAGAACACCTTCTAATTTCTTGATCAAAAATGTTGGAACCATTGTCATAATCAAACAAAGTGAATTGTTCAAACTAGTCTAGGCATGTGTAGTATTAATATATTGATCGAATTATCCATTATTGTTACTATTTTGCTTGCTATTTGCGTAATTATTGTTAAGCTCATTAATCTCAAACTCACGTTTCGAAACTAAACAAATATGTGTTTCGTTTGAATCATTGGTAGATCTTGATTATAAATTTTAAAACTTGAACTCGTGAGACACATCAATACCCTTATACAGTTAAAAAAATACAATTTCACCCCTCTTAATGGTCCAAAATCAGCCATATAAATAGGGAAACACCAACATGAAATTCTAACATTTGAAACATCAAGATACCATAACTATGATAACCTAAAAAGTTACCAATACCTTGAAACTACCCCTCCCCTCCCCCATGACAAAATCACGGCTCAAAGCAAGCTAAGACACTCCCATGTGACCCCTTTCTTCATTTGATCATGCACCATCTTGTGAGCAAAGTGTTTACCATTCAAACTACTATAGTTACTAGTATAAAAGGAACCATTTAGCTAGTCATTCTTCACAAATCAAACGCCAATTCCCTCACCACTTTTCTGCATTTTTCAACAGCAAACACGCATCTTATAAGGGTTTCAAGTTTTGTTTGAGCTTTGGGTAAAAGGTCTTACATAAAATTAAGGTTTGGTGCTTCAGAACCTAGGGTTTTCTAGTGATTTCTTGAGTCATTGTACACTTTTTGATCACCAAACATCCACCAACCTTTTGTAAGCTCTATGAAATCTATTTCATACTTATAATTATTTAAATATGCATGCCATAGCCATTGTAGCACTTATATAAGCTTGTAGTGTTGTAAAAGTTTGAATTAAGTTAGTTGGTGTTTCACATAATCTATCCTAGAAAAGTCAATACATAATTCGACATAGAAACCCCATCTAGACTTCACTATGGACCTTTCCAATTTTTTTGAACCTATATATATGTCTTAAGTTGATATATGAAAATTTTCGTAGTCATTGAAGTTGATTTGATATTTAAAAAATCACACGAGATAGTTACTCAAAACCGACAAGAAAATAAGTAATATGTTTGTTTATGTGAAAATACCTATTTTATGAGCATTATGGGTACTCGGGCTAGTTGAGGCATTTATAGAGAACTCTTAGACCTTTCTGTGGACAATAAATTCGAGTTCTAACAATCAGTATCAAAGGAGCTACGGCCCCGAGACCATAGCGTGGGATTCTTAAATTGAAATAGTTTTGACACTTCGTTACGTTTTTTACTTTATAAGATAGCTGAGAGGCTCCCATATTTGGAAAGTATACTCGAAAATGATGAACCTATGCCCTTTGAAACAATTTTCTTCTTTAGAAAACGAGCGAGCAATAACCCGTGTTTTTTTGAAAATGAGTCACCGCTGTCCTAAATTTTGTTTTAATGAAAACCGATACCTAAAATTTATTTTCTCGAACCGGAACTTTGAAATAATGAAAGTAATAGGGAAACACCAACATGAAATTCTAACATTTGAAACATCAAGATACCATAACTATGATAACCTAAAAAGTTACCAATACCTTGAAACTACCCCTCCCCTCCCCCATGACAAAATCACGGCTCAAAGCAAGCTAAGACACTCCCATGTGACCCCTTTCTTCATTTGATCATGCACCATCTTGTGAGCAAAGTGTTTACCATTCAAACTACTATAGTTACTAGTATAAAAGGAACCATTTAGCTAGTCATTCTTCACAAATCAAACGCCAATTCCCTCACCGCTTTTCTGCATTTTTCAACAGCAAACACGCATCTTATAAGGGTTTCAAGTTTTGTTTGAGCTTTGGGTAAAAGGTCTTACGTAAAATTAAGGTTTGGTGCTTCAGAACCTAGGGTTTTCTAGTGATTTCTTGAGTCATTGTACACTTTTTGATCACCAAACATCCACCAACCTTTTGTAAGCTCTATGAAATCTATTTCATACTTATAATTATTTAAATATGCATGCCATAGCCATTGTAGCACTTATATAAGCTTGTAGTGTTGTAAAAGTTTGAATTAAGTTAGTTGGTGTTTCACATAATCTGTCCTAGAAAAGTCAATACATAATTCGACATAGAAACCCCATCTAGACTTCACTATGGACCTTTCCAATTTTTTTGAACCTATATATATGTCTTAAGTTGATATATGAAAATTTTCGTAGTCATTGAAGTTGATTTGATATTTAAAAATCACGAGATAGTTACTCAAAACCGACAAGAAAATAAGTAATATGTTTGTTTATGTGAAAATACCTATTTTATGAGCATTATGGGTACTCGGGCTAGTTGAGGCATTTATAGAGAACTCTTAGACCTTTCTGTGGACAATAAATTCGAGTTCTAACAATCAGTATCAAAGGAGCTACGGCCCCGAGACCATAGCGTGGGATTCTTAAATTGAAATAGTTTTGACACCGTTCGTTTTTACTTTATAAGATAGTGAGGCTCCCATATTTGGAAAGTATACTCGAAAATGATGAACCTATGCCCTTTGAAACAATTTTCTTCTTTAGAAAACGAGCGAGCAATAACCCGTGTTTTTGAAAATGAGTCACCGCTGTCCTAAATTTTGTTTTAATGAAAACCGATACCTAAAATTTATTTTCTCGAACCGGAACTTTGAAATAATGAAAGTAACGAGAAAAAACTGACTTAAAATGGATTAGATACACGCTTTCCAAGACGAGTTAAACATAACTAATATAACATAACTTTTTCTAGGGTTTCAAAGTAACAAAAACACGTTTTGAACATGTTTCTTAAACGACCGACTTACGTAATTTGTTAAAACCTCACTAGAGGTATATAAATGTGCTAAACATCATAAAACTCATGGGCAGATAGTACGTGTTGTATATTTTCCTGAAATGACTTATATTTCTAGGTCGCGATTAGGGTTCACGGTTGTTGTTCTACGTTACACATTTTCGAACACATTCACTACTTGAGGTGCGTTTCATAACCCCACTTTTACTCGTTTTACTATTTACTTTGAAATGCTTAGGGTGAGAATACATTGCTTGTTTTTACTCATGGACACAAGTATTTTAAATGATTATGTATACATAACCAAATGAACCGGCCGAACTATAACCGAATGAACCGGCCAAATTGCTATGTACATACGTGACCGAATGAACGGTTCAATCATTACTTGTTCATGACCGAATGTAACGGTCAAACAAACATTAAATCTTGTGGTCCACACTGCTTTTACTTACTTAAACCTATGAACTCACCAACTTTATGTTGACATTTTAGCATGTATTTCTCAGGTCCTTAGACGCATTTTTATGGTTTGCACCTGGAGCATCATTACTAGAGTCACATTTTTGCAGTCTCGTCATTTCGAAGATTTACTGTATTACTTTTAAAACGTTCGATTGTGGATTCTTGAAACATTGTTTTGTAAAACCTTATTGATGAGATTAAACGTGTATTTTCAAAGGACTCATGTAGAGGTCATTCTTTATAACTTGGTGACTTTGTGCTATAAAGTCACGCCTCTGGTTACCCTTCCGCTGTGACATTTTGAGGATGTGACAAGAGTATTCTTGGTATTTTTATTTTTAAAGTATGCTTATGCACAACATCCCTTATTGTGTCTTACATAATGTGGAAGGTGCATAGTGGAGCACCTTTCATTAAATTTCCTATTGGAAATGGCCTGAGGAATGATATTCTAAAAATACAATGTTTTACAACAATTATCTGTTCCTACTCTCAATTCAAACATAAAGATAAAGCTTTTTGGGTACAAATAAGGGAAAAGAGGTTTTGTTTTCTAGTAAGGGAGTTTGGCAAGACATTTTAGAGTCAATGGAAGCAAAGTTAATTAATGGGATAAGCTGGTATGGTTTTCTCATGGTATTCCTAGACAACCTTTTGTTTTATGGATGGCAATCAAGGGCAAGTTGATCACTCAAATTAAACTTGCAAAATGGTATCCTGGAAAGGAGTTCAAGTGTAGTCTATGTCCCTTTGGCGACTTTGGAGATTATCTAAACCCTAAATCGTTCCACCCTTGATCTTCAATCTGTCCATTACAATTCTGACTAACGATTGGATTATAATCATCTATGATCTATCTTAATTCTTAATTGGTTATTGGTCTGATTCTCGATCCTGCTTGGTTCTTTTTAGGGTTGTCTCTTTTGCATCTTAGGGTTTTCTAAGGATCGGTTCATTGTTTGCTCTTTATTCCCAATCATTGTAGTTTGAACTGATCATTATTATGGGTTGATTATTGTCCTTTATTGCTTATAAACCCTAGTTTGTACCTAGGGTTTTACACGGTTTTGTTGAAGATTAGACGTTAGCTTCTTGGTTTTCTGGTTATGCTTGTATTTTAGGGTTTGTGGTGATGGATAATTTGGGAGAGTTGTATGCTGAACCTTCACGTTCAGTTGATATTAACAATATTAACGATTCAAGTGTCTTTGAACAGCCTCAATCGTTGGATTCGTTGTCGTATGTGACTATGAGGAAACACAAGAAATCTAGTAGGAATGTTGTTGAGGATTCACATGTCTCAGGTGTGGAGTCCTCTCTTAAGAGTAAGCATGATCTTATTGCAACTTTGTTTGGCGTATCTCTTAAAACACTAGAGGATATTGATGCTTTCACTAATGGTTTGGATGCTGGTATAAATACGGTGTGGGATGAATTGGATAATGATGTTCATAAGATGGCTAAGGATGCTGTCTTGGGTTTGTGGGAGGCGTTCAGGGCTGAACATAAGGCTAAATCTAATACCTCTATACCTGCTTCTGAGTCTCCTATTGTCCAATCTATGGACATTAATACTAATGCTACATCCTATGCTGGAGCTACAGGTTTAAGGGATGATCAGCCTAGAGGTGATACTAATTTTCGTCCCTTGGTTGCCGAACCTGTATTTGAAGGTGTTAACATCTCTATTCCCATAAAGTGGTTGAAAAGTTAGTTCTCGTTTAGAACATACTTTATATGGCTATTTTATGGGAAAGAGGATGGCGTTTCCAATTGTTGAATACTATGCTAGGAATAATGGAAACATGGCCTAAAAAGGATTATGATGAATTCCAAAGGCTTCTTTTTCTTCAAATTTGATACATTGGCTGGTGTGGAAGCTGTTTTGGAAGGTGGTCCTCGGATGATACGCAAATCTCCAATTATTCTCAAGAAATGGTCTATGGATACTTGTTTGCGTAAAGAAGAATTGACTAGCATTCCGGTATGGGTTAAACTGCATGATGTTCCTCTTCAAGTTTTTGAAGAGGATGGTATTATTTTGATTGCTACTTTTATTGGTAAACCTGTTATGCTTGATTCGTACACGACCTATATGTGTAAGGAATCGTGGGGTAGAAGTAGTTTTGCTAGATGTCTTGTTGAGGTCAATTCTGATGCTGATCTCGTGGAGGGTGTTACTATTGGTTTTCCTTCACTTTCAGGGGAGGGTTTTACTAAAGAGACTATCCGTGTTGAATATGAATGGAGGCCACCCAGATGTGATATATGCAAAATATTTGGTCATATTCATGATCAATGTCCAAAAAAGGTGGTGAGTTCTCCTGGTTTATCCAATTCACATGTTGTAACTCCTAATGTGGTTCTGAACAATGATGGATTCCAAAAGGTGGGTAAGAAAAAGAGATCGAAGAAGGGTAAAGCCAAGTCTACGAATGGTAATCAGTTTGTTGGTCCATCTCATTACTCGAATGTCGGATATCGCTTGAAGGCGCACTTAGTGAACCTACTAAGGAGCAAATACTATGGGAATGCACCCACATCGTCGTCTATGTTGAAGTCTACTCGCTCTACCTCTCGGGATGGTAATATTACTACATCTAATTCAGTATCTTGCCTTGGTGAGCGATGAAGATGAAGATGAAGAACATGTTACACATGTAAATAAAGAATCGGCTAACCCAATTACAGGTGAAAGTTCATCTTTCACGGTAGCTGCTGGTTAGCTAGGTTGCTTTGTTTCTTGGTTAAGTTCTTATGGCTTGTCATAAGTTCTAGTTTTTTGTTATTTTAAGCAGCTTAGTTGTCTACCTTGTTATGTATGCTTTATCGCCTATGTAACGGGCTGAGATATGGGCTTAAATGTTTTTTGGAGTAATACATTTACCGGGTCGTTTTGACCTTTTACCCAAAAAAAAGAGAAAGTGACTCCCATGATCATATCTTTTTTCAATGTGAATACTCGAAACATGTTTGGGAAAGTCTACAGAAGGTAGCTATAATGCAAATCCAGCTTATGGATTGGAATGAGCTAATTGAAAAAATGAAAAAAATTCCTTGTATAAAGAACATATGGAGTATCATCAAAAGATTAATTATGGCTGTTTGTTGTGTACCATGTTTGGAAAGAGAGGAATTATAGACTATATCAGAAAAGAGATAGAAGTGTCAATGATTTGGTTAAGGTGATAATGGAGAATGTTAAGAGCAAGCTGCTGTCCTTTAAAGCATAGTTCTAACCATTTATGAAAATGGTTAGATGTTATCTAAAGTCCCGTGCCATCAGCGTCAGTCATGGAACGAACATAGAAAAGCATAGTTCTGTAACAAAAGCCAACGAGAAAGTTTTTGAAAACCATTATTGAATGTTAAGAGCAAGCTGCTGTCCTTCATCAAGTATATAAAGCTTTAGAGTCTGTAACAATGTATCCATTCAATATATCAATTCATACACATTGTTTACACATCATAGTTTCATATATTTCTGCATATATACACTGTCCCAAACACCCCTGCAGTTTTTCCTTTGCAGTCGAACCAAAACACAACCATGTCGAATTACAGACATGTTTTGCACAAGAGTAGGCCTAAAAATCAGAATTACCAACATTTATCCTGCAAACGTATTCGTGCTCCATATGACAAAGTCTAACGACTTACAGATTCATATACATTAGCCAATAGATAATATAATAACAGAAGCTAACTGAATAGTATATATAAATAAGAGGATATAATATCAGAAACCAACTTAATAGTATCAAAATAAGATTAAAACATGCCATGTATTTTTTTATAAATACTATTATAAAAAATAAATTTACCATATCCTGTAAACCAAATTATATGTTTAAGCATGGTAAATGACCATCAATTGATGGGAATCCTTTTTAATACTTGTTTGTATGCAACATTAGTTTGTCATCTACTGATCGAATGTTGCATACAACTGCACGCAGTCACTTATATATAACAGTTCTCAAAATCAAAAGAAAAAGCAGGTGGAAACTCTGAGATTATGTCTTGTTGGCAATTAATAATCTGCTTATCAATCTACTAGAGGTGGTAATATTGACCGGTTAATTTATCTTTGTTGGGACATGGTGTCCCTGGAGCACTTGCTCATATACTAAGGATTTAGATCGGGAAAAGCTAACAACGGCATCAACATTCATGAAGATTTTAAATCAGGTTTTGGCAATCTGGACAAAATCTTTTTAAAGAATCCATTTGTGGATCTTTTAAATTAGGTTTGACATTGAATTTTTCTATAAACCATTAGCGTCTCTAAAGCTAATTATACTAAAATTTATTTTGTTTGGGTATTTGATCCACTAATGTACGTACCTAATATATATCAATGCAGATGACATTGAAATCGATGAACCTGTATTAGTAGTGCTGTAGTGCCTACATCATCACATACAGAACAAAAAGAGGAAATTCGTATGTCCGCAATAATTCTTCAACTTCAACCCATGCAATTTTCGAGTTAAATTAGGAAGGGAATGAGAAGGAGAAGTAAAGTAAAGAAAAGTAAGAGAGCAAGGAGGAAAGAAACTTAATATTTAATCTTATGTTCTTGAGTCTAAACAAACCGGAAAGAAAGAGATGCAGTGTTACCAAACTTTTATGTTCAATTGAAAGAAATTTACAAATATGACCTTGTATGCATAACTTTCACAAAAAAGTCATATACGAAGATTGAACCATTAAACAAAACTGCTGAAATTAATGTCTCAATTGTTTAATTATATTTAATACAAACCATCAATTGTTTAGATTTTATTTGAAAACTTATTGAACCATTAAACAAGTTAGAACTGCTGAAATTAATGTCTTAATTGTTTAATTATATTTAATACAAACCATCAATTGTTTAGATTTTAGTTGAAAACTTAGAAAACGCCTTTACATGATTTTGTAATTTCTCATTTTGAAGGAGGCCAGAAATGGGAGTTTTCAGTTAGAAAGGAAACAAGGAAAACATCAAAAATGTGTTTTATATGTATATTTTTTTTTATAAGGTAGGATAGAAATCTTCAGTTTTGTGATAAATTACTTGGAAAAGAATCAATTTGAACACGATTTTTGTTTTCCTTGTTTGTACAAAACTTTTTGTGAAAAAACATGGGTGTATAGGTTTTTATTTTCCCGTTTATGTTTTTGAACTTGTAATTGAGAATTTATGGCTTATAAAGGGATAATATTTTCATGTTTTATATGTATATTTATCATATGGTCACGAAAACCTTATGATGACATATACAGGTGCTGCTTAAGTAGTGTATAGACATAATTCGAGATACTTCTACTGCATGGCTGACTTCTTGTTAGCAAAGTGTAAGTTACTGATTTCCCTTAGCTCAAAAGCGATAATTATAATCCATTTGTCAAGAGTTGATAAATTTTCTATCTACAATTCCAGGTTCCTGCAGTCAGCACTCATCAATGTCAACCTTCACCGGTTTGGGCAACTTGGGATGGTATTATCTTAATAATTCTCATTCTTCTGATTTTATTTTTTATTCTCATTGAATCTCTTCCCAAAATTATATTTTATTATGTTACTACTCTTCATTTCAGTTTTCAAATGTGTAATACTAAAATAAAAATACAATATTACCAGACTATTAAAAGGAGGTTAGACTGCCTAAATTGATATTTCATTCCAATGCAAAATGTGGATGATTTAAGTGGTGTTTGGTTTGAGGGTATGGGATTAGGAGAATGACTTTCATTCCCATTGTAATTGTTTGGTTGGTTGGTGAGTTTTTAAATCTGGGAATGAAATTCATAAAAATAGGCATATTCCATACCCGCCAAGCATGGTGGGTTTACAAACCCATTACAATATCCATGCCCATAATGATTCCTATTAACAAACCAACCACCCCCTAATCTTAGTTGATATCAGTTGATACTTTAGGAGTTTGGTTAGTGGATATGGGAATCAATTAATGTGATTTGATCCCAAGTAAGGTGTTTTGCTACTAGAAATGGGTTTACAAAGTGTCTTAAACCCCTACATCTGTGTATGAATAGGATAGAGATCCTCTCAAGTTGTAAATATAACTTGACTCAAGTTAAAGAATTATGAGCCATTGGATTTGATTCAATGGCTCAAATGAAAAGAACTTCTTTTGATTTGAACCATTGGATCAAATCTAATGGCTCACAATTGACTAACTTGAGTCAAGTTGTATCATACAACTTGAGAGGATCCTTCTCCGTATGAATATGGGTGGGTTTTGTTGGGTTGAAAGAATTATTCAACGTTTCTGCTCTTGTGTTCTTAAATTGATGGAAGTGAAATTTTGGGGCCAAATTATTATCTCGGTACATGGCGTGATTTTTTTATTTATTTTTTCTTTTCTTAGAAAGGCAACTAACTATATCAGAATATATAAGCACAAACTATCTCACACGTCCTAAGCAGAAATTGAACCCAAAACCATTTGGTTGGGTGCTTCTCACACAACAAAGGGTTACCACTGGGACACAAGCCAAACAACCTAATTAGAATTGATTACCCATTTTCATTCCTTTAAAAATATTACATAATCAACATATCCATAATGATTCCATGCAACAACCAAACGCCACCATATTTCATATCGATTTTTGAGTTTATCTATACTTATCATTTCTTGAATCATTTCATTTATGAAATATAAAAACAACTTGAGAACAAAAAAATTACCTATTTTAGCATATACTTCAAAAGAACATACAAAAGTCGCTAAAAATTAATCATACCAAATCTTAAAAAACAAAGTCGCGTATAAAACTTGTTGAAATTGTGTTATATCGGGTCACCGTTGTTTCATTAAACGACAGCTGCTACCTTCTACAACATGTGCGATCATCCCTTCACAAAATAAAAATGTACATTTATTATTGCTTACGTAAATGATATAGTGAAACTATTTTTGAAAGAAAAAAAAAATGTGAATTTGAAAGCATTTAGTTTTAGTAATTTCTGCATTTTTTAATTGTAAAATTTTTTCCTGAATTTTCAACAATTTTAGATGTCAATAGTACTCCGTATGAGGATTAACTTGCTTACCTAATAAAGTGTATAGTAGTCCTGAGTAAACCTTTGTAGAGCTCCGATCATTTGGATACATCTCCTCTACATAAACAAACAAGAAACAGTTAATTAAGAAACTTTCAAGCAGCAAAAACACAAATTTTATTTTGAAACTTGAAGAGCAGTAACCCAATTAAATTTTGGATTTATATATAGCTTAGTACCATATCAGCGTATTGAAAAACCTCATCTGGTATTGGTTTGCGTTGCACTTCATCCAAACAAACTGAAATCACTATTGCCAATGAAATTTCTCATTGCTTGAACACTAGAAACCGTATATAACTATGTATCAGCAGTTCCAAACACCACCTCCAAACAGCACCCATCACTTTCACTTGCTAAGCTAAGTTTTCCATGTATATATCATTCATCTCTTAAGTTTAAAGCGGAGATATCAGCATCTTTTCCTCTAAGTTTTCTAACCGCATCTTGTCTTAGCCTGCACACTAGTTAGACACGGTTTTCTTATTACTATTTACAATCCTGATATGTCATGTAAAGTTAAAAGTAATTATAACAAAATCTCAACTAGTTAGCACTAAGCCAAATGATACTAAGAGTGTGTGTTTCGAATGTTTGTACCTGTTAATGCCAAGGTCCCCCATGTGATGGAGGTTCCGATAACAAAGGCAAGAGATGCTGCTGCAGTGATCATAGCTGCATAATTAAATCACAGATGACCCAATGACCCATTTACGTATTAAAAATAACTGAAGGGTGCAACAAACCAAGATTCTTAACACCTATGGCTATCACCCCAACAACTTAGACCCAATGATGGACTGAGATGAGTGATTGATTCTTAATCAAATTCATAGTAAATCCAAGTCTGATTATCTATCTCAATGGTCTCATGCTAGACATTCGAAAACTGTAAAGTTCCAATAGGAAAGGCAAGCAGGGGGTATGAAATTGTGTAAGGTTGACTGACATTAGCTCTTCTATTAGGAAAATATAAAATTATTATTTGGGACAGAAGTAAGGTTTCACATAAAATTACACATTTCAAATATAACAAGAATGGGAGCCCGCATGTGTTGCAGCAGTATTTTTACAGCTTTGTGGGAACCAAATAACCATTTTTAGTATTTATAATGGATACATACAGTTATGTTTGGTATTATTTTTGTTTGACCAAAACGTGGAAATCTGATCCATGTTGTTAAAAGAAGAAACAGTCATTAAACTAAAAGTACCTTGCCGTGGTGTACCTCTAATGTTGTTGGGGACAGTATGTTTGGCTTCCAGATGGTACTACAAAAGTAAACACGAATAACTGTATCAAACAGTGCGCTACCTTCAAGATAGAAAATGGATATGTCTAAGTTACCTGGTGGAGCTGTTTCAGCACCGTTGTCTATCCCAGGAAGATAGTCTGTAGATGTACTGGTGAATCTGATGCAGGTAAGTGTGAGACCCTGGGTCAGATGACGATGGAATACGTGCATGTGTGTATGAGTGGACGAACAAAAAGAATAAGGCAGTCGCTTTACTCTGTGTGGCCGACATTGTCGTTTGTTGCTTGCTAATACATGTGGTACATACTCTCCATCTTGCTTGCTAATATATATTTGGAGGAGTGAAAAAAACAGCTAGATGAAATGCATACCAAATAAACTAGTCTCTGCATGATTTTCATCTTTGTGGATCGACAATGGAACCTTACAGATGTAGTATTTTGCTGCAAAACCATCCCAAATAGAACAACACAATCAGTACGCACAAAACATGTTTGGGGAAAGAAAACACCAAATTATAAACTACAACTACATTAACCTATTAGCAGTTCGATATGTAGGAGCAGATATATGGATTTCTAATCCTATTAGCCTAAGAACCACCATTTTAATAAAAAAAAAAAAGGTCTAAGTCTAAAAAGCGTAACACAAGCACAGGGCGAATGTATGTATTTAGTATAGGGACACATGCCCTCGATAGTCGGGGCCAAGGTAATACAAAAGTTGACTGGTCTAGCCCATTTGGATTTTGGACCTGTGTGGATATGTTTTACCCAACAAACCCAAAAACATAACTAAGCTGAGTTTGACCTGAACTTTGTGCATTTGGACCAAAATCGCCCTTTAATAAAAAATCTTGGAAACCACTTTAAAAGAATCTGATCTCCCTTCAATTACATGTTCATTGCGTTTACCACAGGATGCATTTAGGCCAATGATCAATTTTTAAATTTGTTATAATGCAACTCTCACCCCTTTCAAAACATAAATAGTTTCTTTGTATAGCCTAATGATTTCGCTTTTTTCTTTAACAGTATTCTGAAAGGGTAAAGAGTACCAAAACTTGAGTCAGGATCTTATTGATGCAAATAGAAATGAGATGCAAGCATATGACAATCATGAAGTCAGATCATCCGCCACCACAAAGAGCAACTACCAAACCATCCAGGACCATACTAGCAGCACCACGGTTAAGCCAATGGTGCACCCCACCCCAGATTTGTATTCACAATCTGTTGCAAAGCCATGCGAGAACCAATTCAAAGTCAATGCAGAAACAGCTGAAAACGAACTTGATATGCTGCTTAATTCTTTTGCTGATACGAACTTGAAAGAGAAGGCCTCACTCTCAACCCCAAAGGAAACTGTAGCTTTTGATATGGATAGTACCGCTGACCTACTTAATGAAACCTCTACTCACGAGGTGAAAAAAGTGTATCTTTGATATTGATAGTACCCTCGCTAGAAACGAAATTTTTAAATTGTTACCGTAAAAACATGAGAATATTTTAGTCATTGGAATAGAAAACTTATGCTCAATGACAAGAAAAAACTACTATACTGTCAATTTTTGAAGAGAAAGTCATTTATTTACACTTTATTAGAGATGACTACAAATATGGAGGTTAATGCCAACTTATGCTTGATAAATAATTCTACTCGATTCTTTTATAAGTTTGTACATGGACACATACACTATGCGCACACATAAACACACCTAATCAAATAAACTACTTACCAACTTAATAAGCATTTTGAATAATCAAACTCAAAGACTTTTTAATGAACATGTGTTTGGGAGTGTTTTTATGCTTATCTGCTTATTATTAGCATATAGCAAATTAAGAACTGCTTAATTTTAAGTGTAAGGTTACTCAAACACCATATTGGTCCACAATCCCTAATTCCATCATTCACACATTCATAAGTCAATCAACAGTTGCCTCTAGGAAATAATTCACACATACATATCTATATCATAAATTACTGCTTAATCCAACAAAATATAACAAAAACTCACTAATATTTTACTATTAACCTCTACATACACAAATAAAAGATGGTTAGAAAAGTTGCTAATTTGGAAGATATATTGACTCTCTATTATTCTTGTTCTAACCTTTGATCGTGTACAAAATAATCTATGTTGACTTTTCAATCAAATTAGGCTTCAATGGCAGCCCTAGCTTTTCAAGGTAGTGATGCACAAACAAGAAAGGGGATGAACAATTGAGTCTCCACTCTAATAGTATAGTTAGTCTAGCCTACATACGTATCAATGCCTGTATTTATAAACTAAACTCCTTGCACCACTGGTAAGCTCTAGGTGGGCTAACCTCTACAAGTTTTCTTGCAACCATTAGGAAACTAACAAACAAGTATTCCCTCTCCACATGTATACCATTAACGTCAACTGTCGACAAGCAACGATCTAGGTAGTTGATTGCATGCATAATATTGGAGGCCTGCAAACCGAACTGCCTAGAGGGTTGTTTATGATAATATAAACAATTGTCAAAAGTATACAAACGATTTTGGTTAGGCTCTTTTATTCGGGTGGTTCAGGTGCGAAAATGTTTAATTCCAGGTCAAAAATCGACTTGAATTTGAAATTAAAACTCCTAAGCCAGCCCAAAATTAGAGATTTAAATGCCTTGAAGCATAACTAACAAACATTCCAAGGTTTTTTTTTTTTTTTAAGTTTAACATATTCTCTAACTTGACTTTCTTACAATATACTTTAAGGCTATTGAATTGATAACAACAAAGTTTAGCGCTAACTTGCTTAGTTACCAAAATAACAAACTTCCATAACAACATCTCAGCTCACCCATTTTTTCGCCATTTCTATCATAACTGATAGCGCATGGGAGCTTCAGCCAAAATGTCTACAACCCACACACTCTAAAATAGGCCTTACACAAGCCCAACGAGGCTAAGGACCAACGAATTAAGCCTGAAAATCGTATTTCCATGTCACACCCTCAACAGGCCCATCACGGCTACAACTTGTCATCACATACCTGGAAGCCAGACTTCCGGGGTAGGCTCAAGGCCTAGCAAGTAACGACAGAACATGGGGGACTTCCGAGAACCGCTGCAACATACAAATACGTGTCACTACCTCTTTCGCAAAGAGGATATGTTGCGGTGATGCATGGATCCTTCCATGCATATAGGCAAGCCCATGATGACACGCCGCATGTCATTTCTGTCTCCTCAATTGGATGTCCACCACGTGGACCATTCTCAACCATAGATGGTTTCTTCAGGGAGACACGAAGCCCGAAAACCATCCTTATAAACACTTAGTCATTTCCTTGAAATGACTCAAGCCACTCATAGTGAATTTTTACATTCACACACACTTAGCCACACCGTGAGCATTACCCCAACTCCTGACTCCGGTCATACTTTGGGGTCCTTACCAAACGTGGGAAACTAAACGGTTGGCTACCTTCACCCTCAATACGTACTATACGTAAACAATAAGCAAAGTAGTAACGCAAAATTTTACCGTATTACTTTTATGGCTTATAATTAAGAAAATTAATATGGGAATTTGAACTCATACAAAACAAAAAGGTATTTTCACTTAGCGAAATTACCACCTCTGTTGGTTTTTACTTCAATTACGCGAAACATGTCTATTTTTTTTTTACCTATTTTGTAATTTAAGGTGAAGTGTTGGTTATGGATAGCATGAATTTTTGCGACACAACTGTGACACGTTTCACGACATCACTTTATTATACAACAAGAAAAGTTCATGTTTGACAAAAACTTGTTGCGTCATAAATCATTTTGGTATATGCCAAATAATCAATCTGTTATAGTTATTCAAATATCAAAATCCGACTTAAACTGAAACTTGATTTAAAACATATTCAATTTTACCTCTGAAATGTAGTGCAAACCGGCATTTCACAATTGCATTATGAGACTTCCGCTTCTAAAATTATCAAAATAGTCCTCACCAAGAAGAGTTGCTTCGGTCATATCAACTAGAACGTCCTGACTCTCGAAATCCTGGACAACAACTCAGTTGTATTGGTATCTCGTCCCTTCTCGGCATATGAAATTGATTGTTTTCTGGATCTTGAATGTCGTTGTTAAGAACTTGATCTCAAACATGAGCCTCATCTTCATCTTGTATCATACAGCTTAATTCTTCATCACAATAAAGATTCAAATATGCCATCTTTCTTCAAAACCAATAACAAAATTACAAAAAGAAAAATCAGTTGACTTGAAGATTTGTACAATTATTTCAAGAATGTAAGTAAAAAGATTGTTAATTAATTACATGGTTTAAGAAAACTTAAAAACAAATGCAACCATAGACTCGCTTGAAGATGTAAACAATTCAATCCAAACAATTGAAAGAACCGTTTTCATCAAACATTTTGCATAAACCAGATGATTTTTGTTAGAATTTTATTTATTAAAGATTACTCATGCTAATAATTTATGACAATGATTCTTTTGACAGAACGAACAAATCACGTAAACGAATATTGTAGTTATTTACTAAGCTTTTGGACTACGAGTTTAAATGTCTTTGAAAACATTTTGATCCATGTTAAATGCACTAACGCTAAGATTTGGGAATAATATTTGGTAATCTAACCCTGAGATGTTTACTCATGGCAAAAATAACAAGACATGTTCATGAACTTTAAACCAATTTCTTAATATGCAATATGAATTTCCAATAATGATAATCAGAAATAAAAGCTAAGTAAATAACTACAATATTCATCTACGTGATTTGTTTGTTTTCATAAGAATTCATGTCAAAATTATTAGCAAGAGTCATCTTTATTAAATAAAAGTCTAACAAAAATCATCATTTTCAAGTCTGGTTTATGCAAAATGTTTGATTAAGTTTGATGAAAAATGGTTCTGAAAAATTGAAAGAACCATTTTTCATCAAACATTTTGCATAAACCAATCTTGAAAATGATTATTTTCGTTAGACTTTTATTTATTAAAGATGACTCATGCTAATAATTTATGACAGAAATTCTTATGACAAAACAAACAAATCACGTAGACGAATATTGTAGTTTTTTACTAAGCTTTTATTTCTTCTTATCATCATTGGAAATCATGATTGCAATTAAGAAATTGGTTTAATTCATGAACATGTCTTACGTAATGTTTGGTATGCCGTAATCAAAGCCGTAATGAAAAAGATTATTACAATGTAATAAATAAATGTTGTTTGTTACATTTATAAAATGCAATGATTCATTACAAGTAATGACTCATTCCACCAAAACCATTCCTTAGGGGTCCCATACTTTTTTTTCACTACATCTTGTAATGAAATCAAAATTACATAAAACTCTATAATGAATTAACCACATTAAATAAACTTTCTATCATTAATGGGTATTTTAGTCTTTTTATTATTGATTCCATTACGTCTTATCATACAAACCAAACATGATCAATAACTACAATGAATCATTACATTACACTCTTCATTTCATTACATCTTCTTTTCCATTCAGTTGACATTTCATTACGTCCTACCAAACGAACCCTTATTATTTTGGCATGAGCAAACACCTCAGGGTTAGATTGCCATTATTCAGATTGCCATTATTCTTTCCCAAATCTTATGGTTATTGCATTCATAATGGATCAAAATGTTTCCAAATATATTTAAACTCGTAGCCAAAAAGCTTAGTAAATAACTGCAATATTCATCTACATGATTTGTTTGTTTTTCATAAGAATTACGGTCATAAATTATTAGCACGGATCATCTTTAATAAATAAAAGTCTAATGAAAATCATCATTTTCAAAACTGGCTTATGCAAAATGTTTGATGAAAAAACGGTTCTTTCAATTATTTAAATTGAATTGTCTAAATCTCCAAGTTAGTCTTTGGTTGTATTTATTTTTAAGTTTGCTTAAACCATCTAATTAACAATCTTTTTACTTTCGTTCTTAAAATAATTGTACAAATCTTCAAGTCAAACAAATTTTTCTTTTTACAATTTTGTTATCGGCTTTGAAAAAAGATGGCGGATTTGAATCTTTATTGTGATGAAGAATTAAGCGGTATGATACAATATGAAGACGAGGATCCTGTTCGAGATCAAGTTCTTAGCAAAGAAATTCAAGATCTAGAGACAATCGATTTCATTTGCCAAGAAGAGACGAGATTCTTTTATAGATCATTTGTTGTCCACGATTTCAGGAGTCGGGACATTTTAACCAATATGACCAAAGCAATTCTTCTTGGTTAAGACTATTTTGATAAGCTTAGAATGTGGAAGTCTCATAATGCAATTGTGAAATGTCGTGCACTACATTTCAAAGGTAAAATTGAATATGTTTTAAGTCGGATTTTGATACTCGAATATGGTTTGAACTTTGAACTATTACATATTGATTTTTTAGCATATACCAAAATGGTTTATGATGCAACAAGTTTTTGTCAAAAATGCACTTTAATAAAGTGATGTCGTGAAACGTCTCGCAATTGTGTCAAAAAATTTACATTTTCCGAAACCAACAGGCCAGTTAAATTACAAGGGAATAGGTAAAAAAAATTAGACACGTTTCGCGAAATTGAAGTAAAAATCAACAGAGGTGGTAATTTCGCTAAGTAAAACTACCTTTTTTTTTGTATGAGTTCGTATTCCCATATTATTTTATGTTAGCAATGGAAGTGGCGATCATTACTAGCTTACAAGCCTTGAAATAGCTAGTAATATATAAACATGTAATAGTTAGTCCTAAAGCTAGTTCATTTATTAAATGAAAAGGCCTAAACGGCTCGGCACATTAAGAGGCCCATGATTAGGCCCTTGTGGCTTGTAACCAACTATTAAACACCTTCTTAGCTTGTAAGGAGGTGTGAGAGCTCATTATACAAGTTTACGTTTCAAGAGTTCTCTTTATCTCTTTCTCTCTAACTTTCTCTCTAACTTTCTCTCTAAAAACTCTTTGGATTTGTTTGTGTTCTTAATAATATTCGGATCCTACAATTTGCTTAATTATAAGGCATAAAAATAATACAGTAAAATTTTGTGTTACTACTTTACTTATGATAGAAATGGCGAAAAAATGGGTGAGTTGAGATATTGTTATGGAAGTTTGTTAACTTGGTAATTAAGCAAGTTAGCGCTAAAATTTGTTGTTACCAAGTCAATAACCTTAAAGTATATTCTTAGAAAGTCAATTTAGAGAAAATGTTAAACTCATAATGTTTTCAACAAAAGAAAAAAGAAACCCAAAAAAAAGAAACTCATAATATTTGTTAAACGGGCTTCTAAGCATTTAAATCTCAAATTTCGGGTCGGCTTAGGAGTTTTAATTCAAATTCGAGTCTATTTTTTACCCGGGTTGAACATTTTCGCACTTGAACCACCAGATTAAGAGAGCCTAAACAAAAATCATTTGCAAACTTTTGACACTTATTTAACATAAGCAGGCTTCTAGGCAGTTTGGTTAGCAGCCCTCCACTATTATGCATGCAGTCAACTACCTAGATCGTTGCTTGTCGATGGTTGACATTAATGATATACATGAGGAGAAGGAATAATTATTTGTTAGTTGCCTAATGATTGCAAGCAAAGTTGTAGATGTTAGCCCACCTAAAGCTTACCAGTGGTGCAAGGAGTTTGGTTTAGAAATACGGGCGTTGATACATATGGAGGCTAGACTAGTTATACTGTTAGAGTAGAGACTCAATTGTTCATCCCCTTTCTTGTATTTGCATCACTACCTTGAAAAGCTAGGGTTGCCAATGAAGCCTAATTTGATCGAAAAGTCAATAGAGATTATTTTGTACGCGATCAAAGGTTAGAACAAGAATAAAAGAGAGTCAATATATCTTCCGAACTAGCAACTTTTCTAACAAACTTTTATTTGTGTATGTAGATATACAGTTTCTAGTGTTCAAGCCATGGGAAATTTTATTTGGCCATAGTGATTTCAGTTTGTTTGGATGAAGTGCAAGGCGAAGCCATACCAAGTGAGGTTTTCCAATACGCTGATAAGGTACTAAGCTATACATAAATCCAATTCAATTGGGTTACTGCTACTTCAAGGTTTGAAATATATTTTTTGTTTTTGCTCCTTGAAAGTTTCTTAATTAACTGGTTATTTTTTTGTTTATGCAGAGGAGATGTATCCAAATGATCGAAGCTCTGCAAATGTTTAGTCCGAACTATACACTTTATTAGGTAAGCAAGTTAATCCTAATATGAAGTACTATTGACATCTAAAAATGTTAGAAAATTCCAGGAAACAAATTTTCAATTATAAAATATAGTTCATTGTCTTCAATCATTTTGCCGGAATTAAATCATACACTAAAAACTATAAAACCTAATAACAAACAATTTGTTATTTCAATACAATCTCAATTTCGTTATCCAAATTTGAAAAAATTACATGACTAGTCGCCCTTTTTACTTTCTTAGCCACCCTAGCTCTTCAAACCCACCATCACTCTTTTCAGGCCACCACTACCAAAACTTAAATGATCAAACACAAAATCACAAACTTATAAACACTCAACCCACGTCAATAAACACAAAACCACAACACATACACGAATTAAAACCCTATTCTTTCATACATACTTTAATTAAAACCACTTACTTTAATTAAAACCTTATTGTTTCTATAACCTACAATGATATTCACACTCACTAACTTTTTCAAAACTAACAAACAACTTCAAATTAAACCCTAATCACTGATTCAAACACTTTCAGATCCGAGTAATTCAAAAACCTGTCGCCGCCACCTAAAACTCATATTAAACACCCGCCTGTCGAGGGTTTGTGTTTCGAAATCAAAACAACCAAAAAGGGTTTTTTTGTGTTCCGGATTTGAGAAAACCCAAAACATGTGTTTTTAGAAAGGGCTGTGATTTTGTGTCCGTTTCAATAAGATAAATTTGTTAGTGTTTAAGAGGTTAGGGGAAATTGGATTCATTCTTTTGAAAAGATAAAGTGTAGGTGGCCGGGAAATGAAACAATAGTGTGCGTCTGTGTTTATATGTTTAGATAGACACTAGGGTTGTAGATCTATATGGGTTAAAGATGAAGAATTTGTGTGGTGTGAAAGAGATAGAGGTGAAAGAGGATAGTGAATTTATTTTATGTGTTTCTAATGTGTTTTATAAAATTCACGCTATAAACTAAAATTATATTTTTCATGAGTATTAATGAAACTACAGTACTGCTGATATATATTATATCTATAGTTTCTAATAGAGAATTGTGATTTCAAATGTATGCGAGGATTAAGGAAGTTGATTCAAGGTTGGCAACAAAAAATTGCGGTTCCAACAGAAAACCAAAGAAGACTAAGAACGGTTTCATCTCCTCCACCACCGGGGACAACTTCAATAGAAGATCAAAACCAACACCACGACCACCGCCACCTCCAGCAGCTTTGACTTGAATATCATAATATTATCAAGTTATATTTAATTGTTATTGTTATGAGTGGCATAGTTTCTTTATTGTCTTTCAATAAATTGGATTGTGAAATGTTTTTTATTTTCTAGTTGGAATTGGTGATCGAAATGAATCATCTTTGGTGTATTGTTTCTAGAATAAGTACCATATAATGGCATAATAAAATTGTTGAAAACTGCTTTGTGGACATTTTAAGAAGACCTAGAACTAAGTAGATATTGGTTTCAAGTCTTTAACGAGTGCTCACACGCGTTTATTAAGTTTCCTTATAAGGTTTTCTGGTGTGAGATTACCAATATCTACTTAATTCTAGGCAATGTAGTTTTGGTAATCCAGAGTTGAGTGAACCAAATTTCTATGGTTCTGCAGGTCCCAAGGTTTTATCCCAACTCGAACAAACTGCTTTAATACATAGTGATTTAGTATCCTATGATCATGGATGATATATTTAAGAAAACATACTCTGTTAAGTATCAAGGGTAGAATCTAGTACATGTTTTAAATTAATGTATAATTTGTAATACCATACTCACTGAGATGATATCAATACTCTATCGTATGGTTGAATTGCTCATAAGTATTAATTAAAACCCGTAGGTATAATATTATTATGGACCATTATTTATAATGGTGAAAACCCTAATACCCTAAACCCACAAACCGGGCTTGGGCCTAATTTTCCACTAATAATAAGAACTCTAAATTACGCATTGAATAGTATGATTATTGGATCATTGATCGACTTTCTATTTGTAACAATCTCATGTAATTGTTTTTTAGCTCATTGATCCCTTTTAAGAAACTTATCAGCCTTTCAAAAACAATAGTTTTCAATATCATATTCGACTTCTCTATGAACCAAAACGTAGAGGTTTAGTTATAAACATTACACGAAAACTAAATAATTGTTCATGCAAACATATATAATAACCAAGGTTCTAGATAGCGTGAGGCGTGGCGTGGCGATATGGTCAAGCCTCGTGCCTTAGGAGCTATGACGAAGCTTTAGTGTTTTTAAGGCGAGACTTAACGCGGCAAAAAATATGAAAATATTTATAAATTTATATATTATATATCATATTTCATATATATCGAGTTTACAAAAAGTGTTATATAGATAACTAAGTCATTAAACTATCCTTACATGTAATTTTCTTCATTTCTTTAAAAAAAAAAAACTTTTCATCATAGTTGAATTCAAAAAAAGCGTCACGGCTCACGCATTAGCGTGCCTTATCGCACCTTTTCATACCTCATCTCACGCCACGCCTTAAGCCAACGCCTTGGTCTATTGCGTAGCGTGAAAGTCACGTCTCACGCCTTTGCGACGTCTTTGCGCGGTCATAGCGCACCTTTAAAACCATGATAATAACTACCCAATGGAAAGGTCAAATGTCTTCAAGTGTCGAGTTAGACCAGCAATTATGGATTGCTTATTTTCTTTGCTTGTGCTTTAATTTAAAAAAGTTAAGGCAAAATGTACATAAATGTAATCAATTTGTCATTTTTTGCTTTGTTGTGTCTTAATCTTTTTTTTTCTTTCTATTCTATATATCATACTTTTGAATTCTGCCTATTGTATATATTTTGTGACAATTTCACCATTCTCATTTATCATACTCCTATTAGCGGATAGAGGCAAAATGGTCATAAGATTCACACAATAGACGAAATTAAAAAGTATGATATATACAATAGAAAAAAAAAGGTAACTACGCAACACAACAAAAAGTTGCAAGTTAGTCACGTTATTTTACTTTTGTCCTTTCACTAAATTATTTATTTATGTTTGGCTTTTGTTTTTTTAGTCAACTAGACAAGTATCCGTGCATAGCAACGAGATTTTCTAGCAGCAGATATTTATAGTGATATTTTGGTTACACAAAACATTAGACAAATCACTTAACCAAAATATCATTATAACTGCCTCTATAAAATCCATTTGCTATGCACGGATACTCGTATAATAATTACCAACATATTTTTTTTTCTCACCATCGCTGATTGAATATTTTGGGATACAAAAACATAAATTTACATCATAATAAGTGTGTATGATGATCAATAAATCTTTTTAGATGCATGGTTGTTTTTTGTTTTCTTTCAAAAACAAAATATTGATGTCTGGGGAAGTTACCTTCTCTAATTTATAACGATGCATCTACAACTAATTATGCATTTGTTTTCTTTCATAAATGCATGAATGAACATCTAAATTGCCATAATCTCATAGTTGACCGGCCATGTATTATAGAGGTACGATAAAGTGTTCATGAAATTGCAAGAAACCGTGTATTAGTTAGTATTACAAATTTGCCAAAAATAGATTAGTTAAGGGTAATTGATAACGCTCAAATTGTACATGTTTTTAGTAGCGTTATCCGTGCTTTTATGTATTTTATTTGGCTATAATCATATGATTTTGTTACTTAATCGTACAAAAGTGTGTTTGCAAGTTCATTTGTAGCCAAGTACAGAAAAGTGGAGAAAAAGACGGAAAAAAAAGTAAAACACGAAGATTTCTCCATGTACGAAGAATTCCCAACAAAAGAAAGACTTGTGGAGTATATTCGAGAAGATAAATTCATCAAGATAGTGGTCCAAAGACTCAAGAATAAAATTCAAGAAGGAAAACGGGAAAGAAATGAAGAAAAGAAGCTTAAACGAAGAAATATTGGAAGCCTCGTTGTTCCCGACACACCTTCACCATTTTGGCCATAACTTTTGCATACGGATTCCGTTTGACCCCCGGTTTGCGGCCACGGAAAGCTAAGAGAAAGATCTACAACTTTGAAGATTGTCAATTTCTGTCAAAAGGCTCCAACCGTTCGGTCGGGCCCCGCAACTGAAACGGTTGGAGAGTAGTCAAGAAGACCAACCGAAACGGTTGGAGCCCAACCGATTCGGTTGGGAAGCCCTGGACAGCTATTTCTTCATCACTAAGACTCCAAACTTATCCCAAACGATTCTAGGTCCTTCTTACTCAGTTTCTAGTCCCTTCCAAGCTCCTTGGAGGCCAAGTTGAGCATTGAATACCCCTAGCCTTGGAAGTAGTATAAATAGAGGTCTTTGCAACCTCATTTCATCATCCCTTCTCCATCCTTCTCATCCCTTTCCGCCACTCCTCTCTAGGTGTGAAATTCAAGCCTCCACCCTTAAGGACGAATTTCCACCTAGAGAGCAAACCCCAACTTGAGAGAACACACCCACTCTCAATCTCTTCATCCCAATGGTGTGAAATTCGAGCCTCCACCCTTAAGGACGAATTTCCACCAATTACACCGTCCCCTCTCAAGGAAATTCGAGCCTCCACCCTTAAGGACGAATTTCCACCAACTTATCTTCCCCAAAAGACCACAAACCTCTGCCAAATTCGTGTAGTGTGCTCAAGGGTTGTTGAAGGCGTTTGGACATCATTTTCCGGCTTGGTAGAACTATTGTAGTTGATTGGAGGCTTGAAGGTTGCTATAATCCTTCATCTTTGCCTATTGTAAATCATACTTTGGGTAAACCTTGTTACTTTTATATTTTAAGATGTTTGTTATTGATATGATTGTTAAGATATTGTATTTGATTGAAATAACCATGAATGTCTTGATACTTGCTTGTTCTTATATTGCTTTTCTTGTTGGTTTGATACGTGACAATCATAACCATCAACTTGTTACTTGCTTAAACAAACAAACGACACTTGTAGTGCAACCAAGTCTCTTGGGACGACCTTGATTTACCATATACTATACTACAACTTGACTAGGGTATACTTGCCCGAATGTGTTCCTAGTTAACCGGTAATTCTTGTTTACAAATTTAAAACCCAGATGGAACCTATCAGTAATTTAGGCAAAATATTAATTTAAGTTTTTCACTTTCAAGAAAAGGGTTTTTTACATTATAAATAGTACTAGATGAGTACCGTGCATAGCAACGGGATTTTATAGTTGCCGATAGTTATAGTGATAAAAAACAGTTTATGGGTTATAAATGAAAAATAATAAAAGTTTGAGGATTTTAGAATTAAACATACTGTTTTGAAACTTGGTTCGACCCGGGTGGTTCAACCGGTTGAACTGTTCCGGTCGAAAAACGGGTCAATTTAAATCGGGTCAACCCGACAGGTTGGGCAAAAAAACGGATCAAATTAAACCGGGTCAACCAGCCGGGTTTGAAACGTCCCGGATCAACCCGGTTTTCGATGTGTATTAGTAGTTTTCTTTTGTTGTAATCGGACATATCTCATAATAATTGAAATTGATCATAATTAATTGTATCAACATATTTTTTTTTTTCAACATTTTACTTTCTTAACTTTTTACTTTTCACTTTGATCATTTTGGTTTTATATATAGATAGATTAGAATAATACTTCAAAATTTAATAACTTGTTGAAAATTTATAATGACAATAAAATCCATCAGTATAAGGTTTTAAGACTTTAAGGGCTTGTTTCTTTTTATTTCTAGATTAAGTGGGTGAGCCCTTTTCTGTTAATAAGTCTTAATCGGGAGGAGCACCATTTGATTCCTCTCCTCATATAGACCATTTAACAGAAAAAGAAACATATTATATGTATAGCCCCACCACTATCTCCCCATTAAGACTTATTAACATAAAAAAGAAACACCTCCTAAGTGATGTTCTCGGATTTGGTCCATGCTTAATGGGCTATACCAAATTCCTTAGCCATCACGCTTTTGAGCACCCATTAGTGTTTCTTAATTCTTACATTCTTGTTTCAGCTTTTGAAGTTAACATTGTTAATCAGCATTTGTATTCCTCCTTTATAGAAGGTATAGTTAGAAGCACCGGGTAGATATTACTCCGTAGTACAAATTTAAATATTGTAATAAGAACTAGTTTGAACTTTAATTTTGAGCCCCGTCACCGTTTTTAAGTTGTTTTCATTAATTTATATTTTGTGCGTATAATACCATATAAAGATAACCATTTGCTTAGCGCAGATGGCCACCAACTACCGCAAATATCCGGGCCCATCCATGTGATGCTGTAATGGCGCGAGTTCAAATATGGACTAGCAGCATGGTGTGGGTATCGCGATCAGGTATTTCACATGTATCAAACCTTTGTTGGGTAGGATTGATGGGTACCAAAAGGTACACAGGGTTGAGGTGTCCCTGCCAAGCTACACTTTTTTTACCATATAAAGATGAAATCATACATAAGACCAGTCTTGCAAAAATCAGATGGCCGATTAATCGGCGATTAATCGATAGGCGGGATTAACCGCTCCGATTTTCACTAATCGGTTTTATTAATCGGTTTGGTAAAAAATCGGTCAACATACCGATTAATCAAATAAAAATCGGTCGAATCGGGCATAAATTCGTCAAATCGGATAAATCGGCCAACTCAATTACGGATAGAAATCGGCCAAATCAGGCATAAATCAGCCAAATCGGAAACAAATAAGTTAGATCGGTCAAATCGGGCATATAGTTTCAAATTTTTATAACTTTATATACAAAAAACCAATCTGATTGATCCCCGCCTAACCGATTAATCGCTAGGCGGTACCCGGCCGCCCAACTACCGCCTAGCGATTTTTGCAACCTTGCATAAGACAAAAATGTCATGGATTTTTCTAACTTGTGTTCTAGGGGCACAAGTTAAGCACACTAAAAAGACACAGAGACGCACACAAAAGTACACTTTTCAAATAAAAGACATAGGTCCATGAGTCCTTTTTTGTGAGTTCTTATGTCATTTTGGTGTGCTTAACTTGTGCTCTTATGTAGAGGTCGTAAAATAGACGGGCCAAGCGGGCACAGGCCACGGTTCAAACGGGCCACGGGCTAAGCAGGCATGGGCTAAACGGGAACGGGCCAAACGGGGCGTATGTTTTACGAATCGCTTTAAAAGAGACCCAAAACGATGAAATAAATTCCTCAAACGTAACACATCATTTATATTTAAAAAAATTAAATATATTATATCTATAAGTTTATCTTTAAAAAAATTATATTGTTATTCAATTGAGAGAAAATATGTGTCCGTTTGTGCCATTTATTTTTTAAATGGGCAATATATGCCCATTTCAGAGGGAAAAAAATGCCTAAATTTGCTCAAATTAGCCCTTTTTTGAGTTTGGTCACAAATTGCCACTTCTACCCTTACGTCACAAGTTAGAAAAACCCTATTTTCTTCCCTCAATTATACGTAAATTCATTTGAGATCATACTTGTGACTGCCTTAGCTGGAGATCAAAATTCAGTAGAGAGGTTCTTATTTTTTTCCTTCAATTATACGTAAATTCATTTGAGATCATACTTGAAAAAACTTATGTTGTTTCGCAAAATTAAAATCATTTTTAATCAAAGAAGAAGATTGAAAAGTTGCCAACTTTGAATTGGATGAATATTTATAGCAACTTGCACCCAATGTGAATTCAGTATTCTTCTGTAAGAAAAAGATCGATATCCAATACATGTAATGTAACAACTATAGCTAGCTACTCCATATTTATATAGGTATATATCATTTATATAATTGACCAAAGTACTTGTAACCAGATTGGAATTGCTACTTGTGTAGATACATATATATAGTTAGTTAATCTAAACCTTGTAGAACATGTCTCATTAACCAAGTGATTGTGACCTCAAATGACAAGACAAGGTGTCAAGGTGTGCTAGTCTCTATTCAAGAAACACGTATTAAGAAACTCGTATTGAAATGCGATGTATGAAACATTCAACTGGTAGAGTAATCCCATATGCTTAAAGTATTCCAGGTGAGAAACGAAATTTAACTATGCATTGCTTCAGTTTCCCACTTAGGCATATCAGATATATAAACTCGACATACACATCCATTTTTTAGAAATCAAAGCAAAAGACATACATAGAAAGAAATAATGGAATTCTACTTTCAAAAACTGATTTGTTTGGTGATTGTGTTATTATTAACACTTGATCATCATTATACCAATGCTGTCGTTTCAGGTAAGCAATATATCCTTGTTCGTGAATCATTTCACTAATCATTAAGTTCATAACTTCATTGCACACTAACCATAATATTTGCCAATATATTGAAAATGCTACAACATATATTGTTGGTAATTTTAGCGTCATCAACTATTTTAGATATATGTGATTTACTAGAGACCAATGAGCTTTCATATAAGGCTCGGGTACGAGTAAGAGAAGTGTGGAATGCACACTCATTTGAGCTAATATGTTTCCGACCACAATAAAGACACGGGGTCGAGGGGCAGCGCCCCGACCCAAATGGTATATTTGGTACTCCTTATGTGTTGCCCGTTTTTCCCACCATAATCCAACCGATGTGACTATTGGGATAATAGTTATGAACGCGTCTAACTGTCAAAATAACATTTTACATTAAAGACTCGTTTGTCTCATTTTAATATACGAAAACTAACTTAAACTATTTGTTTTGCTTTGCTCTTTTGTGCCTATAACAAAGTGTTTTTAATTTCTTGAATTGTCCCAATAAGGATTTCATGATTACCAAGCATTAAAGGGTCAAAATGCTGTATCTGGTAAGTGAACAAGATTATCATCAAACTTCAAACCCTTACCAAATTTCTAGCATACATATAGCGAAAAAAGTTCAATTAACCAAGATATGATATCTGCTTTAACGAGTTAATTATCATGTTACATCCATATCTTTTACAGTAAATTCAAAATTGCAGCTAGTCGTTGCTAATCATAATGTACGTCATTGTAGTTTTTTCATAAACACTATGCGTACTTAATTTGCAACATTTTGGATGTTTGCTAATCATATTGCTGTGTGTTATTAGATAAAGATTTCGAATATATGCAAAGATCAAGGAAGTTGATTCAAGAGTGGCAGCAGAACTACGTGGTTCCAAAGAGTCAAAGAAAATTAAGAACGGTTTCTGCTCCACCTCCACCAAAATCTAATTTTAATAGAGGTCGCCGCGGGCCGGCTGATCTTTCTCCTGCACCATCGCCTTCGAATGGATCAACATAATGTCATAATACTCCCAACTTAGTTTGTGACTGTTTCGTGGCGTGTCGACATCTGGTGTCATGTGTCATCTTTATGTTAATACTTAATAGGGTTGTGAAATATTTCTAGTTAATATAGGTATTAGTATACATGCAATGGTGAAATGAATCGTTTTTGTTCTTTGTTTGTTTCTTATAAACATCAGTACATCACCCTGTAGTGAATTTATGTGTATATTTGTTAGAAAAAATGTAGAATATACAAAGCTATCAGCCATAAGTCACTACAACATCCGTCGCTTTCGCAGGCGACGTTTTAGGTCTTTCGTCGGGGACATGTCCCCTACGAAACCATTTGCCGGGGACATCTCCCCGGTGAAAAGACCCCGGCAATACCTTCTCGGGAATCCTTTTCCCGGGGAATGTTTACCACCTTTACCGGGGACACGTGGGTCCCGCAGCCGATTGTGTCCGGTCAAACATGTCCGACGTGGCACATTTTTTGCCGGGGACAAGCCCACGGAGAACCTGTTTTAGGACTTCAAGTTAAGTCCCTAATTACGTAATTAGTCCAAGTTTTCCAGGGGAGATGTCCCCGGAGAAGAGTATAACCACTTATTAGGTAAACTCTTTCGCCGGGGACATGTCACCGGGGTAAAGTGGCAAATTAAAAATATCGGTTAAACCTTCATCGGGGACTTGTCCCCGGCAAAACATGTTGACCCACTCTGCAGAGTATTGCTGCAAAATGGGTAATTTCCATATTTTTTCCGGAAATTTTCCGGAAAAAATCTACAACCTGTTATCATAATATGCCAATCCACAACCTTTTAATATGCCAATCATAACACAAATACGCTAAACATAATATCATATATACAACATAGTTATCCTTTTCCAAAATTACCAAAACGCTTCCTAAACCGTTAACGCATGATCATCTACAAAACTACCTATCCGCAAATGGTCCAAAAGTATAACAGTATATATCAACAAGATAATTATAATAAATCAATAAATAAATAAACAAACAAATAAACACATTTAACCACTCGATAACAATTTCATTCAAATAATGCGAGTTCTACAAATTACAATTCGAGATTAATCTTCCACATCATCAACATAAAATTCAACATTATTAGTACTATCATCTTCATCATCTTCATTCTCGTGGCCATCATCATCATCAGATGCTAAATCATGAGGAACGTGATCATCAAAATCAATATCATCTTCGTCTTCCACAATAGTGATAATTGGTGGTGGTGCCTCAACTTCCGCTGGTTGAACATCTATATTTATAATGTTATAATCCAACTGATCCAACTCCGCAGAGAGTGTGATATGTGATGAGTTGTTGTCATGTACAACATCCTGGTTGTCTTCTACCACAATGATATCTGGGTTCCAAATCTTTCGATGATAAGAATCTTGGACGGCCTTCCAATTACCACGTTTACCCGGGAAATCAAGGTAAAAGACTTGTGTTGCTTGCGTTGCAAGAATGAATGGTTCGTTTTGAAACGATACACGTGTTGGAATTTTATACTCATAACAATTATACATAAAACAAATAACATCATCAAAGCAAGCAGCGGAAGACAATAGGAATAATATATGTAAGTAATTAACCGAATAAGAAAATGCGTACCTTTTAGCAATTCAAGTAAACCAAACAAACTTTGAACTAGAACAAAACCCAAAACCCTAACTTTAGGGTTTAACAATTCGACCACCACAATAAATCGACCACCAAGATCACAAGCTCAAACGTGCTTGTTCTTCGTTCTTGTACACACGTACTAATAGCGATTTGATGTGGAGAAGCTAGTTCCTTGAATCACTAATAAACCAAACACTTTATCTTTGAGCTAAGCAAAAATCGAAACACCCTTGAGGTGAGGGTATTCGACCGGCCACACAAAGAGGAGAAGAGAAGGAGAGAAATTTAGGTTATTGGTGATCCAAGATTAGGTTATGAATGAATACAATGAATTGTATTTATAGGTAACTTAACTTGGTGACCAAGTTTGTGTGGGATTGGGTTTGAAACCCCCACCGATCGGCCAAAGCATCCCAAGGGGATTCTAGAACTTTCCCGACTTGTAATTTCATCTCTAGTCCTTCTAGTTAATATTTAACGACCGTTAACCAAACCTCGTTAATTATTTAACTATCGTTATGTTTTATTTAGTGATTAATAATTAATAACAATAACGTTTTATTTATATTAATTATGTACATCAATTCTCATACGTAATGTGTGCAATCCCAAGTCTCGAGTTCGAATCCGGACATACTATTATTTAAATATCCATTAAAACCTTTCAGCTCCCACTTGGATATTACTAAATATAGTAATGACATTGGTTAGTCTAGCTTTCACACGCCAACGCCCCGGATCGAATCGAGCATGGTCTCCTGGAAAAACCATTTAATGATTCATCATTTTACTTATCCTTTTGTTACTAATACTACATTAACTATGAATATGGATCAAGTCATTTCATAAGTTAATATTATTTCTCGTTGTATATGATTGAACAAGATTACCAAATCATCCGAACGTATTCGGATAGATCTTGGGTATGGCCATACAAACATCTTGTCAACCCTACGAGGGGCCCAAATATAGTATTATGCTTTGAAACAAATTCAAAGGAACAAATTCTCTTGACTACAAACATAACTCATGAATTTTGCAACACTTCCGAAAATAGCCCTTATAACTACCGCCACGGATAGCGTTAGACTATCTTACACAAATGCACTACATTCATATCGCTTATCCGGTATCTCAAGTCCGAGGATAAACACTTCATGATATACTTAATGATAAAATCCAAAAGTATCATCATGTAAAGTTGGGATGAGTCCTATATTCAATTCATTGAATATCATGTGAATCTGGTATGTCCCACGCATCACTATACTTTAAAAGTATATTCTACCAAAACTCGATTTGTCTTAATTCAATGACATTCCACATCATTGATTGACAACGGACTATTTAGAATAACATAAGTTATTCACGGATTAAACATGCAAATATAGGATATAATATTAAGAAAATAAAAATAAACATAACAACTATTTTATTTCATTAAAGTAATATTTGTTCATAACATCCTTTATCCAAATACTAATCACGGATATGCATGAAACTACTAGCTAAGCGAAGTCCTATCCCATCAACATGGTCAAGTAAGTTTATCTTTTGACAAAGGCTTCGTAAAGGGATCGACTAGATTTTCATCTGTATGAACTTTGAGTAGATTGATTTCACCTATGTCGACTTGTTCTCGAACATAGTGATATCGACGAGGAAAATGTCTGCGCCTTCATGACTCCGGGCTCATTGGCAAATGTTATTGCAGCAGAGTTGTCACAATACACATTTAAAGGTAATTCGATTGAGGCATTACTCGAGTCCCGAAATGAATTTCCTAATCAACGACTTCCATCGCGACTTCAAGCGACTATGTACTCGACTTATGTAATAGACATCGCAACCGTTGTTTGCTTCTTGCTCTTCAAATCAATTGCTCCTCCATTAATGACAAAGACATAACCCGTCGAGACTTTGTATCATCTTTATCGAGTTTGGAATGACGCATCGCAAAAACTCAGTAACATCAAGTTACGCATCTGGATTTCCTCCATACACTAGAAACATTTCTTTAGTAGCCCTTAGATACTTAAGAATGTTCTTAACGACTGCCGATGTTTCACACAGGCTCTGTTGATACCGACCGGTAATGTTACGTGCAAGCGCCACATCGGGCCTTGTACATCTCACGGCATACATGATAGATCCTACAAAGGCGTAAGGAACTTTCCTCATGTATTCCACCTCGGCAGGTGTTGACGCGCATAGTTTATTACTTAAGCCATGTTCAACTTGCATCGGCAAATATCCCTTCTTGGAATTTTGCATACTAAATCTCTTGATATTTTATCAATGTAAGCACTTTGGCTTAGTCCAATTAACCGCCTTGATCTATCTCTATAGATCTTGATTCCCGAATAAATCTTGCTTCCCTAAGTCCTTCATAGAAAAGCACTCTCAAGATAAGACTTTACATCTTGCATACTTGGAATGTCTTTTCCCATGATCAATATGTCATCGACATATAAGACAAGGAAAATAACATTACTCCCACTAGCTTTGTGATACACATGGCTCATCAAGATTTTGAGTGAAACCAAATTTCTTGATTTCTTCATCAAACTTCTTGTTCCATTGCCTTGATGCTTGCTTCAACCCATAAATGGATCTTTGAAGTTTGCATACACGCTCGAAACTTTGGATTCACAAACCCTTGAGTGCGCCATATAGATGTCCTCATCTAGGCGACCGTTTAAGAAGGCGGTTTGACATCCATTTGCCATATCTCATAGTCATAGTACGCAGCTATGGCTATAAGAATCCTAATAGCTCTAATGTACGCACAGGAGAAAATGTCTCCTCGTAATCTATCCCATAGGTTTGAGTAAAACCTTGAGCTACAAGACGAGCTTTATAGGTGTGTGCATTGCCATCCATGTCGGTCTTTATCTTAAAGAGCCACTTACTTCCAACTACCTTAGCATTTGGAGGTAAGTCAACCTCTATCCGACTTCGTTGTCTTTCATGGATTGCATTTCCCATTCATTGCAACTCGCCATTTTTCCTTTTCGGGACTCATCATGGCGCTTTATAGTTAGCGAGTTCACCAAGATCCCCTAACATATTTTCCTCGCCTTCTACGTTGAGACATAGGCGCTCAGTGCACGCGTAGTCCTTGCGGATCTACGAATGGGAACCACTTCAATCTCGGGTGGAACGCCTGGACTTTCGTGTTCTACTTGAGGTTGGTGGTGTTTTCGAAGGTGTTGTATCTTCTTGATCATCTTCCGGATCATATACTCTTCCACCGAATTCATGAGATATGAGATCCTTTTCAAGAAAGTCTCCATACCTAGCAACAATTACTTTGTTTCGGTGGAAAGTAGAAGTAGTAACCCATCGTTTCCTTTGGGTATCCTACGAAGACACACTTATGGATCTTTGTTGCGACTTATCAGAGTCACGTTTAACAAACGCCTCACAACCCCAGACCTTTAAGTAAGACAAGTTGGGAGGTTTCCCATACCACACTTCATAAGGAGTCTTATCAACCTTCTTAGTTGGAACCATATTCAATATGTGAACAGCGGTTTCAAAGCATAATCCCAAAAGGATAAGGGAAGAGTAGTAAGATTAAACATTGATCGCACCATATCTAGCAATGTACGATTCCTTCTCTCGGATACACCATTTTGTTGTGGAGTATATGGAGATGTGAGTTCTTGGACAATACCACACTCGACTAGATAATCTTTAAACTATTGGCTTAAATATTCACCACCTCTATCGGATCGAAGAGCTTTAATCTTCTTTCCTAGTTGCGGTTCTACTTCACTCTTAAAACCTTAAATGTTTCAAAGACTTCATGTTTATGTTTAAGTAAATAAACATAACCATAACGATCGAAATCATCGTAAAGGTTAAGAAGTAGCTAGCACCCTTTCTTGACACATGTCTTAGTGGTCCACATACGTCAAGTATGTATTACACCAAGAAGATCGAAGCCCTTTCTAAACTATTTGTAAAAGGTTTCTTGGTCATCTTCCCGGATATGCAAGATTCGCATTTATCAAATGATTCATCATTGATGTCTTGCAAAAGCCCATCGTGTTGCATTTGTTGCATGCGTTTCTTGCCTATATGAGCAAGTCTACAATGCCAAAGAAATGAAGAATCCAAATCACCTTTGATTCTTTTATTATTGATGCTAAAGACGTAATTATTTTATCATTCACATTATCATGCAAATCAATTTCAAACACACCATTTACGGGAATAACATTAAAGTAAAAACATCATTTAAAGCGAAATTCCATAATCGGTAAATGTATGAACGAAACCAATATCTTTTAACAAGGAAATGAAACGACACCCCTAACAATGGAAGGTGCGTAATGACAATCGTTTAATGACGATACTAAACCCGAAGGTAAAACTAAATCAAGCGTGCCTATAGCTTCAACGATCGCATGTGCTCCATTACCCACGTGCGGTATTGTCGTCCATAGGCAAGCTTCCTTGCTCCTCTAAGTCCTGCGATGTATTACATATGTGAATACCACATCCGTTATCATATACCCGAGAATTTATTTTATGAGGAAAAGCAAATAATTCTATCATCAAAGAGTACACGGCATCGCCACGGTGCGATATTTTATACCTCTTATTGCGCAATTCATCAAGGTACAATGGACAATTCCTCTTCCGGTGTCCAACCTCGGTGCGGTGATGACAAGCCCGATCCTTCTTGATTCTCACGCTTTTGGGAGGGTACTTCTTGGGTTCTTGCGATAAGTCATAACTTGTTTTCCTTATCGCCTTTACCCTTACCTTTCCCTTTCTTGTTCGCTAGCGGCTTATTAGGCTTAGAAATTCT
>CM040246.1:67317611-67426213 GCA_022545495.1 Chrysanthemum lavandulifolium
AAACGCCAAAACGGAAATGGAAAACCCGCAAACACCTTTCTTCTTCCTCATATTCTCACTCCCAAAAATGAAAACTCTACAAAACTAGACTATCACAAGGAGACACTAGCGCGGCTGTGAAAGAGACTCGAGCAAGAATTGATACTCGCCTACATGCTAGGCCAAGGAAGCTACAAGACTCCATTCCTCTTCCTCATCTCTAAATAGAAGCAGAAAACTTACTCATCTCTCACTCAAGCAATCACAATTCACAAATTAGGGTTCATGTCAACAAAGGGTTTTCAAAATTGATAAGGGGTTTTGTTACTTGGGATATAGAGTCTAAATCAAGCTTCAATTTGTCCAAGTCCCATCGGTTCGTACTCAATTGAGTCGTCATGTGTTCGATGTTAACCCACTCGACCCACCATAATTGATGTAAGAACAATTGTCATTTCTTTCTATTGAGTTGTAATATTGTTTAATTCGAAATTATGAATTTTCTTTGTTCATACGAATGGTATTAATAAAATAAAAGAGATGTTGAGTTATATTGGTATAAAACTTATTGATGATGATGTTGGAAAGTTTTCTTGCTAAATTGTTGTTGTTGCTGTCGTGGACCAAGAAAGTGTACACCAGAAAATATTTGCTAATAAAATTTGGTCTTGGCTTAAATTGGATTTATGCTCATTGTTTCGGCTTAATCCTTCGATATTCGATGTCTTATTTGGCTGGGAAAGTAACCCCATTCGAGGGTGTTTGTTTTACTTATTGGCGTTTGACTCGTACGACACCTAGGCCCGTAAGGGTGATTGGTATCGAGTCCCCTTGCTCGTGTCGGGTCGTAACGAGACAAGGCTCGTTTTAAGCCTTCATGTTTTCGTTGGCATTAGTATTAATACTTATGTCGTAGTCACTAGGAAAAAAATGGTTTGGCTAATGTTTGGCTATTGTTGTGATAATGTTTCGGTGTACAAATAGGGTGCGATTGCAGCTCCAAAAAGGGTGCATTCCAACCTGTAAATCAGCCCCAAAAAGGGAGCTACTGCAGCTCCAAATAGGGTGCGTTGAAAGCTGATTTTCAGCTCCAATAAGGGGTGTCTATTAGCTGATTTCCAGCCCAAAATAAGTAGGTTCGTCCGCTGATGTTCAGCTCGAGATGGGTACGTCTGTCTGCTAAATTGTTGTACAAACAAGAGTACTAACGTGCTGATTTTTCTGCACCAACAAGCGTGGTTGGCCTTGATTGTTTTTCAGCCCATGTTATCTTTTAAGGGTCCACTTGGTTATACCTTTCTGTTGGGCCACAGCCCAACAACTCGGGTCTGTTTGGTGTTAATCAGTCCATTTCGGGCGTTAAAAATTCCGTGTTATCTTGAGTTACTCTCGACTTAATCTCATCTTATTCAACTTGTTCTTCAACTCGTCACGACTCGATCCATCTTATGCACTCGACATAAATTAATTGCACGACTTACGACAATATTGCAATACATCGTTAATATATTTAAAAACATAAGTCACAGCTTGAATAACGAAATATGAACAATAAATAAAACTTGAGAAATCGAGTTGTTAGATGAAATGAGTTTTACACCTAAAATTATAAAGTAATATTTTCGTATCATTTATTATACTCCTAAATCAAATTATTGAAAACATAAACCTATATTTTTGGCATAACACAAATGGAAGTTTTTATTCAAAAATTTGTTAAAAATATAGAACTTGTAAACATTTACTTGCAATTATTTAGTCTGGATAAGAAATACCTTTATTGATTATTTCTTTTAAAATGTATACATTTGACACATGTTAGGTATTTTGAAAACTTGCAAATGTGTACAAGTTGAATTGTACTTAAATACTTTTCTTTATATAATTATTAGTAACGACAAAAGCATATATATATGAATTATATATACATGGGTATATATATATTTCCTTCATCTATGATATCCACTTAGTCCGTTAACGTCTTAACAAAGGTACATACTTTTCATACATCGTCGTTCGGTTATCATCAAACCGAAGTCTTGTTTATCCTTGATATCCTTTCTGCGTGTAACCTCCTAAGTATTATCATTGGGTCATCATTGAACCAAAGTCGGAATTCTTTTCCTTGAGATTCCTTCCATGTCATCCTTCCTAAACCGAGATCCACCCAAGTCTTTGTAAATTGTTCTAAGATAAATCAATGCCACATAAGCAACAACAACAACAACAACAAACATTTAAAATCTATAAAGTTAGTTAAACTTTATCGAGTCTTAAACATAAAGACTAAATTGCCGTATTAATTAGGTTGCGTGTCGGATGCCGTGCACTATAACTCCTTGATTTAATTCTCTTTAGACTTCATATTGCACATTCCAAGGTGAGTTTCATAGCCCCTACTTTTAACTGCTTTATACTTGTTTTGGGGGAAGATACATGCTCATTTTACTTAAATCATTTTACTTGTGCATTCCATGCATACTATGCTTTTACATGTTTTCATCATACATAGATGTTTTATAGAGCATACCAAAAATGTTTGACCTAGAATATTACGCACTTAGCCTAAGTCCTCGATCCCAAATTGCCTCTTCATGAACCGTCAATTCCTGCTGGAAGCGAATGTTATAAATAGATCTATTGAGGTGACTCCTCTTTCGGTTGACCCGCTTGGGTCAAGGCGAAACATATAGCATGTCGGGACCGAGTGTATTGGGATAAACACTCGCCATGGGCTCCTTATTTGTATGACTTCTTTGTGCATACAAGAACTGTCTTAGCTTCGGTTGCATGAACTTAGTGCTAGCGTAATAGATTCAACATATGACATTATATTCGTTGTAATGTACATATACCCTACTTATGGTCCACTAATGAAATCTCTTTTATGAAATCCTTTTACGAATTGAAATCATAAACTTTATGACATTATGCAAGACGTAATGATCAACAAGAACCAAATTTGAAACAAGTATCAATTCCTTTTAAATAAACCTATGAACTCACCAACAGAAGTGACCCTTTTAGCATGTATCTTCGTGTTTTGAGGTGATAGCTTATCTTTGGGCGCAAGGAAAAGGCATGGCATGGTCATAGACGACTCGATTTATGTATTGGGACCACTCGTTTATAATGGGCCATTTTCCGCACTAATCAATAATGTAAATATTGTCTTTAAGAAATGAATAAAAGTTTATTTATGAAATTCGTTGTTCTATGCTTATGTTGTGATACCAATTTAGTAGCACCTCAATACTTGTATGTTTCACCGAGTCATTTTGGGGTGTTACAAGAGGAATGGGAACATTAGTTGGTTTTACTACTCTTTGCATCACCGCTTAGATGTCTTGATCCGAACTACATGCAGCACACTAAGGTTCACTTTCTTAAAACTAGAAATGTTGGGATTTGTACTCCTAGAAGGCACACTTGAGTTCTCTTTCTTAGCATTGACAAATCGAATCGAACTACTTAAAGGCACACTAAGGTTCACATTCAAAACATTGGGCATCGAATGAATATCATACTTGGCATTAGGCATCGAACATGGAATCAAAGGATTAACTCTCTCACCAAGGACTTTGGGCATATTGTGATCAAGCATTCTAGGATTTCTTGAGATCGTTTGGCATATAAGCATGCATGTCCAATAGCATTATCATGAGGTTTCTAACTTATCCTCTTCAACAATCTCACGAGACATTCTAGGCAATCCTTAAGGGATGAGAAGTATGTTTGAACAAAGAAGTTTGTTGTTCCCGAGATGAGGAGGACATATTTCACGATAAAGCATATTTATTACAAGAGTGAACCTTTGATACACCATTCTCCCATTGGTCATTGGCATTTTCCCTTTACCCGACTCTTGATTCTCAATTTCCTTTTGCAATGAACCTATTTGTTTGTTATTTTGTTACGAGTGACCTTTATTGATTCAAATAACTCATTGAAATGACGTTTAACCTTTTCATTTTCTTCTAGAAAACTTTCGCTTTCCTTTTGTAATGCATTTACTAGGTTTTGAAGATGAAACGCTTGAGAATTCGAGAATCTAAAGGAGGAGGCATTTGGGAGCTCGTCATATTGTTCGCTTGACCCTTTAATTGAGAGATTTGGGCTTTCAACTTCTCGATCGTGTTGGAATGAGCTTGAATCGCTTCATCACGTTTGTTGATTTGAAAACTGATCAAACTCGGAGCATCCGAGGATGTCTTGATATTTGAAGTTTTGACATTTTCTTTAAGATGTTGATATTTTAGTTGTAAATTAAAATGCTCAACTTCTAGCTTAGAAAATGTTTAACCAAATTGTCGTGATCATCCGCTCAATTTTCTCGCTTAGTTTAGAATTAGTTTTTCAAGCTCAATGACACGATCATGGGAGACTTTCAGGCAATGATAATTCATAAAATTGGGAAGCATTAATGGAACAATTTGTAGCGTTGAAAAGCACATCTTGAGCAATACATTCGTAAATCGTGTTCTCATTTAGTGTATGCAAGTTCTTCCTCTCAATCTCATTATATTTAAGTGCTCGCTCATAGTCACTAACTTCAACTATCATTGCATCAAATTCCTTTTCCATTCCCTTAATATCGCTTTCTATCCCTTTTAAGACTCTCAAAGTGATCTTTTAGAAGTTTAAAGAAAGGCATGACCTCGCTAAATAGCATTCTTTTGTTTGTTCAAACCCCTTTCCCTTCAAGAATCCCAATGGGTGTGATCCTTTTCTTACAAGTTTTCTCAAAATCAACAAATAGTTGAAAAATAACATATCGACCGATTAAGATCTTGCTTTTAGTAGCAATCGTTCTAGAACTAGATGCATTGGTGTATTGGGAGGATACACAGCTGCTTTAGGCATTTTCCTAAGGGAGGGTTTGTTTCAACAATATTTTCGCTTCGCTTATCTAAGTCCATTTTCCGAACACTTGTTCGGGAGTCAACAATGTTCGAGGCTTAAACATGTTCAAGGAGATCCAATTCTCCTTTTGTAGTCATGGGAGTGATAATTACTTTCTTCTCTTTGCATTTAGGATCATTTAGTTTCTTATTCATCTTCTCCCTAGTGATTTCATCTAATTTCTTATCTTCCTCTCGGCACACAAAGCAACTAGGTTTTGTCTAGGTTTAAGAATCTCATTGCCATCATAGATCACATTTTGAGTGCTTTGCTATCTTCCCGTACTCGTGGTTGGGTTTATCTATAATGGGAACACTATGCTTATCGCTAGAACTCTATGCTTAGTGATCATGTGAGCAATCGAATGGTGTTCCTTGTATGTACAACTTGTTTTCAAGTTTGTTTTTCAAAGTTTTCGATTAGAAAATCTTTCAAGAGTTTTGATTCCTTTGCATTAAATTCTTGCTTAAGCATTTTCACATTTTCTTGAAGTTCTTGTTTTTGTTTAGAAGTTTTAGAAAGCTTTTCTTGCAAGGAATTTAACTCTTGTTTTAATACTTCTTCTAAAATTACTTTTTCTAATGATTGTACGCACTTGGTCATCCATTTCCCGCTCACGAGTGGTCAACTCAAATTTTGCACGTTGTTCATAAATAGCAACACGCTCTTTATAGGCATTTAGTTCGTAAATTACGTAATCATCGGGCACATGCAAAGTATTCTTCAAAACATAGTCATTGTTGATCGCGGAAGATGCATCACTTGGTACAACTTCACTTTCACTTTGTTTCACATATTGATCATATGGGACAACATTGATATTACCCATATTTTCAATATTTGATTCAATAGTTTCATTGATAGTACTTTGTCATGCATCTTTGCACATCAAGATCATCGTGATAGTTTTAATACCTCGAGATGAGTTTGTCTTTGGATGGGCCAGCTTGTGGTGAAGATGAGACCTTGGGAGAAACCATTGGAGAAATGCTAGCCATAAAAATTGTGTGTGCAGTGGGTCCATCATCCACATCAGTCGTATGCATCACAATCACGACTTGAAAGGCATTCGATGATTGTGACCTATCTCCTGAATAGTCGCTCATCCACATCGCATCATAGGTCTTGGCATTGCCCTCAAGAAGAAACAACAATTCCTCTTCATCCAAAGCAACACCATTATCCCGAGCTTGTACAAGCAAGATCTTATCTCTCAAGTAATCAAGATTCGCGGACGCTTGGAGATGTGCGCCTTGCAATGTGTCCCTCACCACCACGCTTATAACATTTGATCGGCTTAGCTTGACCTTGATTACCATTCCTTCCTCGATTCGACACCAACATAACCTCTACCACCTCCACCTCTTCCCCGATCATACCGTTTTCCCGAACTGTTGCACCACGATCCTCCCATCTTTAACAAGAGCTTGATTGTGTGGGTTAGATGTCGCTCGAGGTTGTTGTTGGTTTGTGGGAGAATTCATGTTTTGACTAATCGAAGAGCTAGTTGATTAATGATGTTACCCACGTGTGCATCAAAGATCGCTTGTTTGAACATAGGATCGGGAATGAGTTTGTGATTACCATTACCCATGGGTATGACTTGTGAGGCTTTGGTTGTGATTCCGATGTTTGAATAGAAGGCGCTGAGTCATTAGATGAGCTTGTCTCCCTCGGTTGGTTTTGAACCGATTAAGAATCATTTTTCAAACATAGCATGTCTCTCATTCAAGGAGGAAGGCATAGAGTTGCTCATAGTTTGTATTCTTCAATCCTTTAGTGAGCTTCACAGAGGTGACAAACTTGTACCATTCGGGATTCATGTTGTTCACAAATTTTGAGTTCACCGAATGTTAGGCATAGTCATTCGATGTTCCTCATATCATTCACCAACTTATGAAATCTCACATAGTACTCATAGACACTCTCATCCGGTTTCATCTTGAAGTGTTCAAATTCGTCATAGAGTTGTGATTCTATGTCTTCCATAGTTAATTCGTAACCCGAGAGAAGCATCTTGACATTATCCCATAACGCCTTTGCTTCGTTGTTGTGATTGATCGACTTGTAGATGTATTTAGGAAGACCTTGAAGAACAATGTTAAGCCCCGATATCAAGATCGAATCTCTTTTCTCCTTATCATCAAGCTCATCATACATCTTTGGTCCGTCCATTCCATAAATCGTAGTTCCATCTTCAAAGATATCAAGTACATCTCTAGTCGTCTCAACCCGATACGGTCCTTCATCAATGGATTTGAGAATGTTGACACCATTTTCCTTTCCAAGACAAAGACAACTGATTCGTTGAGCCCAAGAATCGTAGTCGGCCTGGCAAGCATGGGTGGATTTAGTATATGAACCACCGCTTGAACATCCTCGGCAACAATGGAGATGATTGTAGAAACGTTGGTAGACATGATGACAAATTAAACGGGATTTTATAACTCTATGATTAAACCGGAAATAGATTCTTTCACGGATTTTACTAAATCAAGAGAAACCGTAAAGAAATCACCCAAGTCGCTAGAAAATTATGCACCAAGTCGCTATCTTCTAATTCGCTATTCCACCAAGTCGCTAAAGTCCCAAGTCGCTAAACAAAAAAAAAACAAGTCGCTAAGTAGCAACTCGCTAAGCCTCTAATCGCTAGCAAAATTTTGGCAAGAATTGCTAAGATACAAGTCGCTAAGGAATCAAGTCGCTAAATAGCAACTCGCTACTTACCAAGTCGCTAACACTGTCGCCACCCGTAGTGGAGCATCCACTACTTGTACCGTTAGTCGCTAGGCCTAAGTCGCTAACTCCACAAACCGCAACTCGCTACAAAAATGTAAAGCAAGTCGCTAGCAAGAAAGAAACCGGGGTCAAGTCGCTAGCAAGAAAACATCACAAACATCACTTTTCAATCCAAAACAACCCAACCAAGATGATTCAAGCTACCAAATGAAAACCTAAACACTTGTGATGATTCTAAACATAAAAGTACTAACAAAATCCAAGCTTTAACACAAGAAATCAACCAAATGATGCACAAACCACTAAACTTTTTCAAACTCAAAACCACCTAAAACCACTAGAAATCCAAAGATGTGCAAGATATGATCTAACCATGGCTCTTGATACCAATTGTAACATATTGGATTTCACAAACACATCAAACCATTAATACAAGTAGGCGACAAGAGAGTTTTAGAGAGAAAGTTAGAGGTTTAGGAACTTAGTGAGAGAAAGTGAAAGATATTATTATGAGCTCCACTCTCTACCTGGGAGGTAGAGAGTATTTATAGTCTTACATAAACGCCACACAACGGGTCATGGATCGTGGCATACAGGTGGGTAAAGACCGTCTGTCCTCCACGGTGTTACTTAACTAAATACTACTTAACTTAAAATAACTACGACTACGAGCTTTAATGATTACATATACTGAGGTGACCGACTCTTTAATACCGGAATTTCTAATTCCTAACATTTTCCATTATTCGATTTATCTAAGTGGGATGAGTTTCCTCCATTCGAGTTGTTTCTATTTCCTTATTCGCGCCTTCCTCGTGAATAGTTTGATCTACCTCTATATTTGGTAAATCGTTTATTTCTAGAGTGTTCGCCTTGTGCGAATAATAAGTTGTCCCGGCTATCTACTTGTCCTCCCTTTCGAGTTTTATCCTTTCCTCGAATGCCTTAAGTTTTCCCGCGATCTCATCTAACGTAATGTCGCCAAGATCATTCGTCTGCTCTATGGATGCTACTATTTGAATGAACCTATCGGTGTGGAATCTAATAGTTTTCGTACTAAAAGTGATTCATCCAACGCTTTTCCTAATTCTTTAGCCTTCGTGGCGAGCCGCTCAATTTGGTTGTAATGCATCCACCGCTTCATCCTCCTTCATCTCAAGAGTCTCAAATCCAATCATCGATGATTGTAACCGTGCTTGTTGCACTTTTTCTTCTCAAACGTGTCTCTTTTCAACGAATCCCATAATTCTTTTGTCGCTTTGCAACTTGCTACTTGTAAGATCACATCTTCGGTTAACGCTGATATAAGAAGGCGGTTGTCGCTTTATCCTTCTTATCATCTACATGAGTATCAACCTTAGGTTCTATTGCTTCCCATAATCCTTGTGCTTCTAGTATCACCTTAATTTGTATAGTCCAAACCGTAGTTTGTGGCTTTGAGTTTTGGGCATTGATCTCGTGCCATAGGGGTTACGGGTTTTGGTGCGATGTTACCGCCACTTGCATCGTCACCGGGCATTTTGATAGTGCTTATGATCTTCACTCTTATTCGTATGGGAATTTCTAACTAGTGGTATCACTTAATACTACGGAGCGTAAATAGTTATCCGGGAATCCTAATATGGAACTATGGATTTCTAATAGTATAAACTAAGTATCTATACTATAAATATGAAAGGAAATCCAAAAGTTTGAGATTTTTTTGTGTGACCTGTGTTTGTCACTCGCGTATTCCCTTCTTGTCGGTACTTGAATATACCAACTATAATTTTCTTTTCCCTCGTTCTTGTTTCCAAAACAATCGGTACACCCTTTATTTGATGTTGTCGACTTGTTTTCTTCAAAAATATACCACTCCTTGTATCACGTTGTCCTTTCTTTTGTGTAGACTTGCTTCTTTTATCTCCAAGTCTCGGATTCTTTTGTGTCGACTTGCTTTCTTTATCTCCAAGTCTCGAATAAACACAAAATGTTTCAGAAATTAGTCTCGGTAATTCCTTTCAAAAGACCAAGCGAATTGCTTGTCTTTGTTCTACTACTCGACGGTAGTATGTCAGCAAGTGATGTCCTTGTTGCCCTCGTTGCTTGTCCGCGTTCCACAATACCACTTCTTCTTTATTCCACACCTTATCTACAACAACCTATAGAAATACCGACGGTATCCTTGCGAGCAAATGATCAGGATGCTCCTGTTGTTGTCCCTCTTCGTATTGCGAGCGTTACTCCAAAAGCAATTCGATTGTTTTTTGGTTCGGTATACCCTTCTCTTCAATCCAAGCAACGTCCTTCTTTTCTTTCTTCACGTACGTCTTTCTTCTCCACCTTTGTCTTGACAAAAGGGCTATTTCGTTGTGTGATTGAAAGCCAACAAGTGTAACAAAGTTTCCTTCGTCTCGTTCTTGTTGCGTTCAGAATCAAACCAACGCAAAATATCAAGTCACCACTTCGTTTGGTGCCTTGTTGTATGCAATTTCTACACAAGTTCGGTCGCACTACTTTCCTTGCGTTATCAAGTTATCCAGCAGCGATGTATGATAACACGCGTTCTTCTTCTTCTTCTTCGAAACAAAAGTTTCAACAGATGTCTTTTTCTCGTTCCTTCTTTCTCGCTCAAGAATGGTTCTGTGATGGTACTCGTTAAAAGGATTCTGGTTCTGGTTTTTTTGTTACAAGATTCTCGTGTTTGAGTGATGGTGTAACGGTGTAACGAGTATATAGGCGAGGCTCTTGATGCCAATTGTTGGTCCCAAATGTTGAGTAAAACAAATATATGAAATTGCAATAAACTAGATAACTTGTCAATATGTTAAAACTTGAATTCTGTAATCATGTACATGTCTATATATAGGTTCTGAATGGGCACAGCCAAACGACATGCCGGTTCGGTAATAACTACCATAACTAAAAAAACCGCTATTCGGTTTAAATGTTTATAATAAGCAACTTTGGTCCTTCATGTTTCTGTCTTTCGATATGGAGCAAAGAATCGAGATTATCATGCTCACAGAATATACAAGCGGATCAGCCATAAGTTTTTTCAACTTGGTGGTGGTATCTTTGAAAAGAAGCGGGAGTGTTTGCTATTTTGGAATTGTTTTCCTTAATCGGTTCACTAACTCTCAAGATTCTGCATAAATTGGTCAAACTCAATTGTAAATATTTCATAAAGTGAAACATGATGGGACTAGTACAATAAAGAAGCAATGAAATAACCGGTTGATCATACACATGCATATAACCAAATATAAGAGTAAAGCTAATTAGCATATCTTACACCATAAGCTAGTGGTTTAGAATCTAATAGTCAAAAGCCGGGGAGGTGATATTTACACGGTGGTTTTTTATTCATCCACATCAAATTAATGTGTTGTGACAATAATACCCCCGGCCTTTCTCTTATCCAAATTATTTTACCGATTATGCCTCAACAAAATAACTTCTATGTTTGGACTTTACCGACGGAAATAATGCATAAAAAGGAAGAAGTATACATAACACCAAAGAAATGTAAATCCCATAATCGCTACTTTTGTCGATTTACTTAACGAAAGAAAACACTTAACATACAAAAAAAAACCCATTAATTGATCTTTATGTTTCTTGCTTGCCAAGTAATGGGGTTAGTGTAGTAATTACAATATGGTTACAACAATGAAACATAACATAAAGAGTTATGCATGCATACTAATACATACCGACTGTGGTGGCTTTCCATTTGATAAAGGAAGGAGCAAGGACAAGAGGAAGGAGGGACAAATGCAAATTCATCCATGAAGCCATATAAGCAATCTCTCCATGAAGCCATGAAAAGATTAATTTCATCCTCTTCATCTCACAGTTACATCATTCTATAAATACTAAGTATTTGAGGTAAGAGACGATCTAGACACACAAACATATTCTATACAACACAATTTTCCCCTTTCATCTTTACTACACTTTATATAATGTATAACTTTATGTTATAAGGTATTACTATGAGATCAATACTAACTTGCTCGTCGGAGTGGCTTCCCCCGGGCTTAGCCCGAGGACCTCTCTAACGAGCTTTCTTTGTCTTTTCAGCACTGTTATCAAATACCCGAGGTCAAGGTCAACACAAGTCAAACGGCCAGCTCATCACCTTAACGACCGTGCGGATTTTGGTAGCATCACCAAGCGAACAAATCGTGTAACCGGTTGAAAGATGGCGGTGCCGGAATCCTCAATCCTCCACTTCGTCAAGAACTGTTGACCAGACAGGGATGGAGCTTTTGTCGGCATCTTGACATCTAATTCCATAGTGGACGTTAATACCGAATCACGGTCAACAAGACAATATAAAATACAGTTGGCATGACGGATCACTGCTAGGTGTTAAATGCCTAACTAATGCTTAATAGGAAGAATAAAATTGGGACATAAAAATAAGCTAAAAAGTAGAGTGTAATAGGTGCAAAGTGCAATACACACTTGCGACTTTTGAGAAGCCATGCCAAAAGTTAATCGCAGTGAACAAGAAGTTGAGGCAAAGGTCACACTTTATGGTGACTGATTCTATATCTTAAAGAGAATGTAAAAATATTTCTTTATGATGATACTGTGATAGGCTCAAAGAACTATCGCTGTAACATTCAAACTCTTTTTGTGTTAAATAAGGCACAAGGCGTTGTCGAGAAACAACAGTTGCAGTAGATGGACTGGAAAAAAATGGAGGGCTATATAATTAGATATGGAAGAGAAGGTGAGATGGATTTTGACGTGGTGTGACTGTGACACGCTGAGAAGAATGGGCTAAAAGAAAATTAAGGGTAAAATTGTCTCAACACATTAAATTTCTGTGGATGAATAAAAAGCTTCCATTGAAATATCAATTCCCATAGTTATATTGTTGGGATAATGCAGGCTCAAGGTTAATTTGAGTAGTAATAATGCACATGCTCATAACTTCTTGGGCGAAGCACTTTATTTTGCTTACTTAAAAATCCATGTTTACCAAGGGATAAATCCCCACCATCCATTTAGTATAATTTAATGGTGAGGATTAACCTAAGATTTAATACTTAAACTTAAGTCCAAGTTTTTTTTATTGTCTTTTTGTCTTTCTTTTTTATTAACCTTTTTTTTTTCTTTTTCTTTTTTTTTGTCTTTTTATTATTTTCCGCTTTTTTGAATTAACGTTTTTTTTCTTTAATTTGCGTTATTCAAGTTTATTATTTTCGCTTTTTCCGCTTTCATCGCTTTTCCTCTGCTTTCATACGTTTCGTCCGTTTCATCTGTTTCGTCCGCTTTCAACGTTTTCGCCCATTTTCTTACGTTTCGTCCATCTTCATATGTTTTCGTCTATTTTCTTACCTTTTCGCTCGTTTTCATACGTTTCGTCCGCTTTCATCGCTTTCTTACGCTTTCATGTATTTTCGCTCGCTTTTATCACGCCGTCCGCTTTCAGACGCCGCCGCTTTTATACGCTTTCATCCGCTTTCATAGGTTTATATCGCTTTAGTCCGTTTTCATCGCCGTCCGCTTTTAGACGCCGCCCGCTTTCTTACGTTTTGGTCCGTTTTCATACATTTTCGTCCGCTTTCTTAGGTTTCGTTTGTTTTCATACGTTTTCATCCGTTTCGCCCATTTTCATACGCTGCTTGTTTTTACGCTTTCATCTACTTTCATTCGCTTTACACGCTTCGTTTTCGACGCCGCCCACTTCTATACGTTTTCATCGGTTTCATAGGTTTATATCGTTTTCGTCCGCTTATTTACGCTTTCGTCCATTTTAGACGCCGTCTCATTTTCGACGTTTTCGTCCGTTTTCATACGTTTTTGTCCGTTTTTATACATTTTCGTCCGTTTTAAGACGTTTTTATACGCTTTTCATTCATTTTTATACGTTTTTTCCGTTTTCAGACGTTTTCGTCCGTTTTTTGTAGTTTTTTTATACGTTTTCGTCTATTTTCATACGTTTTCATGCTTATTATTAAACTCTATTATATTACATGTCTAATATCAATTGTGATATTTTATAAAAAAAAGTTAATGTCTAATATCACTTGTAATATTTCATAAACAAACAAGCATGTTTTTTTAACCTTTAATATCACCTGAGATATTTCATTGCTCTGTATATTTTTATATATTATCACCTATGTGTTTTCTAATATTTTATAATTTTCGCCATATGATAGTTTTGTACCTTTCATCGCAATTGACAAGCGATATTTTTTAATGCAACCAAAGTTATCTATCAATTGTGATATTATACTCTTAGTAGAAATAAAATGGTTAAAGTCTCTTTAGGTGAATTCTTATTTTGTTCAAAAAATGCTAATTTAATGCAACACTTGTTTGAATTTGAGAATATTTCAAATCTCTTTTCATAGTTTGCTTCATTTTATTCATTTTGATATTTTTAAGTGGCACTTATTATCTCTTGTGATATAACATCAGAAGGAAGATGAAGAATATTACATTCTTCATCATGTATGTGTTATAAATTTTGATACTCAACTAAGAATGTGAAATATTACATTCTTACCAAATGTGATAAGAATTTAGTATGTTACCAAGTATATTTGAAAGAAATAATAATATACATCACTTATTATATCACTGTGATGATTCTGTTCATTTTTTTATTTGTGTTTTTAAAAATATTTAGGAAGATTTTTGTGTTTTATGATAATATGAAATATTAAAAAGGTGTTTAACAAAAACAAGAGATGTTATGATACTTTGGTTAGACTTGTGGTGACATTTTCTTTTAATAGATACATTGTGCATGTTTCGATAGATTTTATAGAGGATTTAAAATATCTATCGTTGAATCAACAAACTAAATAAGCTATGGTTGAAGAAAGCACAACAAACTTAGCAAGCTCAAACACCGTGATATCACACATGATATCACGGTGATATCACCGCTTTTGATATCACATGATATCACAAGTGATATCACCGTGATATCACAAGTGATATAAACTATGATATCACACATACTACCACCGGTGATATCATGAAATATGATCAAGAATGTAATACTCTTCATCTTTCTTACGTTGTTATATCACAAGAGATAAATAAGTGTCACTTACAAATATCAAAATGAAAACGTCGAAAACGGACAAAACGTATAAAATGAATGAAAACGATAAGAATGTATGAAAACCGACAAAACGTCATAAAACGGACAAAAACGTCGAAATGGACAAAACTTATAAAACGGATGAAAACGTATGAAACGGACAAAACGTATAACACGGACGAACGTCTGAAACAAACGAAACGTCTAAAATGGAAGAAAACGTAAAACGGACGAAAATACATGAAAACATAAAATAGAGACAAAACGTCTAAAACAAACGAAAATACATGAAAACCTAGAAAATGCGAGGCGAACGTGTGAAACGAACGAAAACGTAAAAAACGGTAAAACGTCTAAAATGGAAGAAAATATAAAACCGACGAAACATATGAAAACGGATGAAATCGATATAAACCTATGAAAACGGATTAAACGTGTAAAACGGACGAAACGTATTAAAATGACGAAAACATGAAAACATAAAAAGCGGACGAAAACATTTGAAAATTGACGAAACGTATGAAACGGTAAAAATCGGCGAAACGTGAAAATGGAGGAAAACGTTGGAAAGCGGACGAAACGATAAAACGGACGAAAAACACGAAAACGTAAAAATGATTTAAAACGTATGAAAGCGAACGAAACGTATGAAATGAACGAAACGGGCGAAACGTAAGAAAATGGAGAAAACGTTAGAAAGCGGATGAAAACATACGAAACGTATGAAAGCGGAAAAACACTAATAAAAAGCGCGAATAACGCGAATTTAAAAAAAAAAAAAAAAAAAAAAAGAAAACGTTCATTTATTAAAAAACGGAATCAACAAAAAATAATAATAAAATGAAATAAAACAAAAAGTGAATAAAAAGGAAGACAAGAAAAAAAACTGACTTAAGTTTAAGTATTAAATTTTAGGTTTATCCTTAAACTGGATGGTGAAGATTTATCCATTGGTAAGCACCAAAATAAGGGTAAGCAAAAGAAAATTCCTCCTTCTTGGGCTTAGGTAATAGTACTAGCTTGTCTCAAGTCCACCTTTTACATGATCCAACCTAATTATACTTGGGCAGTGTTTGTAATTCTAATATTAGCTCCGGATCCGTAGCATTTCTTCTGACTTGGGAACTGTCCAAATCTTCTTCGTTTTTTTTTTCTCGTCTTGCTTTATCTATTTTTCATCAACAACATCGTAAAAGTAATTGTGTTTTGGTTTCAATATTCTGCAGGTCGGCTTCTTGTCCTTTGAGGTGTTCACCCTTAACTTGTTCTTACAACTAAAGATTTGTTAAGCTGTTCGGTCTTGTTGAAGTGGGTTTATGTTCCATGTTTGCACATTGTAAGTAAGTTTATGGCTTCAATTCGAGTTGGGCCATTCAAAGGAAGTCACGGCCCTCTCTGCACTCATTTATGTGTTTTCAAAGATCCAAACAACATCATATCAAAAGGTTTAGGTTTCCATGTAATGTCAAAATCGTTCAATTCATGACAAGTATCTAATCATCTTTAGTGTTTAAAAGCTAGTAACATCAAGGGTTCAAGCTCAAAAGCAAGGAACATCAAAATTTCAAGTCCAAGAGCACGCAAAATCAATGACGCAAAGTTTAAGAGCAAGCAAAATATCGATCAAAGATTGATCAAGTTCAAGCAAAGACGATTCAAGATTGTTTATCTTCAAAAAAATGGCCAGTTTCGTAATATATGGTTCAAATAGTTCAGAACACTAATTTTCTTAAAATAAACAATTTCGGCTACTGAATACCAAGAAACATTCAAAGAGTTGACAAAAGTCAAAATTCCAATGTTCCAAGTGGATAATATATTAAACTTTATGTACCTATGTAGCTTTTATCGTTTCACATAAGTAGATCATGCATATTACTAGTACTGTTTTTTGCTATATAAACTCAACCTACATAGATAAACAAAACACAAGAAGCAACAATGGAAAAGTGTGTTACAAAACTAATGAGTTTACTGTTTGTGCTTCTATTAATACTTGATCAGTATCAAGCCAATGCTGTCATTTCAGGTAAACGATCCTTCTTCCGTGTGTCTATCCATTCCCTTTAATTGTTGCATAATGAAACCCGTAGGTATAATATTATTATGGACCATTATTTATAATGGTGAAAACCCTAATACCCTAAACCCACAAACCGGCTTGGGCCTAATTATCCACTAATACTCCTCCATGATTCGGCGGAATCATAAGCTCGAATCAAGTAGTAAACTAAGAAAGCAAAATAAAACAATAACCAAAAATAAAACGGGATAATTCAAAGTATCCCAAACAGTCGTCTCGGGAATAAGAACCCTAGATTCGACACCAACAAAAGTCGTCTCGGGAATTAATACCCTGGATTCGACATAAAACAAAATTAAATAACTTTTTTTTCCCTCGCAACAGTAAATCATATGTAGACAAATCTTCAAATCTTGAAGTCTTCAAAGCCAAGGTTGAGATCTATAGTCAACAATGAGGCAAAGGTGTTTTTTTTTTTTTTTTTTTTTTTTTTTTGAGCGGAAGAATAGGGAAAAAATAGGGTTGAAGAGATGATTGAGAGGGTTGAAGAGTGTTGGAGATGATTGAGAGGGTTGGGAAGGAGAAGCGATGAGCGAAGAAGGAGAGGCAGAGAAATAGAAGATAGGAGGTTTGTGGTGGGCTTAGAGTAGGCGGCTCAACATAGCCACCTGGTCGAGGCGATCGACCATTCTCAAACCATGTTGAATAATGAAACCCGTAGGTATAATATTATTATGGACCATTATTTATAATGATGAAAACCCTAATACCCTAAACCCACAAACCGGGCTTGGGCCTAATTATCCACTAATATTAATTTCATTGCACACTAACCAATATGCTTAATAAAACATCACAAACTGTTAATAATGCTTCTGAGGCTTATTATGCAATTGAAAAAGCATCATATCTATGATTAAAGATATAATATTTCATATATGTGTATACCCGATTTGTTCCTAATGTAATGTTGTCTATACGTAACTAGATACTGATTTTGAGTGCCTGCAAAGATCGAGGAAGTTGATTCAGGGTTGGGAACAGGAAGGTGTTGTTCCAAAGAGTCAAAGAAAACTCAGAACGGTTTTGTCGCCACAAGCACCACAGGCCAACCGTTTTCGCCTACAAAACATGTCTCCACCACCACCACCTCAGCTGTAAACTTTATGATATTCTCAATATTTTTGCTTTCCTGCTTGTTTCAGAAGAAGTTGACATTAATGCTCAATATATACAGAGAGTAGTGAGTTTTTCTTAATATGTTACAGTGTCCATTTATGTGAAGGGAAGTTAACTTATTAGTAACAATTTTAGTTCTGTTTTTATCTATCTGTTTTGTTTCGAAGAGTATTGTTGCAGAAAGCTAATTTCATGTGCCACTCACATATAATCAACAATTGCTGCCAGCAACACTATTGTGCATATACTTCATTCAAAAGCACATGTGAAAATGCATAATTAGTTCGGTAAGCTCCAACCTTGCTGTCAGATTATAGTGAATGACTTATGACTTGTCCACAAGTCGAATCATAAAATGAGATTTTGAACTTTTTTATCTAAATATATAAAATGAGATTAGGAACATCTATATACACAGTAGTCACCAAGGCACATAGGAAATCTAGTATGCACAAGCACATGGAGACAGGTGAAGCATATGCAAATTTGCAACGTTGAGGATTTGACAAACTTGAATCGCATAGTCTCAATGTGCTTTGGAACTCCTGTCAGCTGCATGTTCTTTTAAAGCCAGAGAATCCGCCTCAATTTTCAAGAAAATAATGGTTATTTTCATTTGACAGTGTCAAGTCATACCAGTCGCCAAAACGAGATTGTGGATGCAAGAGTCAGTATGCAATTCAAGTAATAATACTAGGCTGAAACAATTCTATTGGGATGTCAAGTGCTGTTAATTCACGACAGTCATTCTTGAGGCTGAGGTGATAGTAAGTTAGTAACCCATGTTACTGTTACCAGCAGGAATTACAGATTTTATTTAAGATGCCTAAAACCGTAGACATTAGTCTCAAGAAAATTAAACTAGACTCTCTTTAGGTAAATACATCATAACAGACAGGTATGACAGGTTCCATCTACGCAAGTCAGAAACTTCCTAGCTTTATTTCAAATCAACATTTAAACAACAAACGAAAGATCAATCTTGGACAATAACGGTATCGGTTTGCTTGTTGACAGTTCACCATGGCCATCAGTAATTACACCAGCTGGAAAATAAAAACCACAAGCTACATCAAGAATGAATAATGATAAACAAGACTTCACGTGTATTTACCAAGATCAATATATATAACAGCTAACCTGTTCCAGCCATTTGGGTTATGCACGTCATAACCACCAACACACTTGGTCCTACGCACCATCCCGCTAACCTCATAATAGACTTCAGGACTCGAACGATCTTTAACAGTTTCATACACGGATCTCTTGGTGGATACCTTTAACCGATAATCTGCATTGGTGGATACCTTTAACAGATGAGATGGTTTACGATCCGTGAGAAGAAACGCGTCCAGAGTTATGGCACCATCATGAAAATTACATTCGACCGCGGCCTCATAGGATCCAGCGTAACCTTGTTCAATGGCCTCTATGGTCATGTTGAAGAGATACGTCTCACTCAGTTTATGGTAATAGCACTTCAAGAAATGAGCCTCGTGAATGTTCTCTTTGCTGCTCTTGTTAACATACATCTGATGGGACTTGTTGAAGGCATCGACAGCAAAATCACCAATAAAGTAGAAGAGATCTCCCTTTTCGAGTGGCGTTATTGTTTTCTTATCAATCCGATAACTTATGCAACCACGTGCAGTAATTCCAGCTGCTGCATCCTTCTCTTTAAATTCCAGCCAGGCTTTCTTCCCGCGTTCATCCAACGGAGCGTATTCAATACTAGGGTTCGGAGTCATGTTTTTCTCTGTGTGAATTATTGTCTCTTTCTTAGGAAATATTTTTGGCACAAGGGTGTGGGCGGTGGCCGGATCGTATTTCCAACGAGATGGCAAAAATTCACATAGCTTGTAGTATTCGGCAACGTCGGCGATCGTGCGCTTAACATCCTTCAATTTCGATTTCAAAACCCTCGATTCTTACTCGTCGACTGCAGCTGCCTCTCGAGGTCAAGTGCTTCCTGAACGAACTTGTATAAATTATCTGGAATTTCAAGCTGTGTGGAACCTGGTTCGTCCGAAGTTCCACCATACCTGGTTCGACGTTTAGTGACAGGCTGGTTGCATGGGAAATCCTCCTTAGTAGATGATGAACGAGAACGAGAACGGGTTTGCACCTTACTGCTAGCCATGCTGCAACTCTGCGAAACCCTAATCCAATTTTGGGGATGACGAATGCTTTGGGTATTTTTTTTTTTTTTTTTTTTTAAGCCCACATGTGATATTACACTAACTTGGATAAAATAGATCTCAATCACATTTGATTTTTACCAACTGTGATTTTTCACATGTGATTATAGAAGTTTTATAAATGAACTGCCATAATTTATATTTCGAATATAGTGTGTGTAATATATAATCGGAAAGCCAAGAATGTATGTTTTCAGTGCAAGGAATTTTTTTTATTTATAGACAAATACGTATGTCAATTTTAGTACGGATGTTTAGTGTTCGAACTTCGATATTAGTGTTAAATCACATGTGATATTTAATTTGAATTTTGATACAGCTAAGAAAACGTGAAAAAACGACAAAAAAATTTTGTCGAAAGTATATCAAAATGTCCGTCTATATAAGGATAATTAAATGATGGTCGTGACGCTATAATTTGTTTTGTGTAATGATCAACGGTTCATGAGATATTTAAATTATAAAAAATTAGTGTAATTGAATTTTTATTTTAAATATTAATTAATACTTTTTCTCAACAAGAAAATGAGTGGCTAAGATCTGTCTCTTGTTATGTGAAAAAAGTTTGATATGTAAGATAACTCTTTTCATTTTATTGTAATTTAGTTTCAAATTTTTGTAAGACTAAATTATTTTATTGACTGATTTTTTATTTTATTATTAATATTTTTATTATTATTTTTATTATTGTTATTATTATTATTAGAGTAAACTACACCATTCGTCCTTGTGGTATACGTTGACCATCAAGTTTCGTCCTTTGACCAAAAAAATTGCACCGTTGGTCCTTAATCACAACGTTACTCGGTTGGTCCTCAAACTAACGGACCCATTTAACTCTCGTTAAACATGCTCACGTGTTATACACGTGAGGGTATTTTTGTCCTTTCACAATTCATGTTCTTTGTTTATACTCTAATAATAAATACCACCCCCACCAATCATTCCTTCTCTCTTCTTCAACAATCACTCCACCTACCACTACTTCTTCATCTTAATCTTCACCCACCACTACCACCATCCACCACTGTCCTGCCACCACCGTTCACCACCGGCCCCACCACTCTGGCGACCATTAAAACCCCAAAACAAACACCCATCTCATTCTCTTCTACTTTATGAACACCAACACTTCATCTTCGATACTCAAAACACAAATCCAACCCACAAATACTAACCTATGATCTTGCATCTTCATTAAAATCATCACCAAATTATAAAACAAAAGACATCAATCCTTAGATTTATAAAATCCACCAATCAACCAACCACCACTACTAATCCGATCAAACCACCAAGATAAGCTAAAGAGATAACATCGTTTATGTCCATTAAAATTTAAGAGAAAGTGAAGTGTTGAACATAACCTTTATAGAGTTAAGAGAAAGTGAAGATATGGATTCCAACATTGATGCTTTCACATGCATATATACCGCTATTAGATTTAAGCTTTAAATATGAAAAAATCAAGTCAACTTTCGAGTGGTTATCCATAAAAAAAGGTATTTTGGATTGCATTTTGGAAATGATTAAATAGTGTTCGAAAACCCTTTTGAATTTTTCATGATTATGTGCATTCTTTGAGAGAAAATGATGTTTTAAAATAGCAGGTTGAGACTTGCTTTCAAAACTTCATGTTATCATCCCCTAATAATATATTTTGTAAACACAATATAAGTCGTTTCATTAGCTGTAATGAGATTGGATATATAGTTAACAATTATGGGTATCTTTTAAATCATTAGTTTTTTTTGTTATGTTATTCGTGTAATTGTGCCTAAATGTGATGAATTAGAGATTGGTTTTGTGATTGTGGAGGAAAGTTTTTTTGTTTTTAATTTGTGAAGTTAGCAACAAAAAATTTGCTAAGTGCAAGTTTAATTTGATTTTAGAAATAAGATGATGGTGGTAGGTAGTCATAAATAGAAGATATGGTGGTGATCAGTGGGTGGTGAATGGTGATAGTTGGAAATGAAGATAAATGGATGAAGAAGATGGAGAAGTTAAAAATAAGAGGGAAAAGACCAGATTCACAACCAGAGATCTTGTTGTTGAGTTTATGGGTGTTGGATAAGTTTCTTTTTGTGGGTGTTGGATAAGTTTCTTTTTTTTATTCGGTTTATAAAAGAAAGAAAGATATTTGTGGAATGTTAATGATTTGAATTACTGAGTATTGTTTTGATGTAATTTGATTTTATGGGTTTTTAGAAATAAGATGATGATGGTATGTGGTGATAAAAATGAATAGAGGAGATAGTGGTGGGTGGTGATAGTTGGAAATGAAGATAGATAAAGGAAGAAGATGAAGTTAAAAAATGAAGGGAAAAAGACTAAAATACCCTTACGCAAACTGACTTAACGAGCGTTATTTACCGTCGTTAGTGCGAGGGACCAATGCTGAGTAACGTTTCGCAGTTAAGGACCAACGGTGCAATTTTTTTGGTCAAAGGACGAAACTTGATGGTCAACGTATACCACAAGGACGAACGGTGTAGTTTACTCTTATTATTATTTAAACATCTCTTTATTAGAAATTCATAGGATTTACAAGAAATTAGTGGGGCCGAGACTATCCGGCCCCCACCCTCTAGCTACAAAGAAAGCTAATCCCATCGAAAATATGAGCAAAGAACACGTGTCCCAATGTCTTGAGTCATAGAAAACTTTCGGACCTGCTTCAATAAGGTCACCGCATCCTTCTCGAGTTCCCCAAAAGAAGAGAATGAGAATGGGAGAAACCCATATCCAGTAACCGCGCACTTAGTCTCATACTTGACGCATTTACGTTGTGCAGCCTCAATCACCGCACGACTAGGCACAAAATCAACCATACAAGTTTGTGTTAAGGGTGATGATCCTGTAAAGTCGACACATACATCAAGTCCTCCGTCCCAATAGTAGAGTAACATATCAGTTGGACGTAAGGGTTTGTCCTTTTCTTCACTAAGCCCAATATCAACTTCTTTACGAGCCGGAATCCCAGATCGTGAGCAGATGTCAACAAGAGTATCATGCACCACATTATGCCGATGTTTAATACCAATAATACCAGCACACGACACAGCATGGTACCCATAAATATCCCCCGTAAAGACCCTGGAACAAGCTAAACACGGCGTCTGTACAGAAAATAAGGGAACACCTAGCCGATAGAACACACACCGGTAGGTCCTAGCATTCATAGTCTGTCCCAACCCAGATATCGGAACCACCCTTAGCCAGTCCGAAGCGTAGTCCTCCATTTGCGATTTTCAAAGCGCCATTTGTCGAGTAGATAGGGAAAAAGTGGATTCAGCCACATGGGTAACACGTGTGAAATATATCTGCCAATTTCTTCGTGAGTTTGAGGGCAGCGATCTCACATGAATTACTCAAAAGGTCAATCTTCATTTTCGAATTAAAAACACATAAAGCATCATCAAAGGAAGACCCAGAATTTACGATACCAGACTGTCGAAGCAGCTTAGTCTGCAAACTAGCAGATTGGAGTCTAGACGCAATGAATGCATAGTTCAAGTCGTCACCTGCAGAGTACACACCAAGTCCCCCAAACGCGAAAGGTAAGGTGGCAAGCCTCCATTGCCAATCACCAAAACCATGTCCAGAAGCAGTGACAATACGTTCCAGAGATGAACGAATTGCCACATCAAATGAACTCTGAGCACACTCAAAGACTCGGGGAGAACTTGTGCGCATAGAAAAATATAACTTGGAAATACTGGCACAAGCACGAATGAGCAGCAACTCACACTGAAGGTCATTAAGCTTAGCAACAACACCCATAAGCTCAATGGTTTTAGCAACCCTTTTTATAACAAGCTCGCTACTGAAATCAAAGTCCACACTAGCCGGGCCACCTAGTAATTTAACACCATATAAAGGTCGGGCAATATTAGGCGGGAAAACACCCGCAAGCCTACTTCTGGGGTCTTCCTTTGGCCAGAAAACCTCAGTTTTATCAACATTAAGGTGCAAACCGAAACGTGGTCCATCTAACATAATAAGCTCTAAAACTTTCCCCACGACCAAAGTATCTCCAATAATAGTGTCATCATCTAGATACCAAGCTTGAAAGGAAAGGCTAAAAGAGTCTATAATTTTGCATACCAGAGGATGTAACACCAAGGAAAAAATCAGAGGTCAAAGTGGATCACCTTGGTGTGACCATAAGGTGTGTTCCCCATAATATAATCTAGTTGGGTTGGAGTAACAAAATTCTACCCAACATGAAATATCATGGCAATGAAGGCAAACCTCTTGTAGCATAACCTCACGATCCACCAAATTAAAAGCATTTTTGAAATCTACCCACACATCGACAGACCCACATCATCACCACGGCCCTCAATCAACCGATTCATGGCATGTAGAATAGCTTTCCCTCTTCCAGACACCCCAACACCGAACTGTAGGTCATTTAAATAATCATCCAAAGAATGGCCGATCATACCAGCACTAACCTTGGAAACTAAACACCTCTAAACAGTACCCACAACTATAGGACGGATGCCACCTCCCGGCTTGACTAGCGGTGTAAGAGGAGCACTAGCAATATACTCACCGAACGCCCTAGGGCATTTACCAACAAGAAAGAGATTCAACACTTGGGTGATAGAAATGACCAACTCATCAGAAATAGCCACGACAGCACCGCCTAAACAATCCAAAAGGTGTTGGGCACGCAAACCATCCCGACCACAAGACGTACGGCTAGGGAAACTCTTAATCATATCAAGAACCATAGCAGGAGATGCAGCAAGGTGATGATGATCAATAGGTATATTTGGCAAAAGGGGAGAATATTTGAAAGGATGTTTAGCTTTTAAGTCCTCAAGGGTATCATCATTATATGGAGCAACACCAAAAGAAGAAAGGACTCTGACAACCGCTGTATAATGGCCATCGCAAATCTTCCTCTTACACTGCTTGACATTACGCTCACCCAAGTCCAACGTTTCCTCATCAATACAAGACCATGGTGGGGAGGGCTCGGCTAAAACCTCTCTCACAAGCTGCGAACTACCACCAGGTGTGCCCCAAGATCTAATGGCATTAACAATATACTCTTCCTGACGTTGGCGCTTGGTAGCAGACCTACACTCTTGATTACTCCTCGGGCAAAAGGTTTTAAGGAGACAAAGAGGCAAGACTAGCAAACTAACCCAGCCAGAAATGTCATCAGGTGTGCAGATCACCTTATCAAGAGCTCCTTTCAATACCCGAGAGAACCCCAATCTACACTTGGGAGGGATAGATTTGACAGTACGCAACCCCTTAGAAAGCAAAGTGTCAAGGAGAGGTAAATCGAAACCGCATGCTGGTCGTGCAACAAGGTTTCAGCAAGATCCAACTGCTCGGGACAAAAGGGAATGATAACGCTACACGCGTCGTTCGGGGTCAAAGGAACTTCCTTTCGTCGAGCAAGTTTTTCAACACTCTGGCAAAGAACCTAATCGTTGTAGTGTAGTATTAGGGTAAGCCACGGGTATTGATATCGTTCTCAGGGAATAGGTATGCAAGTGAGAAGTTACTACGCTAAGGTTGTGGTTGAGGAAGATTATTTTTATCTTTTATATTTTTAAGGAAAGGAAAGGTCTGAATCTCGGGGTTTGAATTGGGGGTTGGTATTGCTACCGATTACTCTACTAATCTAATTATCTAATCTAAGGTGTAGTCTATGTCTAATTAATGTGTGCTCGTATGATAGTTTAAAGATATGTTTACTTAGGTTTTACTACTCCTTAATTATCTCCTATTGGTGGTTGAATTGTCACGTCCTTATTCTAGTCAAGTTGTGTGTCTAAGGTTGTATGGTATGCTTTTCTCCCAACTCTTTGAACTTACCAAAGGGTCTCGATCTGTGCTAAACCGTCAAGTCTAACGGACTTAAAACAACACAACAAATGCAATGAAGATCGAGAATACAATGAATTCCAGGTCGTTATGTCCCACCTGAGACTCAATGGTGTGTAAACTCGATTCAGATGATGGGTGATCACTAAGGATAGTGATCTGTAAAGGTTATGATTAGAAATATTACACTCTTGATTGCTTGGAATGGAATGGAGTACGATTTGGAAAGCACAACAATCGATAAGAAAACGTAAACGTAAGTTTAAAAACTACGATATCGCACAAAATAAAAAGTGAAAACTAAGAAATAAAAGACCTAAAAATATAAAATGACATTTTAGAAATCCTAAAAATAAAAGAAAATTATTAGAAAAGAAAATTATTTTTAACACTATTTAATTAATTATTATTAATTAAAACTATTTTAACTATTTAATAAATACTCTAAAATAGAAGAAAATACAAAATAAGGCTAGAAAAATAAACTTATGATTCTGAAAAATCTAAAATATTATAAAACTAATTTTAAAATTAAAAATATATTTTTCACACTTTTTATTTAATTATTACTAATTAATAACTATTTAAAATACACTTAATTACTAGAAAATATAAAATAAACTTGGAAAAATAAAATTTTAACTTTGAAAAATCTAAAATATGATAAAACTAATTTTAAAACTGAAAAGATATTTTTTATACTTTTTATTTATTTATTACTAATTAATTACTATTTTTAACTATTTAAAATTATAATAAATACTAAAAGCTAGAGAAAATATGAAACTTTTCTAAAAATCCTATATGATGACAGAAAACAAAGAAAAATAGAAAAAAGATTTGCTTATTAATAGGATGAAAAGAAAAATCAAAAAGCTAGAAAATCTTAAATAAACACTATCACTGATTTTTAATTGGACTTTTTCTGGATTTTCTTTTTGAAAACTACTTTAATACTGATATTATGAAACTTTAACAAAGACAAAAATTTTATAAACCACAAATAAGCTGTTTTGATGGCTTATGAACTCAACAGTGGGCTTAATAGCTTATTTGGTGGAAATGAGCTCAAACAAGCTTACAACTTGAAACAAAAGCTAGAATAATATGAAATAAGTGACAAGCTACTGAAATGAAACTAAAAGATAAAAAGAAGCACACTAACAAGCTAGAAACAAGCAAATAAGCACTTGGCTATTTGTGATGAAAAACAGAAAATGGGACAAACTTTAAGCTACTAGCAGCCCTAGCAAACAAGTTCCAAAGTGAAAAACAAGACTTGATACTTCAAGATGACCAGGTAGGCTATCCAAAGAACCAAAGATCACCAGATTTGAGCAACTAATAAGCTCTATGTGAGCTTATCAATTTGGGCACACTCACATGCGGCACGTGATGATTATCTTAGACAAGGTACCAACAAAAAGCTAGAAATAAGCACTTAAAAAGCTGAGAAACAAAGAACTAGCATTTTTGTATTTTTCTTTAGCAACTAAACTCTAATATCCCAAAAGATTTTAGGCTAAAACTTATTATCAAACCCACAGTGAAATTATCTTTTTTATTCAAAAACGACCCAAGTGACAATTTGACTTTTTGATAAAAACCAAAATGTTGACTTAGATGAACTTTGATTCACTATTAATCACTGAATATGTTGTATTAAGGTGATATAATACTGATTTGATCAAAAATAACAACTTATAAGCTCAAAGTAAAGATCTTGGATCATGGAGAATCCAACAGTTAACTCAAAGATTGATCAAAAGCTAATTTTGACTTTTTGCTTATGAACTCTGGTTTTTATAACTGAGATGAGTTATTAGATGTGTAGGTAACTCAGACCACTCCAAACAAACAACACAAACAAGTCCTACAATGATTTAAACAGACAAATCCAAACAGACCTTACTTAGACAGTTTAAGAATTTTACAAAGCAAATCATGAATATAAATCACAAACTTATTGCAGATCTTATGATATCACTTATTATGACTAATGAAGCCTAAAACAACAATCAAAACAACATTAAACTCAGAAATGATGATTATGCCATTTCCACTGCCAAAATAAGATTTTGATAAACTACAAATTTAAAAGAACAACTAACTGATTTTAAGGCTTAAACACACTTGATTATAACTAGATATCACAAAGAAACAGAAATTGAAGCTAATTAACAAGCATGTGATAAAGAAATGCCAAATTGGTCAAAAAGCTTACAAATGGATTTCCAACCGCAAACTGAGATCAAGGACCAATGAACATCCCTATAAGCTTACCACTAAGCTACTAACCCAAGGCCATCCACATCACCCTGCTCCAGCTGTGTACACCATCTCCAAGTGATTTTTGATTTTTCACCTATTTAATTGGTATTTTTGTGATTTTTCTGTTTTGATTCTAAACTGACTTTTAGTGTATCTAATAGCTTTTAAAAGCTATATAGGAGCTTACATGACCTATTTCAGTCCAAAGAAACTAATAAAAACAACATTTGATCATATGAGATTTTTGAAGGAAAAATTGCATAAACTGACTTGGAACTTAATATTGATATTAATGTTTCACAAAAGCTTTCTTAGAACATAAACACTTGAATTACAGAGTTTAAAGATTAAAACATACAATGAAATTCAAAATTAAGCTAAAACGACAATGAAACTTAAAGATTACACTAGATAGTGTGATACAATGCATCTTCTCTTTCCTTTATAGACTTTTCATCATCCCCACATGTCTCTGATTGTTTCCCACCACATCTGAGCCCTTGGATCACTTTAACTCATCAGAACCGTCCACATGGATTTTTGGCGCCAATTTTCTTCAAAGCAGGTTTTAGCTTTAATGAGGGTTTGGTTTGAGTCAATTAAAGGATTTGGAGTTTAGAGGAGGTGGAGGGGACATAGTATGGGAGGGGTGTTGAAAATGGTGGAAAACCAGGACTGGTTTTGGTTGTTTCAGTGTTTGGAGAGGGAGAGCTACAGTAACAGTGGTATTTGGGCGCGTTTTTCTTTTGTTTTGACTTTGGTTGACCGATGGCTTAATAACACGGGGAGGCCAAATTGGGGTGGCTGGGGTTCACAATGGTTGTGGACTGGGGCTCAAAGGCAAAGGGGGGTCAAGGGTCAAGCTTGGGTTTGGGCTTGGATAATGGATTGGGCTTGTTTTTGTTATTAAAGGATCCGTTTGGTTTAACTAGAACAAGGACCAAAAGTGTAATTTATCCAAACTCAAGGACTGAAAATGCCATTTTTCCAAACTTCTCACAAGGACCAAACATGACAAACATTGATAGAACAAGGACCCTTTTTGCATAAAATCCATTTTTAAAAGTCCAAGGACTAATTTTGCAATTTTCCAAAGTTTAGGGACCTTTCTTGCCAATTGACCAAAGAATCATTCAAAGATCATTTTAAACAACTTATAATACTTCAGGGACCTTGAATGATAAATTTCCACATTTTGATATTTCAGGGACTAGATTTGACAACTTTTAAAACTTGGGGGACTAAAACTGCCAATTTTGCAAATTTGATATGTTTTTCATCTGATTTTGATATTTTTGCATTTAAAACACATAAAACACTAATTTGTGATATTTTGATCATTTGATGTGTTTCGAGTGTTTTCGAGATGATTTTGCGCTTTAGATTATACAAAATGATGAGTATTTAGACACTCATCAATCCCCACATCGAGATATTGCTAGTCCCTAGCAATGATTTGAAACTTTAATGGATTTTAAAACTCTTTACCAAAAGCCATCACTCGGAGTAGCCAAATGTTTCGATTCAAGTAAGAACCATGGTACACCGATAACCATGTGATTTTGAGCAAACCACCGACTTTCAACGGATTTGATTTGTCTTTACCGTGTCGTACCTTACGGACTAGCCAACTCTTAGATAAATTATCGAATTATCTTTGGTGAGTGAATACCAATTATGGTTTTTCCATCGCCTTTACCACAAGCCATAATCTTGCGGCTAGCCAACTCTTCACTTTTTAGGATATGGTGAGTTGAGAACCATACAATTTTGGGCAAATTGCAAGCCATATAAACGGATTTGAGAAATCTTTACCAAGAGCCGTTTGCTCTGGATTAGCCAATCTTTAGTTTATCAAACATGGCGGATCGATAATCAAGATGAGTAAGTGTAGAACACTTACTCCAAAAAAATTTTGGCCAAAAACGGGAATTGGGTAAAATAATACATGAAATTCGTGAGAATTCCCCACACTAAGAAATGAATATTGCCCTCAATATTCAAAGTACCGCGGTTATGCCGAAACAAAGAACGAAAAGGGAAATACTACGGCCATTATTTGAAAGATTTTTTTTTTTTTTTTTTTAGATAATATATATATATAACATGTGGGCATCACCCCACACTTAGGTGGTAGAAAGGGTAAGAAGATGTAAATATGGGTGAAAACCCATATGGTGCTATTGTTTTTGGTTTCGAGTCGCTAGCTTGACTCGACCCAATTCATTGGTTCATGGGAAAGTAATGTGAAAACCAATCTCGATCGGACTTTCATTCACAATGTTAAAAACATATGAACATCGAAAGTTCCACTCGACGAGATACAACCGCATTTTAATAGTTGAAACTATAAAGGATAATACGGGGTCAAAATGGTGTCCTCATTCCGAAAGAGAAAAGGGAAAGAGCAACCACACCATTTGTGAAGAATGGAATAAATATGTGCATCACAATGCATGTCCATTCTTCATCGAAAAAAGCAAATCACCATTTTGACATTTTTAAGCTTAAACTTGAAGCTTGTATGGTGATTATCAAAGGAATTTCCGGGAGGAGGTTTGGGGCGATTCTTCGCTTAATAAACTTTCAAGAAAAGGATGTCCCCTCGAATCCAAGTAAGAATCATCAACCCTGTTGGGATTGACTCATCACTTAGAAAAGCATCGACTTCATTCCAAAATTATCATCTTCATCATCCGAAGTGGGAGAAGGAATGGAAAAGTCGGAAACAATTGGATCCGGAGATGAAATGGATGATGGATCTTTTGAAGAGTTCGGTTTCACCTACGAGTTAACAAACTCAATACGATAAACCGATTCGGAGGTGGGACAAGTGGTGTGCTCTTAGAGCTAGAAATTTCCACCACTTCCGATGAAGTCTCCGATTCAAGATCATCATCATCAAGAATACTCATGACTCCTTGGTACAACTTTCAAACCATTTGTTTGAACCGGGGTTGATTTTAGAGCTTTTAGCTCAAGACGCTTTTGGTGACTCCTCTTACCGTGAAATTAGAGAGTGTTGCATCGATTCTTTTAGATTTTTGATCGATTGTGGCAACACTATGTTTGTTCGTAGGTTTGGAGTTCGTTGATATTTAACGTGAGCTCTTCGTTGTCAACCCGTATAGTTAACTCTTCAAAGAAATACATCTATCGAGCACGGCTCGCTCAAGAAAGCTCTCCCAAGATGAGGGAACTCTAGGATCCGCATCAAAGTCTACTACAACAAAGTCGGTGGGAAAATGAAACTTCCTACCTTTACCATGACATCCTCGGCTATTCCGAGTGGACGAGTTATTGTACAGATCCGCTAGCTCGAGAGTCATACAAGTAGGAGTAAGTTCAGGAGATAAAGTTTCTTCCATAATCGAGAGTGGCATAAGGTTAATGCTAGCGCCAAGATCGCCAAGGCGGAGCATTGAACCATCCCCAAGAAATCACATGGGATTAAAACTTGCTGTGGTCTTCAAGCTTTTGAAGCTTTTAAGAAGGACCACGAGCATTGCTCATTGAGAGGGTTTTAGCCATTTTATAACTTATCTTTGTTGCTTAGTAACCCTTTAAGAGTGGATGCAAATTTGGGCATGAGAACGAGAGCATCAACGAAGCTTATATCAAAGTGCGTTCATTGAAAATTTGAAAAAATTTTCCATTTGCTCTTTGGTTTTGTCTTTAAGCTTCTCATCATGCATTCTAGATGGGTAAGGAAGAGAAGATTTGGATTTCTCAACAGAGCTACGGAGGTTCAAACACAACTCCTTGATTTGACTTGGGTTGTGACAACTGAGGTTGGACTACCGAAGGTAGGGCGATGTCGTGACTTCGTGGGCTTGAATAATGCACCTTGTCCTTTGGATCCTTGGTAACTTGACTCATTGGCACAGGTGGAGGCATTGGAGTCAAAGGTCCATTGTGTGTCCGAGGTTCACTCTACTACCTTAGGGAGAGAAGAAGAAGAAGAGGTAGTAGAACAGCAGGTCCAGTGTATGAAACACCACTTCGGTTGTGATCGCCTTAGCATCGCCCCTCGGGTTAGCGATCGTGTTGCTCGGAAGTTTTCCCGAGCCCGAGGGTCGATCATTTAAAGACTTCTTAAGATCGCCGATCCGACCGACCAACAACCTGCTCATTTCATCTTGGGATTTCATGAACTGCTTCAAGAACTCATCGATGATGGTCCCGGAGGAATAATGACGGAGGAGCCGGAGGGACAATTTGAGGTCAGATGTTTTGATTTTGACCAAAATTCCCTTGATTAGGATTCATATTCCCATGAAATTGATTCCCTCGATTGAAATTGTGTTGATTAAGGTTTCCTTGATGTTGGAAACCTTGATTGGGTCCAGGATAGAAATTGCCTTGGTTTTGATAACCTTGGTTCATTCTTGGTTGGTTCTGATTCCGGTTTTGCATGTTGTGATTTTGGTTAAAACCGGGTGGTGCCTGATTAGTGTTAGCACGGTAGTGTGGTTCATTTTGAGGACGGTATTGATTACCTCCTTGCTGTGAACTACCGGCTAGAGCATTGGCTTCAAAAGGACTACCATCGGTGGCGTGACAATTGTAGTAAGCATGAGGACCACCACAAGTGACACAACTTTCAACTTTCTTCACTTCAAGATGTGTTGGTGTCTCGAGTGAAGGAGACTTTCTTCCGTTAGCAAGAACCAAAGCTCGAACAATGTCTCGTGAGTTTGTCAATCTTAGCATCGATGCTAGATGTACTCACGGAAGATGAAGAAGAGGAAGGTCCAAGATTAGACCGATATGTCTTAGCTCGAAAGGACGGACCTGAGATTTGTTCTCAATGATCCGCAAGGCCTCTTTGGTGGTCTTGCTCAAGAAATTACCTCAGGGGGGCATTCAAAGAGTCTTGATTGGTCCGATTGAGACCATTGTAGAAAGTATCCATTTGCATTAAGTCGGTAAAACCGTGATGCGGACACTCATGAAGCAACTCTTTGTAACGATCCCATGCCTCCCGAATGATTCATCAAATCTCGAGAAAATTTCATTATCTCATTCTTAAGACTTGTGGTTCGGGATGGAGGATAGAATTAGCTTAATCTAACTTGGTGACAAGATCTTCCCATGTCTCAATAGAACGAGGGGTTGTTTCTCGAGCCAATTCCGGCTTGTCCTCTGAGAAAATGGGAATGTAAGAAGCTTGATAGCTTCGTGGGGACATTCTTGTACTTGATGGTAGATGCAATCTTGTTAAACCATCGAATGTGTGCATGAGGATCATCCCGCCAAAACCATAGAATTGGCTTTGGGTTACTAGATTAAGCAACCCGGTTTGAGCTCGAAAGTGTCGCCCACGATGGTCGGGACAACAATGGCATCTCCGTAACCTCGATGGGTGCTTGGAGAAGCTCATTCATAGGTTTGTCTTCCGCCATTTCGACGGAGGTGGTGGTGGTAGACGCCCTCGATCACGGTGAAGGAGCCGAACGTCCTCACGCTCACGAGGAATCTTTCCAAGTTCGTAAAGGACTTGTAGAATGGAAGAACGAGCGCATGCACTATGTATAAAAATCAATTTTAAAACAAATGAGGCAAAACACAAGTGAACTTAACCAATAATCACAAATGAAATGGCTTCTTTGAAAAGGTACACCAAATCACAAGTGACACAAAGGCAAGTTTTAAACGATGTTCGGGAACTTATTAATGGTCGCACCCCAGCTAGGTAGTGCAACGCCTTGATTTGCGGTGGTTGATTTTATGTATATTAAGTACCACCGAAAAGACGAGGTAAGATTTGTGCGGATGGGTTTAAAAACTTTTGGACAATATTTTTGTTATCGTCCTGCTTAACCAAATCGTATCTCTTCAAGAATCACCTTAAAGAGAATACAAAATAGAAAACGTTCGATTGTTTTGTTGTTTTATATTTTTTGGTGTTTTAACACTTTAGGAAAAGTGCTAATGAACTTTTGGATTTTTTTTATAACTTTACAAAAACTTTTACAAATGGTGGGTATGTGCAACAATGGATCCGAAATGGCTAAACACACGCTAAAGCCTCCCGTGGCGCCAAAATTTGATCCGTATAAACCGTCAAGTCTAACAGACTTAAAACGACAAGCACAAATGCAATGAAGATCGAGAATACAATGAATTCCGGTCGTTATGTCCCACTGAGACTCAATGGTGTAAAACCGATTCAGATGATGGAGTGATCACTAAGGATAGTGATCCAGAAGGTTATGATTAGAAATATTACACTACCGATTGCTTGGAATGGAATGGAGTCTGATTTGGAAAGCACAACAATCGATAAGAAAACGTAAACGTAAGTTTAAAACTACGTATACGTACAAAATAAAAAGTGAAAACTAAGAAATAAAAGACCTAAAAATATAAAAATGACATTTTAGAAATCCTAAAAATAAAAGAAAATTATTAGAAAAAGAAAATTATTTTTAACACTATTTAATTAATTATTATTAATTAAAAACTATTTTAACTATTTAATAAATACTCTAAAATAGAAGAAAATACAAAATAAGGCTAGAAAAATAAACTTATGATTCTGAAAATCTAAAATATTATAAAACTAATTTTAAAATTAAAATATATTTTTCACACTTTTATTTAATTATTACTAATTAATAACTATTTAAAATACACTTAATTACTAGAAAATATAAAATAAACTTGGAAAAATAAAATTTTAACTTTGAAAATCTAAAATATGATAAAACTAATTTTAAAACTGAAAGATATTTTTATACTTTTTATTTATTTATTACTAATTAATTACTATTTTTAACTATTTAAAATTATAATAAATACTAAAAGCTAGAGAAAATATGAAACTTTTCTAAAAATCCTATATGATGACAGAAAACAAAGAAAAATAGAAAAACAAGATTTGCTTATTAATAGGATGAAAAGAAAAATCAAAAAGCTAGAAAATCTTAAATAAACACTATCATCGATTTTTAATTGGACTTTTTCTCGGATTTTCTTTTGAAAACTACTTTAATACTGATATTATGAAACTTTAACAAAGGCAAAATTTTATAAACCACAAATAAGCTGTTTTGATGGCTTATGAACTCAACAAGGGCTTAATAGCTTATTTGGTGGAAATGAGCTCAAACAAGCTTACAACTTGAAACAAAAGCTAGAATAATATGAAATAAGTGACAAGCTACTGAAATGAAACTAAAAGATAAAAAGAAGCACACTAACAAGCTAGAAACAAGCAAATAAGCACTTGGCTATTTGTGATGAAAAACAGAAAATGGGACAAACTTTAAGCTACTAGCAGCCCTAGCAAACAAGTTCCAAAGTGAAAAACAAGACTTGATACTTCAAGATGACCAGGTAGGCTATCCAAAGAACCAAAGATCACCAGATTTGAGCAACTAATAAGCTCTATGTGAGCTTATCAATTTGGGCACACTCACTGTGCACAGGACAGTTATGCAGACAAGGTACCAACAAAAAGCTAGGAAATAAGCACTTAAAAAGCTGAGAAACAAAGAACTAGCATTTTTGTATTTTTGTTTAGCAACTAAACTCTAATATCCCAAAATATTTTAGGCTAAAACTTATTATCAAACCCACAGTGAAATTATCTTTTTATTCAAAACGACCCAAGTGACAATTGACTTTTGATAAAAACCAAAATGTTGACTTAGATGAACTTTGATTCACTATTAATCACTGAATATGTTGTATTAAGGTGATATAATACTGATTTGATCAAAAATAACAACTTATAAGCTCAAAGTAAAGATCTTGGATCATGGAGAATCCAACAGTTAACTCAAAGATTGATCAAAAGCTAATTTTGACTTTTGCTTATGAACTCGGTTTTATAATCGAGATGAGTTATTAGATGTGTAGGTAACTCAGACCACTCCAAACAAACAACACAAACAAGTCCTACAATGATTTAAACAGACAAATCCAAACAGACCTTACTTAGACAGTTTAAGAATTTTACAAAGCAAATCATGAATATAAATCACAAACTTATTGCAGATCTTATGATATCACTTATTATGACTAATGAAGCCTAAAACAACAATCAAAACAACATTAAACTCAGAAATGATGATTATGCCATTTCCACTGCCAAAATAAGATTTTGATAAACTACAAATTTAAAAGAACAACTAACTGATTTTAAGGCTTAAACACACTTGATTATAACTAGATATCACAAAGAAACAGAAATTGAAGCTAATTAACAACTGTAACAGTAAAATGCCAAATTGGTCAAAAAGCTTACAAATGGATTTCCAACTGCAAACTGAGATCAAGGACCAATGAACATCCCTATAAGCTTACCACTGCTACTAACCCAAGGCCATCCACACCACCCCTGCTCCACTTGTGTACACCATCTCCAAGTGATTTTTGATTTTCACCTATTTAATTGGTATTTTGTGATTTTTCTGTTTTGATTCTAAACCGACTTTTAGTGTATCTAATAGCTTTTAAAAGCTATATAGAGCTTACATGACCTATTTCACCAAAGAAACTAATAAAAACAACATTTGATCATATGAGATTTTGAAGGAAAAATTGCATAAACCGACTTGAACTTAATATTGATATTAATGTTTCACAAAAGCTTTCTTATAACATAAACACTTGAATTACGTAGTTTAAAGATTAAAACATACAATGAAATTCAAAATTAAGCTAAAACGACAATGAAACTTAAAGATTACACTAGATAGTGTGATACAATGCATCTTCTCTTTCCTTTATAGACTTTTCATCATCCCCACATGTCTCTGATTGTTTCCCACCACATCTGAGCCCTTGGATCACTTTAACTCATCAGAACCGTCCACATGGATTTTTGGCGCCAATTTTCTTCAAAGCAGGTTTTAGCTTTAATGAGGGTTTGGTTTGAGTCAATTAAAGGATTTGGAGTTTAGAGGAGGTGGAGGGGACATAGTATGGGAGGGGTGTTGAAAATGGTGGAAAACCAGGACTGGTTTTGGTTGTTTCAGTGTTTGGAGAGGGAGAGCTACAGAATGCGGGTATTTGGGCGCGTTTTCTTTTGTTTTGACTTTGGTCGACCGATGGCTTAATAACACGGGAGGCCAAATCAGGTGCTTGGGGTTCACAATGGTTGTGGACTGGGGCTCAAAGGCAAAGGGGGTCAAGGGTCAAGCTTGGGTTTGGGCTTGGATAATGGATTGGGCTTGTTTTGTTATTAAAGGATCCGCTTGGTTTAACTGAACAAGGACCAAAAGTGTAATTTATCCAAACTCAAGGACCGAAAATGCCATTTTCCAAACTTCTCACAAGGACCAAACATGACAAACATTGATAGAACAAGGACCCTTTTGCATAAAATCCATTTTAAAAGTCCAAGGACTAATTTTGCAATTTTCCAAAGTTTAGGGACCTTTCTTGCCATTGACCAAAGAATCATTCAAGGATCATTTTAAAAACTTATAATACTTGAGTGGACCTTGAATGATAAATTTCCACATTTTGATATTTCGTGACTAGATTTGACAACTTTTAAAACTTGGGGACTAAACCGCCAATTTTGCAAATTTGATATGTTTTTCATCCATTTTGATATTTTTGCATTTAAAACACATAAAACACTAATTTGTGATATTTTGATCATTTTGATGTGTTTCGAGTGTTTTCGGATGATTTTGCAGTTTAGATTATACAAAATGATGAGTATTTAGACACTCATCGTGTCTCGCTCTACAAAACCCACTAGGATAATAAACTCTTACTCTAAGGCACTCTTTGGATGGTTTAGCTTACAACTACTCAAGGAGTCATATTCTAAGGTTCACAAAGATTTAATCAAGCATTAAGTACACAACGAATGACCTATCGCATTACTAGATCATTAACCAACTAAGATAAGAAACAACCAATCAATATTCAATAATTAAGTTGCATATTCCCTAAGCAAACACACAAGTAAATTAGCCGGACATGGAAAACATGCAAGCATACACACAAATAATCAAAGACATAATTGTATTAATGAAGTAAACACTTATCTTGGTGTAAGATAGGTTTGGAACCCTAAAATCTTGACAAGACGGCCTTGGTTCGGTTTAGGTTTTACTCCAAAAGACTACACACTCAATAATCGAAAAATTCGGATTCTATATATAATATTACACATGCGACGCTGCCACTTTATGTTTTGTGACGCCGTGTGTCGCCGCTATTAGGGTTTCGTCTTGGCCACGTTAGAATTGCGACGGCGCCACCTTATGCTTGCGACGCCGTCCTCTTCGACCTTCGACGCCGTGCGATCACATCTAGGCCGTCTCGAGTTGCGACGGCCTACTCTTTTATAACTTGACGTCGTCACTTGAAAATGGGAGTTTTGGCTTCGTCCGTCACAAAGATCCTCCGACGGCGTCACTTAACACCGACGCCACACCTTATGTTTTCAGTACTTTGAGTGTCTCGATTCGACTTTGGCCATTTTCTTCAGATAATCGCGCTTTTCGTCCAAATAAGCGCCATTCCAAAGATTTTGCCTTCAAGAGACCTAAAAAGTGAAAAGGAACGATATTAAGCAATAACGGATACAAAAGTGATCAAATAAGGGCTTAAACGACCCCTCAAAAAGGTACCTTTTAAAACCTTATCAGGGAACTTGTTGCTTCGTAAGGTCATAGAGCACAAACCGAACAACACCATAACCAATATCAGGGGATGGCATAAAATCATAACTGTTTCCATGGCGACATTTAGACCGAAAAGTATGTGTTTTGAAACAAACACCACACAACCATAACCCCATACGCTTAAGAGTTACTTCAGCCCTCTCAAAAACAATCAAATCAGTGAGACAGGAGTGTTTAGTAATAGCTTGCGCCTCACCACTACAATGCCGATCACAAAGGTGTGTAATCAAAGAAGTTCTAGTATTATTATTATTGACTGACTTTTATTTTATTATTATTATTATTATTATTATTATTATTATTATTATTATTATTATTATTATTATTATTATTATTATGTTGTTGTTGTTGTTGTTGTTGTTGTTGTTGTTGTTGTTGTTGTTGTTGTTTTGAATTATAGAATAAAGTCTAAGTCTTTAGGGATTATCAAGTAGCTATTTTTTAGGATTTTGTTAAGGTTTTTTCCTTCAATGGTAAGCTGCGTTGTCATAATAATCAGTCAATAAAATAATTCAGTTTCAATTAAGTTTTCAGAGATCATTGTTATCAGTACAATAAAATAATTTTGAAGCCTTGCAAAAAATTGAATCCTCTTTTGAATTTTCTTAGATGAAAAAAGGTGAAAAGAAAGCAATGAGGATTAAAGACCGTGACATAGGAAAGTCAGAATTCGAATGAAGTACAATGGCATCATCCGATGAACTGATGAAGAAGTTTCCTGATCCGGCTGAGGAAGAAAAGCTTCTGATTAAAGACATTGTTGTAAACGATCTCACTCGAGTTGATCTTTTTCTTTATTTTAATGAGCTTATATCGTCTCAACAAAGGTGTTGTGAGGACCCGGAGTACTCTTACTTTCTAGACATGACTCATCATCCTGGAAAAGAGGGAAACATTCCCCAAAGAGCCTTAAATGTTGCTGATTTGAGGTTTTTGGATATGCTTCTTCAGATGTTGTTGATATTTTTGTTGTGAACCGCCCAGTAACTTGGTCACCATTACGGGACTATAACCGATCTGGAGTCGCTTAAAAGGTCTCATGTTTTCCTTAGTGCTTTAGGACAAGCACTCTTAACAGTGGATGTGTACCAGCAGGAATTACATATTTTATTTAGGATGTTTATCTTGTTTTTGGTTTGAATATTATAGGATAGAGTATAAGTCTTTAGAGATTATCAAGTAGCTACTTTTTAGGATTTTGTTAGGGGTTTTCCTTTAAATGTAAGCTGCGTTTTTCATAATAATCAGTCAATTTCAATTGAGTTTTCAGATATCGTTGGGTTCTCTGTCAATCGAGCCCTATTTATTTTATTACAATAGGTCATCAAGGCAGAAGGTCTCATTGGCAAGAGACTGATTTTGCACTTAAAAGACCCGTAACTCGATCACAGACCCCAAACCGTAACAAATAAGGCTCGATTTAGAGAGATCCCAACGATCTCTAAAAACTTAATTGAAACTTAGTTATTTTATTGACTGATTATGAAAAACGCAACTTACATTTAAAGAAAAAACCCTAACAAAATTCTAAAAAATAGCTACTTGATAATCCCTAAAGACTTATACTTTATCTTATAAAATTCAAACCAAAAAAAAGATAAATATTCTAAATAAAATATGTAATTCATGTTGGTAACATTATATCCCCCATTAAGAGAGCAACGCAACTTACATTTAAAGGAAAAACCCTAACAAAATCCTAAAAAATAGTAACTTGATAATCCCTAAGGACTTAGACTTTATGCTATAAAATTCAAACCAAAAACAAGATAAATATCCTAAATAAAATATGTAATTCTTGCTGGTAACATTCGATAAAACAATTCAGTTTCAATTAAGTTTTGAGAGATCGTTGGGTTCTCTCTTGATCAAGCCCTATTTATCTTATTACAATAGGTCGTCAAGGCAGAAAGTAAGGCTGAGCAAATCTACCCAAAATTGATCCGAATCGACAAACCGACCGAAAGCGGACCGAATCGAACCGAACCGACCGGTTTTGTATATTTTTGTCGGTTTTGTGCTGTTCGGTTCGATTCGGTTTTTCGATTTTTTCGGTTTGAAATAGTTAATGCACCGAACCGAGTTATTCGGTTCGGTTTCGGTTTTTATATATATTTCTCGGTTCGGTTCTCGGTTCGACTTTGTCGTTTTCGGGTCGGGTCGGTTTTTGCGGTTCGGGTCGTTTTTTACCCGATGCTCGCCCCTAGCAGAAAGTTGCAAGAGACTGATTTTGCACTTATGGACCGCAACTCGATCACGGACCTCGATCGTAACAAATTAATGTTACCAATAATAGGAATTACATATTTTACGGTATTTAGGATGTTTATCTTCTTTTTTTTTTTTTTTTTATAGGATAAAGTCTAAATTTTTAAGGATTGTCAAGTAGCTATTTTTAAAAAATTTGTTAAGGTTTTTTTCTTTAAATGTAAGCTGCGTTTTTTATAATAATAAAAAACAAGATAAACATCCTAAATAAAATCTGTAATTCCTACTAGTAACAGTTACACACTTACACATCTTATGAAGATTAGATTACAAAGTCGGTATTGTGTGAACTCACTAGAAGAGCTAGCTAGCCGACTTTGAACAGGTTTCAACTCTTTGGCCTTGATTGAAGCACATGACTAGCTTATTAACAAGACTTTTGGTTTTTGCAACCAATGTGAATTCAGTATTCTAATGTAATCAAGTATTCAAGTCATCTACATTATGCAATTAAGTATTATAAGTTTTATGTTTAAGTTAATTAATTGAAAAAATATTTATATCTATCAAATATGTTTTATTTCAATATTGAAAAACAACTGCATAAACCCGAATTAAAAGGCACAACTCTTATATATATAATCTAAACTTCTTTACTGAGTTCTATATTTACAAGTGTACTTTAATTATTCATACGTGGCTATTTTTTATTAATACCTCCCTACATTTTTTTTTTTTTTTTTTTTAAAATAGTCAAAAGCTATAAACCCGAAAATGCGAATCAGAAATATAAAGTTTAATAAGTCAAACGCTTAAATGATTATTCACGTAATACGGAATGAACCGACAAAAACCGTGTTGTCTTGGAAAAATGGGGACAAAATCTACTTTGAAAAGTTGCAGGCTACGGGTTAGACCCAGTAGGAATAGTGTATCCATTTACAAAGATAAATTGATTTTAAACTAGTTAAATGTGCTAAAAAGGTGAAATACGACGAGACATTCACATATAAAAGGTTGACCATAGCCGACATGGTAAAGTAATAAAAGTGGATAAAAACCAAATGCATTTTTGCTTCCAGTTTCCCACCTGTACACATCTCATTCATTTGTACATATATAAACTCCTATGAAGTTATTTTTATGAAACATATGCAAATCATAGGAAGACATACATGGAAAAGTTTTCTAAAAAATGGATACTGTTGGCGTTTGTATTTCTATTAGTACTTGATCATCATTATGCCAATGCTGTCGTTGCAGGTAAGCGATCATTGTTCTGTGTGTTAATCATTATAATCACAATTTCATTGCTGCAAACTGACTACTTTTTTTGTCAACGTATAAAAGACTACAATATGTCACAATTTTTACAGGATTACAAATCGTTGAAAATTATAACGTCTATATGCCTCTTTTGTTACTTTATTAACTATGTTAAGGTGTGTCCAATTAGACAATGACATTAGGTGTACTCAACAATCGAGGAAGTTGATTCAAGCTTGGAAACATAAATTCATGGATTCGAAGATTCAAAGAAAGCTAAGAACAGCTTCATCTCCACCAGCGCCAATGCTCAGCCGTGGTCCTAGTCAGGGCAATTAACAGACCAGTACCACCTTTGAGATGAACTTCATAATATCCTTAAGTTAACTTTTGAAACCTACTTCTCATCAATGTTGAAGTTGAACTCAGCTCTGCTCAAAATCAAGATTCATTGCTATCTATTTATAACTTCGATTCAGACTATATATATGAGCTGATTCACAAATAACGAATCATTAATGTAAATTTAGTGATTAATGTTGTCTTAACTTTTCTCATTTATGATTCTCAATATGAAGTTCTGTATATTTACATGCTCAATGTTCCATAGTATCCATGACATTATATCACACTTGCTTCACAATGAGTCAGCCTAAACTTCTCATTTGAGAAGCATTACTAATGCATCCTTAAGGGTATTTTCTCTTAGTTATGGTGACTTATTTACAGGCAATAACATTGTGATAGACTTAACTGAACCGGCTTATATCAGTTTCTTAATTAAAGGCTCCAAGAAAAACCGGCTAATGTAGCATTGCTAATATTATCCATTGAATCATTTGTATTGCCCTTTTAATGGTTGATGCCGACCCATGTCACTAAAATCCTTGGTAAAATGTGAAATTTTAGCTACTGAGTTGCTAGTTTAGCTATTGTTTTAGTTTCATAATTACAGAGACCTTGTAATAAAGAAATGTCGACTACAGGGATCCAAGAAACATTTAAGGAGTTGACAGAAGGTCAAAATCCCACTTGCTAAACTATCCCACTTTGACACTAGTCCAAGTGGATAATAGTTTCAACTATATGCAACTATCAGTATTCCACATATGCAGATCATGCATATGGCTGACTTATGCTATATAAACATCTGCATACCTATTTCAAAAGATATAAACAAAACACAGGAAAACAAAGATGGAAAACTTTTCTCCAAAACTGATAATTTCACTGTTTGTCTTATTACTGATACTTGATCATCATGCCAATGCTGTCCATTCAGGTAAAAGTTCTTTCATGCGTAAATCACTTTGTTAATCGAATAATCATATTAACATACTAGTTATAATACCTGTGCACGTACAGGGTTTTGACAAAAAAATGTTATTTTGTATTAATATTGAATATTGTGTCTTTAAATGTAAATTGCATAAAATTATTTTGTATTAATATTGAATATTGTGTCTTTATTTTAATATTTTAATTGATATACACATATTGAATATTGTGTCTTTAAATGTAAATTGCATAAAATTATTTTGTATTAATATTGAATATTGTGTCTTTATTTTAATATTTTAATTCAGTATATACACATATAAGAATTTTCCATGAAAATTGTGATATATGTACAATTAATACTTATACACGAGTTTAATTAATATGACCTCATATTCATATCATCCATAGGTCTCCCAAGCTTGTGAAAATTAAGTGAAAGGCTAATGTTTGCAAGGGTGTCTAATTGAGTTTGAACTTGAATGAGAGTTATAATGCTTGTGGCATTAAAATCCCCAGACAATGATATTGGAAATTACGATAATTAGACATTCATCCCACATTATCGAAACCATCCAAACATGGAGGACGTCGACCTTAATTAAAGTATAAGTATGACCTATGTAATCTAATTTAGAGAAAACCCTAAACAAAATTACCTATGTAATCTTGATTCTTAGAATCCTAAGCAAAAAGAAAAACCCAAAACAATATAAACTCTAACTCAACCATCATATTCACACTGCAAAAACGATTGACTGGAATTAAACAATGTGCCACTTCAGGAAAAATTTAAACCACATTTTAACCAAGTAATTAATTTTGAAATTAATTAATAAACTACATAGAGCAACAATTATTTCCTCAAGTAGCCTTCATCTTGTATCTTTAATTGAAACACCAATGGGTAAACATTTGATGTTTAGATTAAAGGGCAATATCCATATTTACCCAACTTAAACATGATAATGTCATATTTATCCAAAACATGCTTTAAATGCATTGTACATCATGCATTCAAAAGTTGTATTTTGGGTATATATGACATTCTCATGTTTAAATTGGGTATATATGGAATTATCCCTAGATTAAATACCAAATACCGATGTTCAAACCCCAATTCATCCTTTTCGGTTAGGGTCAGGGATTCCCCACATGCATTTATAACAAAAAGCCATAAAAAGTTATCAAGATTTAGTTTTTTGCCTTAAAATTTAAAAGAAATTTGCTACATCCACATAAAGTTTACACAAAAATCCCCATCACGACATGTCGTGGTGATTGGTTTTTTGGTGATGTGATCCCATAAAACCAATCGGTCCCACAAAACCAATCACCCGCCGACATGTCAGCGAGTGGGGATTTTTTGTGTAAACTTTATGTGATCCTAGCATGCCTCAATTTAAAAACCCGCCATAAAATTTTGATTTTTTAACAAAGATTTAATCTTAACCAATAAATACAAAAATACTAAATTAGGTTGATGATTAATACCTTGAATTCATTAATTAAAAAACAAACCTTCGATTTAGGGTTGTTTTTTTTTTCGTTGCTTTTGTTCAGATATTGTTTTTTTGTTTAGTGGGATGTAGCGTTTATTTGAACGTGGCAACTAGCAAGTGAAAACAATATTTGACTTCTAACATTCATATTTGGCCCAAAAGTTTTTAAAAACATCTCCACTTTTTTGTAGTTTTTTTCTTTAGAGTTTGACCACATATGCTTTTATGAGGCTTTTACCACCCATAGACGAAAATTAATTGATATTGACCAAATGGAACTCAATTTTGACTTTTTATTAACCAATCATGTTGCTCGATTTCGCTTACGTGGCAAAATCAATCTTTCTTATTGGTCTAATTTTTTTTCAATGAGAAGGGTTCTCATGTCACTAAAATCCTTGGTAAAATGTGAAATTTTAGCTACTGAGTTGCTAGTTTAGCTATTGTTTTAGTTTCATAATTACAGAGACCTTGTAATAAAGAAATGTCGACTACCGGGATCCAAGAAACATTTAAGGAGTTGACAGAAGGTCAAAATCCCACTTGCTAAACTATCTCACTTTGACACTAGTCCAAGTGGATAATAGTTTCAACTATATGCAACTATCAGTATTCCACATATGCAGATCATGCATATGGCTGACTTATGCTATATAAACATCTGCATACCTATTTCAAAAGATATAAACAAAACACAGGAAAACAAAGATGGAAAACTTTTCTCCAAAACTGATAATTTCACTGTTTGTCTTATTATTGATACTTGATCATCATGCCAATGTTGTCCATTCAGGTAAAAGTTCTTTCATGCGTAAATCACTTTGTTAATCGAATAATCATATTAACATATTTTAATCGTAACTATCGTTGTGTGTAACTAGATATTGATTCTGAGTGTACCCAAAGATCAAGGAAGTAAACTATTCGACCCTAATGCCTGGATATCACGAATATCTACTTGGGATAAGACCAATGTATGTTATTGAATTAGGCACAAATCAATAACCCTTTGCTTATAAGTGTTAATCGTTTTCTGTGTCCTTCATGCATAATCGGATCTCCTATTTATAGGAGGTTACTCTGAAGCTAGTCAAATGGAATTATGAGAATTAATCGCCAATTAATCTCCTCATAATTATCCCATTATAGCCGTTAGTGGTTACATGACCAATTAAACGTGGTCATTATGCGCTTGTAATCGCCACTTGAATAGGTCAAAGCCCGTTACAAGCAAAGTAATTTCATCAAGATTTCATAGCACTATCGGTGCAAACACTTTGCCGGTGGAAACATCGCTATCGCTGGAAACCACAAGCGTGATTTTCCACCGCAGACTTTCTACTAGCACTACCAATACAAACCACTATTAGAGTCGGGATGTTCATGGACCTTATGGGTGTACACTCCGTACTCCTAACCCATTACAAGGTGTGAACTAATCCCACAAGTGCATTAAATTTTCCAACAATCCTCCCAAATTTAGTTCACTTCCTTTGCATGAAAACAAACTTTAAACAAAACATGCATAAACGAAAATGTCCCGAGGATTGAATTTCCATCTTAGTAAATTATACGTTCAAATATTCGAGAATCGTGGTGTTCTAAGAATTGAACCCTTCAACCCATTTGAATACACGAAGATAAAATACACACAAATTTGCAAACACTTATCGACTCCCGACACTATACAAGCCATGTGTCCATATCCAAATTCATAAATGTTGTAAAAGCTAAAGTCCAAAAGCTCCTTGAAGCGGCAAAACTTCAATATTTACATAGGTGGTTCTCTTTATTCATGCTCCCGCCAAGCACTTTTTCAAAGAAAATTAACCATTAAGAAGTAAAGACTTCATCCTCCTTTCAAAGAGTTCTCGAGCACAACCTTGGATGTAAATAAAACATGTGCTCCACCCATCGAATGTTCACTTTCCACATTGAACTCGACTCCCAAGTTTCCTCGTGAGGAGTTGGGTGTCCTAGCATTCGTGGCTAAGTTGGACTTAAACTCGTCCCTTTAGCGGACTTTATAACCAAGTCTCTAGCTGCACCCTTCGTCAAGTGATCGGCTAAGTTCATTGAGATCTAACAAACTCTATAGATACCACCCCATTCATGATAAGCTCACGAATCATGCTATGTCCGACACCTAAGTGTCTAGACTTACCATTGTACATCCGGCTATAAGCCTTAGCCAATGTAGCCGCACTATCACACGGATAGAAATAGGTGCTATAGGTTTAGGCCACAATGGAATCTCAAGAAGCAAGTTTTCAACCATTGACTTCTTTACCAAAGAAATGCTAAAGCCACAAATTCGATTCCATTGTTGAACCGGTGATACAAGTTTGCTTGGATGCCCAAGAAATTGCACCTCCACCAAGTAGAATACCCACCACCGGTGATCGAATTGTCTTCGTGTTACTTGATCCAACTTGCATCGCTGTAACCTTCCAACATTGATGGGTAACGATATGAGAGACTATAATCCATAGTTCTCTTCAAATACTTCATGACCTCCGAATCGCTTGCCGCTGATGAGCACTAGGATTACTAGTATACCGCTCAATTTTCCCACCGCAAAACCAATATCGCCTTGTACAAGTCATGGCATACATCGCAGCCAATTACCCTAGAATACTCAAGTTGAGATACGACTTTGCCATTATTAGCATCACTTCACAAGTATCCATAGGTGTACTCACAGGAGTACAATCAAAGTAATTGAATTTCTCAACACCTTCTCAATATAGTGAGACCGAGAGATAGAAATTATTTTACTTTCATGTTTAATCCTAATACCAAGGATAACATCACCTCCCCATGTCCTTCATGGAGAACTTTGATGACAAAAATTCCTTTGTCGGGTCAACTCGATTTTGGTCGTTGTTAAAGATCAACTGTCATCAACATATAGACAAATGATGACTCCTTTACGATTCATCAAATTTGCTATATACACATTTGTCGACTTGGTTAAGAACATAACCACTAGACAAAACCACTTCATCAAATTTTTGATGCCATTGCTTAGGTGCTGTTTGATCCATATAGAGACTTAATCGGTTTACACCTTGTTTTCATTTCCGTGAATGATGAAGCCCCGAGGTTGGTTCATATAAACCTCCTTCCAATTCACCATTCAAGAAAGTCTCTTCACATCCATCGATGAATAACCGATTGTGAATAGATGCCAAAGCAATCGCGGCCTTATGGTAATCGATCGAGCCACGAGGGCATAAGTATCAAAATAGTCAATTCGACTTTTGTTTAAAGCCCCGAATGACTAGTCTAGCCTTGAACTTTTCAATAGTTCCATCTACCTTCATTTTCCTTTTGAAAATCCATTTGCAACCCGTAGGTTTTCAACCGGTGGTAGATCAACCAACACCCAGTGTTGTTGCCTATAATGGAATCCATCTCATCATTGATTGCTTCTTTCCGTAGCAATATCTTGGGACTTCATTGCTTCTTCAAATGTCTTGGGATCATCCTCAACAATGAAGCAATAGGAGTATTGGTGCGAGACCTCATCCCTTGATCCTTCAACTAAGTATAGTTGAAACTCATGTCTAAATGACTTTGGAGTCCCGACCTTCCCGCTCTTCTCGAGCACGAGTTCGTGTTGTTGAACCACAACCTCATCGTGGACCATCGATGGTTCATCATCGTGACCTCGATACACCAAAGTCATGAGTTCCATTAGGAATCCTCCACTTGGTCAGTGGACCGATGAGAATCTATTCTCATCAAAGTATGCATCCCTGATTCAATTATTGAGTTAATTGAAATATATTCATTAGGTTCAATAACATAAACCTAAAAGCCTTGGAATGCTCAAGATATCCAACAAAGATGCGATCAATGCCTCTTTCACCCAAAGTTTTCATCTTTGGATCGTGAGTCTTACAATGACCCTACAACCCCAAACCTTGAGATAGTTCAGTTGGTTTCCTTTAGTCCAGAGTTCATAAGTGGTAACCTTGTTCCTTTTGTTGGGAACCATATTTAATAAATAGCAAGTCGTTAACATAGCTTCACCCCTGAACCCTTGACTCGATCCGAATAGGACAACATGGAATTAACCATCTCTTCAAAGACCTGTTTTCCTTTCGAAATACCATTTTTTGAGGAATATAAGGATCGTTTCATGGATTATACCAATGATGAAAATACATAGTATCCATGTACTCACATCCCTATCGATCCTTAATCTTTTGATCGTGACCCAAGTTGTAATTCAACTTCGCTTTAAACACTTTGAATTTATCTAATGCTTCATCCTTGGAATGTAAAGATAGACATAACAAAATCTAGAAGCATCATCAATAAATGTCACAAAGTACTTCTTATTCCCCAAAGAAGGGTGGCATGAAAATCACACAGTCACCGTGTATAAGCTCCAAGAGCTTAGTCTCACGACTAACACCCCGAAAAGGTTTCTTGGTTATCTTGGTCAACATGCAAGTTTTACACTTTTCGGTGTCCATGTCAAATGTTGGGATTAAACCATCCTAGACATATCTTGCATCCTTTTATAGTGTACATGGCCAAGTCTTGCATGCCATAGGGTAGAGTCATGTCGATGGTGGTCACAAATGCTGAATTAACACTATCATTGACAATATTAAGCTGAACATTTGATTACACAAATATCCAAAACCAATAAACACACCATGCTTAGAAAGAACAAATTTATCGACTCAATAACTTGTTTATATCCATGATTATTCAAAATACTACTTGAAACCAAGTTCTTCCTTATATCGTGAACATGAATAACATTAAACAAAGTAACAATCTTTCGTAACTAAATCTAAGATCTACACAACCATGACCATGCACCAAGGCTATTGACTCATTTCCCATGTGAAGAATAGAACCATCATTCAATGACTCATAAGTCTTGAACCAGCTTCTATCTTTGCACACATGAACTGTTGCACGAGTCAACCCACCACGCAACATCATCATCCGCACATAATTAGATTCGTATACATGTGTAACATAATAAATTTGAAAAGTCTTATTAAACATATTCGACCTTTCATAAGTTGGTTGAACCACCACTCCCGAACCATTAGTGCACGATCCATTGGCTTTACCACCAATTTTAACACCCTTGCAATCCTTTTAATGTGACCGGTTTGCCACATTTCCAACAAGTAGGTGTTGCCTTCTTGTTAGGATCCGCCTTGTGTTGTCATGATATTTGCGTTTGCCTTTGTTGTCATTGTACCGGTGGAGTTGTTATGATCCACCATATTGACAACAGATGCACCAAGAGCATTGCTACTCTTTGGCTTTTCATTATCCCGCACGCTGAGATTCCTCAATGCGCAGATGATCGCCAACTCAACCAGTTAATTCCTCCTTCTTATGTTTCAAGGTATGCTTGAAATATTTCCAAGAAGGGAAGTTTATCAATGACACAAGAGACTTGAATAGCCTCATCCATGCATATTGTGTTGTGTAAACCTTCCAGTATACCAAGAAGTTCATTGTATTGTTCCATAACCGGTCTTGAATCGGTCATTTTGTAATTTGTGAAATTACTTACAAGGAACTTCTTACTTGATGCATCATCACCATATATTTGGCATCCAAGGAATCCCATAGTTGTTTGGAAGATTCAAAGTTCGATAAATATCAAACAGAGATCGGACATACCATTGAGGATTAAACCTCGCAAATGTAGTCATCATTCTCCCATTTGCTCCTCCTCCCGATCCGCCCACGGTAGCATCATCCCCATCATCATAGATATGAGTGGTTATCACAAACCACACTCATGCTTGATAGCAAGAAGTGCATCTTCTTCGCCATCTCCTCAAGTCCACCTCTTCAAATTTATCAAGCTTGGCAAAGTTTGAAGCCATGTGTTTCATTGCGAAGACCATTGATTATCACAAAATAGTTTACTTTGATTGTTGGTGTGTAGCTCCCAAAACATGGTAAGATAATCAATGTCACAGAAACAAGTATTAAGTCGTGAGAACAAATACCACTAGGTGGTTACGGATATCACTTGGAATCGTGTGATCACTTTCCAAAGTAAACTATTCGACCCAATGTCCGGGTATCACGAATATCTACTTGGGATAAGACCAAATGTATGTTATTGAATTAGGCACAAATCAATAACCCTTTGCTTATAAGTGTTAATCGTTTTACGTCAGTGTCCTTCATGCATAATCGGATCTCCTATTTATAGGAGGTTACTCGAGCTAGTCAAATGGAATTATGAGAATTAATCGCCCATTAATCTCCTCATAATTATCCCCATTATAGCCGTTAGTGGTTACATGACCAATTAAACGTGGTCATTATGCGCTGTAATCGCCACTTGAATAGGTCGAGTCGTTATAAGCGGTATTTCATCAAGACTTTCAGCACTATCGGTGCAAACACCGCTCGGTGGAAACATCGCTCGGTGGAAACATCGCTATCGCTGGAAACCACAAGCGATATTTTCCACCAAAGCAGATGCTTTCTCTAGCACTACCAATACAAACCACTATTAGAGTCGGATGTTCATGGACCTTATGGGTGTACACTCGCACCTCTAACCCATTACAAGGTGTGAACTAATCCCACAAGTGCACTAAATTTTCCAACAGGAAGTTGATTCAGGGTTGGCAACAGAAAGTCATGGCTCCAAAGAGTGAAAGAAAACTAAGAAGGGTTATATCTAGGGTGTTCACGGGGTGGTTCAGCTCGGTTCGGTTAGAGATTTTAACTATTCATCGCGGGGCGGGTAGTTCATTTTACTATCCGAAACCGAACCATACTAGGCGGGTAACCGGACTTGCGGGTACCCGAAATGAGCGGTTACCCGAGGTTCGGGTCACGGTTAACCATTTTAAAAAATTAATCGAATTGAATCGGACGAACAATAACATAAATTACAACGTAATATGTCAATTGTAGTAAAATTAAATAACATTGAAAAGATTTAAGTCATAATAATGTTGTTTCGTCGCAATAAAAGCATTCAAATTATCATATGTAACAAAATAATTAATATTAGACTAAAATACACCGTTGGTCCCTAAACTTGTAGCGGAGGATCGCGATGGGACGAAACCGGGCATAATCATCGCCACGGTCCAAACAAGAGCATTAAATGCAGTTGGTCCCTTTGACCAATTCTCTGTTAGTCAAAGTCTCATAGGTTAGGGTGTGCCTTGCACATGATGGTAAACTCGTCATTTCATTGTTTTGGTCTATTTTATTTCATCTTCATCTTCCTCATGGGCTAAACCCATATTCCGGCGACCTTAAACCCAGAATCCAGCGACCCATCTCTGACTATTATGGGATCGTTTTCCACACCTAAGCAGCGTATACCTAGCCATGTTTTCTTTAACTGGAGTTATCACATTTTGTGCAGTCTTGAAAATAGTTTAACTTATATAGTGTCCATTTATATTCAGTCACAACAATAATTCCAACTGGAAACATAAAGCCAAAAGCTAGAAAAAAAAAAGTCAGAAAATCTTGAAAAGATAACACCATCAAACAAACCAATATTTAGTTTGCCATTGATGAACCCATATTTTATAGGTCGTCTTCAGATCTCTACACGATTGATGATTCTCTGCTCATTCTCAATATTCTCCTTGCCAATTTAAATCGGCCTTGTTGGGATTGCTATAATTTTGTCCTTTAATGCAGTAATAACTTGATAAATAAGTCATGGTCACGTAAACTTTGTATCTTTATAATTGAACTATTATCAACTTTGGTCATCGTTAGTAATTATGTGTAGGTCATGTTCTTGCTTCATAACGCCTTTTGGTATATCTACTGACAAAGTGGGTATTATTTGTTACATGAAGAGTAACTCCTATCAATAGATATCTAATAAAATACTTAAAAGTGTCAATTTTGACCCATTTACCTATCAATTGGTCTATTTGGGTTGTATTTACCCAAACAGTAGGAGACGTTCGACGATCCGTAAATTGACCCATTTTGATCCATTACTAGAACCATCCAACCCGCCCCTCGCACATTACTTTTCTTGTGAGGCACTAGTCACGATGCTACACTACTCACTAAGAATACGGATTATTCGGTTTTATTACGTGTCAACATCACGTGAACTGAAGGCTTGCAGTGTATCTCGATCACCATATATGCATCGTTCTCAGAGATACTTGATGGGTCATCAACTATAAGGGCGTTTAAATCCGAGGTGAATGTTAAACTAAAACTTGGTTCTATACAGATCATCTCATAGAAAGTCCACACATACTTTTTTCTTCAAATTCATTAAATTAATCAAATGTAGTTCATTTCCTTGAAAAGAGAATCATGGCACTAAGTAATGCTCTTTGTTTGCACACAGGACTTCTTCTTAACTAGATTCATTGATCATGTCACCATGTATCAGAAAACTTCTTATTCAGAGATAATAGCAAGCCTGTGGCTATCCTTACGCCTACAGGTATACGTACTAAACTTGTAATCAATGCAAATTAAACAAATGTAGTGAGCTGTAATGTACATTTGAAAGAAACAGTAATCAGTGTATGGTCTTAGTTCTTAGCAGCTTTTGTGGTATCGTACATTGCGGTGATGGCTGTTGTTGGATCACATGGATATCTCCCGGTCAATCTAGGTACCCCAGGACTGGTAAGTCCTCAAACGCCATTTAGGAAATTATTCTATTCATATTTTATACGTAATATCACAAGTTTCTTATTTGTTTTAGAAAACAACATTATCATAAAACCGAAATTATGTAAACAGGTAGGTTTAGCTCTTTCCTACGCAGCTCCAGTTGTATCATTATTAGGGAGCTTTTTGACAAGTTTCACCGAGACTGAAAAGGAACTGGTCTCAGTTGAGAGGGTTCTTCAGGTTTGAACATGAAAATCTCTTTTGTATGTTGATGTTTTACCATTTTACCAATGTCAATTTAAGATCTGATTGCATTCAATATAGTACATGGATATCCCTTAAGAAGAACTTCAAGGGAACACGATTTTACATGCAAACTGGCCGTTTCTTGGACAGATTGAATTTCAAAATGTAACACTCAGATATATGCCGTCTTTGCCTCCTGCACTGCGTGGTCTTAGTTTGACAATTGTTGGAGGAAAACAGGTTTATAAATCTAGGAACATAAATGCCATGTTATGCGTTCCTACATATTTGACCCGTTTGGGATTGACCATTAATACCTTTAACTATGAGATTATTGTTGTTTTTTATCAGGTAGGAATTGTCGGAAGGACAGGTATAGGCAAATCTAGCATCCTGAATGCTTTATTCCGCCTCAACCCAATATGTGGAGGACAAATCATAGTTGATGGCATAAACATAGCAGACATTTCTCTAAGAGATCTTAGGTCACGTTTTGCTGTAGTTCCCCAGACGCCATTCCTTTTTAAAGGATCTTTAAGGTAAAATAGGACACATTTCAGCACATCACTTGCTAATGTCTATCTAAGCCATTAAAAGTTATGTTCTTTTTGAATCATATTGTAGCTAAAACACCCTAAAAAACAGTTAAATTTATGAAAATGTTAGATTTATACATAATGTTAAGTTTTATAGGAAAAATGTAAAACCATACGGGTTACAAAATGTTCCAAACAAGACACGAAAGCATCTTTTAATGATTCTGAATGTGCAAAAAAGTACAATGACTAAAACATGACAAATGAATAAGTATTTCAGTATTCATTAAGAACCCGAAAAGTTTGTTTTACTACATATTAACCCAGTATCTGATAAAATTATCCAGGGATGTAATGTGATGCAAAAATATGGGTTCATCAATGGCAGCAGCTAAATATTGGTTTGTTTGATGGTGTTATCTTTTCAAGATTTTCTGACTTTTTTTTCTAGCTTTTGGCTTTATGTTTCCAGTTGGAATTATTGTTGTATCGAATATAAATGGACACTATATAAGTTAAACTATTTTCAAGATCACAAAATGTGATAACTCCAGTTAAAGAAAACATGGCTAGGTATCTGTTGCTTAGGTGTGGAAAACGATCCCATAATGGTAAGAGATGGGTCATGGATTCTAGGTTTAAGGTCGTGGGAATGCTGGTTTAGCCATGAGGAAGATGAATATGAGGTTATATCTCCACCAGGGCCACAAGCCAACCGTTTTCGCTCTTTCAACATGTCTCCACCACCACCACCACCTCCTCTTCCAGTGTGAACCTTTACTATATTCTCAAGTTTGCTGGTTTAATTTCCAGCTTGTTCGGAAGCTAGCTTATCTGGAACGGTGCGGCAGAATGGATCTGGAACTCATCTCCAAATTCCAATTTATTGTTATAGAAAGCTAATCTCATGTGATAGTAAGATCATCACAATGTTAATTATAAATTCCTAAAAAAAAGCCTTAAATCTGGGAAATTTATTATATAAATCCCATAATAGGATTCGACGCAGACAAAGTCATTCACCAATGTATGATGAATGAGACAACTTTATTTCACTTATAAATTCACATGATATGCTTCCTCGTCTTTGAATTCACCACCTACCTAAAACTCATCCTCACATGTTCAACACTCTTCCCACAAGTGTTATTTGAAAGACTGTCTTGGACAGTATGCATCTTATTCATATTCTCTTGTACAGCTTTCACCAACTAGGACTCAATATCCTAAAATTATTGATAAACACTAGTAATACATCATCAAATTGGATCTGTAGTTCCGTTACAAGAATAGACTATAGCCGATTGTGAACCCAAATAACCTATTTGTTCAGATACTCTATAAGTTATGCTGCATAACTATTTGCTTATTCATTAAAAGCCATAAGCTGTTTGTACAATATTAGCTTAATCCCAAAGTATAAGCTTTGGCTCTTGTGACATGCGATGTTTCCCCTCTATTCCCAAGTAAAGGGTGAGTCCCATGCGTCAGTTTGTGGATCGCGGTCTCACACACTAATGTCTACAGGTGCCCGTAGTAGGCCGGCCGCCCTACCTAAACCAATCATCATATCGGTCCCTAGGCCCATCGCTGGAAAGAACACCCGCTTAAAAGCACAAGAACCTTAGCCGACTAGAAAGTGGCTATTTTCTGGAATACCAAGAAACATTCAAAGAGTTGACTAAAGTCAATAATCCACATGAGAAATTCCAAATGGGATATAAAGCCAAGTAGCTACATGCTGCTTATGCATTCCATGACTTTTACATATATAATCTCAACAATCATAACTCACGCAAACAAATATGGATAAGTTTTCTCAAAAGCTAATAACTTTGGTGATTCTCTTTCTCTTAGTACTTGATCATCATCATCACGCCAATGCTTTCCTTTCAGGTAAACAATCCTTCTTTGCATGTGTCAATCATTTTGTTAACCATCACCGTCTTAATCTTATCGTACACTAATCATAACAATGTCAGCTAGACAAACTCTATAGATTAAAACATATTTTGCAGAATGGTTCTGTTTGAAATTCTACTATTTTTCTCAAACGAGTAACTAAAGTTCAACATGAGTTAACGGATATTAAAAAATTTATAGTTAGGTGGTAACTTTTTCACATCATCATATTCAATTCCCAAAACTTCACTAACCAAATTGTGATGCAAAAGAAGCCTTGATCAAAGTGAATTTTTTTAACATTATTATACTATGAAACTTGTCTTGACTCAATAACCCAAATAGTTGCAACTAAACTTAATTAAGATTATTTTTTGCATTTTAATATATTCAAAACCACAAATCGTTGCTAATCGTGAAGTTTCTCTATGGCTTCTTGATAGAAATGATACTTAATTTGAAACAGACGAATAAACCATAGCTCAAATATACATGCTTAAAACTATAATTTATCATTTATGTGTGTGCAGTATGTGTTTCTTAACTAATGTTGTGTGTAAGTAGATACTGATTTTGAGGGCACCCAAAGTTCAAGGAAGTTGATTCAGGGTAGGCAACAAGAAGCCGTAGTTCCAAAGAGTCAGAGAAGACTAAGAACAGTTAAATCTCCACCCGCACCAAAAGCGAACCGCTTTAGAAAGTTCAATGTGCCTCCACCACCACCTTTACTTGTGTGATTTCCTAAGTGTTCAGAACATGTTTGCACCGGCGAGTTTTTATGAAATTTAACTTATCAGGAAGGGCACCAGCGAGTTTTTATGTGAATCATGTTGTACTGATCTAAAGAATTCAAATAAGCTATTCTAAAAGTTACTTGGATGTGCAAGATGGTCAATAACATAATTGAGAATTCCACCAAAACAGCATCTTATGGTAATAGGTTTAGGAACAACAATTATTATTATTATCCAATACGAAAAGGTGACTTGCTGACAAAAGTCGTTCACCAATGTAAAAGTCGAATCAGACAATTATTTAATTCACTAATGAATCCACATAATTTGCTTCCACGTCTTTGATTCATGGATTTCAAAATTTGACTGCAAGGTTAAACCTTACCCGAACTAATCATACCTTCTTAACTTATGCTTGTAAATAAGTGGTAAACAAAACTAAATTGTACTTTTTGAGTTATTGCAGTGTGCGTAACAGCTATATGTGCAATAGTCACCAGAGATAACAGGAAATCAGTATGTAAACATTGTAGACAGACACGTCATAAGCAAATATGCAAGCATAAGGATTAATATGCACACATTGTAGACAGACACATCATAAGCAGATATGCAAGTATAAGGAGTTGACAAATTGATTCACGTACCATCTCAGATTCTTTGTGAAACTCTTATCCTGCTCCATGTCTGTTTAAGGCCGGAGGATCCAGAGACTTTGCATCAATCTCAAAATATATCATAGTTATTTTTCACCGAACAAGAAACTAATGCAATCATTCTGTTTTCAGTTCCTCCCAAAATTATAAAAATCTGTTTCGATAATACTGAAGAATCCACAACTCCACATCTTAAAGCTCTTCAAGACCTTCATGAATGAAAATTACTTTCTTCAAGCCCTATCATTATTCACATGTCTAGCAGACCTGAAAATATACAAAAGACACAGAGTGCCCTTCCAAGATTCTTGCAAGATCCAATCTTACACAGACGAATTAAATCAAGTCTTTACCATTTTCTCATCATCTCTTACATGTTCACCGACACCAATACAAGTTGAATTAGAAAGAGTATCAAAGCATATATATACACAGGGACAGACACATGTACACAAACGAAAACACACATGGTTGTAAATGATATAAAACTGTTACAAAGATAATCATCATGAACTTATTAAGGATTCGTTCTGACTCATCCAAAGGAGTCGATTCCTAAAAAGACCTTAGAAACATAAGCATGTTCTACGTTATAAATCTGGGCTCCTGCAGTGAGTGTGTAACAGATGCGTGCAATTTTATTTTGGCAAAGTATTGATTTGGTTTTCCATTATAAGAGTGACTGTCGAGCCATAGAAGTAACTCATATGATTTTTTAGTTCTTGTACAAATATACTTAATCTTGCAAATAACTTCGTCAACACAGATAAACCAACCAAATATATAAAGATAGTTCATGAAAAAGGAGTATCAAGAGTCATTTCACCTATATCTTACTTCACGATTGTTACTAAAGATATGCATTTATCAACGGCATTCATCAAACTTCATAATATAGTTCATAACTTCACACATGCTGATATCTATATACTCATTAAAACCTATACTCGCAGGCGAATATATATCATCAAATTGATAATATATCAACTTACAAAAACAATATAAAAACCTAATATATGTATATACATCTACATAGAATTCACTACAGTACCATGTACCTGCTGCACATCGAGTCTACTTAAAACAGATCTGGGAATCATTCTCAGTCAAGACTCGAGAAGCATAGCTACAGTATCCCTGAGGCTGTTTTTTTTCTTTGTAAAGGTGATTGGTTTATCGGAAATAACAGGATCATGTTTTTGACTAGTAATTTCACGGGGAATTTCGACATCTTTAATATAACTGGTTTCTTCTTTCCTAATCGGTTTGTTAAGTAAAGGCCCCAAAAACAGATCAAGCATGTCTTGAGCAGGATCATCTGTCGTCTTAAAATCTGTTAACGTAACTTCACTTGTATTTTCAATCGAATCGCGATGAGAAGCTGCTTCTTTTATTTGGTGTGTTCCTGTATCCTGGGGGTAACGAGAGACGTTCTGGTCATAGAGGAAAATATATGTGAAGATTTCTTTTTTAATTCGCACTGTCGTTCTGGTGGCTGCTGTTGACCCTTGCCACTCTTGTTATTTTCGACAAACTGCAACAGGTGCAAAAATACTTTATTATCTACTGTTTGAAACCATCCCGTCTTTCCAGAAACAAAGGATTCTAGAAAGCGATAATATATTGTACCTTCAATGAAACTTAATTATCCGAATAACTTGACCCTATATAATCAGCTTCTATATACAAATCCAAGAACCCCTAACTATCCTGTAACAGATAAAAATAAAGATGTAAGTACCTCTTTCGCGATCATTAACATATCTTCCATAGTCAGCTCATCATCGTCATCATCACTCGATAAACCTTGAATCTCAATACCGCCACCAAACTCACAATCCTTCTCTTTCTTCTTTCTCGACACGCCACGCTCTCCATTCCTCCCAGCTCTCCCACGCTTCCTCTTCTCACCACCACCGCCTTCTTCCTCAAGATCACGACACTCAGTCACATCCTTCTCAACAACTTCCTTCTTCTTCCTCTTCGTCCCACATTTAACCAAAAAACTATCTCCGTCACTAGCTAAACACTCGTCTTTCACACGCGCTACACGTTTCGCCTTAGGCTTCGTACATTCTGTCACAACACTCACTTCCTCCTCATCTTTTACTTCCTCTTTAGGCTTCCGTACCATCCACGACGGCAATCGCCTCTTTTCGTCCATCGCTTAAAAAATATCGTAATCGTTTCGACTAGCTAAACAATCATCCTACAGGATTACAAAAAGAAAGCTTATATAACCTAATAATTTCTATATACTAACATATAAAACTAACCCTAATTTTATCAATTACTTATCATAGACTATTAACACAATTACAATACATATATGCAAATTATATAAAAATTTAAAGATAATTAAGGAAATTTATATAAATTACCGAAAATTAGGGATCAAATTTAACGAGTCTTGTATTGATAAATCGATAAAGTCAAAGGGGAAAGGTTTATGAAAGTTGTGATTTGTGTTAAAGTTTGATTGATACTTGTTAACTGTTTTTGTTTAAAAAATACGATGACTTACTTTTTTTAGGTAGTGTTTGGTTTGTGGTGTTTGTAACAAGGGTATGGGAATGAGGCACCGATCTGCCCGAACCGTCCTGGGTCCGGGCTTTTTTTATACTGAGAAGTTGCCACGTATATTTTGGTGCGATGTGGGCTCATTTTACGCGCAGGACATTAAATGAAATTTAAAAACGAGTGTGGGAAGATTTTAGAGCATCATATTTAATTTAAAAACGAATGAAAGAATGACACGTATACTTTGGTGTGTTGTGGGTACACTTTGCGCACCAAATGCCAAACTCCACATACTAAACTATGAAAAATATGCATTTGAGATTTCGTTGAGTTGTCCGGATACTCAAAAGATATATTTCCTTATGTATTTGAGATTTCGTTGAGATTTTCTTATCCGAATGATGGGTTTTTTTTCCATAAATTAAGAAAAATGTGTTGTTAGTATGATTTTTGAGGGTTTTGAATTGCAACTTTGCAAGTATGATTTTTGCTAAAGGATGAAAGATTGGTTGGATTATTAATGGAGAAAGTGAAAATCTATTAGGCGAAAATGAAAGATTGAATTTGAAGAAGACCCGATTGTAGACGAGTGGAAGAAAATGATAAATTTCGGTGATTTTTGAATTTGGTCAAAGGCATTAAAGGCTCAAAAATGTTTGGTGCGTAAGCACCACCTTTAGCGCACCATAATTAATTTGTTTGGGTTATAATGTATACGTGTATTTGTGGTGAAGTTAAATATAAATTGTGTGTAGGCTCCATGTATATCACATCGTATTGGACAGATCAGTAAAGGGTCATATTTAGGGTAGAAATTGGTAAAATGGTATACCGTATTAGTAAAAAAATTTTGGTTAATTCTAACCTTATAATCCAAACCCACCAACCAAACACATCTCACAATTTTCCTTCACGTGTCTGTTTGAAAACCATTAACCAACCTGATACCGCAAAAAACGAAAATTGTTGCAGTTAGCTTGGCTCTATAGATTTGTGAGGGTACTATACTAGTTTGATATAAAGAATCCTATTTAACTAGTTTGATATAAGTTGTGACACGTGAGGTGCACATGACTAGCATAGCTAGTCAGTGAGGTACACGTGTACATCTCCACAACTAAAGGAGCTAACAACCTTTCCCGCCAAAACTATCTTTTTAATAGTTGTTGTAATCTCATTTGTAGATAGTTCGGTTTTAATAACAAATTCCTTTCTCTCGAATTCTCTTGTAATCGAATCATTTCGATAAACCATTCAATCGATTGATAATACAATTCAATTTCGATGATCTATTTACATTCTTGATTGCTCTGCTGTTTGTAATCCATTAACGAATCTTAACTGATTCCTAGTGGTGTATATCAAATTTATGTTGGGATCATGTGATTCATTTGCAAACAGTTTTAGAAACCATGAGGCAAAATAAATTGTATGCAAAGAAGAGTAAGTGTGTGTTTGGTACTGATAAGGTGGAATATTTTGGACATGTGATTACACCAATGGGAGTTGCTACTGACCCAGAGAAGATCAAAGCAATGTCTAAATGGCCTGTACCTACTAATGTGAAACAACTTAGGGTTTCTTGGGCTTAGCGGCTACTATAGGAGGTTCATTCAAAATTATGCAAGCATCGGCAAACCTCTTACTCGATTACTCGGAAAAATGCTTTTACTTGGGTGATGAATCTCAAACGACTTTTGAAAAGTTAAAAGAAGCTATGATCAGTGCACCAGTTTTGAAGTTACCAGACTTTACAAAAGAATTTACAGTGGAAACCGATGCTTCAGGAGTAGGATTGGGGGCAGTGTTATTACAAGAAGGGCATCCTATAGCCTTTCTTAGTAAAACTCTATCTGACAAACACAAGCTAATGTCCACTTATGAAAAAGAGTTCTTGGCTATTGTGTATGCATTGGAAAAGTGGAGAGGCTACTTATTGGATAGGCATTTTAAGATTAAAACTGATCATTTCAGTCTTAAATACATGTTGGATCAAAGAATGTCTACTCCTACACAGTTGAAGTGGCTTCCAAAATTGATGGGGTTTGATTATGAAATTGTGTATAGAAAAGGGGTAGAAAATGTTACAGCTGATGCTCTATCCAGGATTCAAAATTCAGGGGAATTGTTTAGTTTGATTTCATCCTCAATGAGCACTGAGTTGTACCAAAGAATTGTGGCTAGTTGGAACTCAGATACACAACTTCAACAAGTTATACAACAGTTGCAGAATGGTCAAACTGTGAAATGGTCTTATGTCTGGTCTAACCAAGAATTAAGAAGAAAAGGTAAGTTAGTGGTAGGCAATGACTCAGAGCTCAGAACTGAATTGCTTAAGCAGTTTCATGAAGGGTCAGTTGGAGGACATTATGGGGTCAAGACAACTACCAACAAAATTTGCAGTGTGTTCTATTGGAAGAAGCTAAGGAAACATGTCAAACAAATGGTAAGGGAATGTGACATATGTCAAAGAAATAAATCAGATTTGGCAGCCTATCATGGACTACGACAACCATTACCCATGCCTGCTACTATTTGGTCTAGTATCTCCATGGATTTTGTGGAAGGATTGCCAAAATCACAAGGCAAGTCAGTCATTTTTGTAGTGGTTGATAGATTGAGTAAGTATGCACATTTCATACCTCTTGCTCACTCATTCACTGCTACAACTGTTGCACAAGTTTTCTTGGACAACATTTGCAAACTTCATGGACTGCCAAGCACTATTATATCATATAGGGACAAGATCTTTTTGAGCACCTTTTGGAAAGAACTGTTTAAGTTGCTACAGGTGAAGTTGCAAATGTCTACCTCATACCACCCACAAACTGATGGTCAAACTGAAGTGGTCAATAGATGCTTGGAGTGTAATCTAAGATGTATGTCAGGAGAACAACCTAAGCATTGGATGAAATGGTTGTCTTTAGCTGAGTGGTGGTACAATACTAACCACCATTATGCTATCAACACCACACCCTTTGAGGTGGTCTATGGTCAAGCTCCACTTGTTCATGTTCCTTATGTGGGGGGGAGAAAGTAGAGTTGAAGTTGTGGATAGGACTCTTACAGCTAGGAAAGCAGCTATTGATCTTTTGAAGTTTCATCTAAAAAGAGCTCAGGATAGAATGAAGTACCAAGCTGATAAACATAGAACTGATAGAACTTATGAGGTGAATGATTGGGTTTATCTGAAACTGCAACCTCACAGACAAGTATCCATCAGGCAAGGAAAGCAAAGTAAGCTCTCACCAAAGTACTATGGTCCATTTCAAGTACAGTCTAAGATAGGACAAGTTGCCTACAAATTGAAGTTACCCACTTCTTCCCAAATTCATGATGTCTTCCATGTGTCTCAACTTAAGAAATGCAGAGGTGCAGCAACTCACAGTGGTACTTTACCAGCTTGTGATGTTGAAGGAAGGGTCTTGGTTGAGCCTATTGCTATATTGGATAGAAGGTTGGCAAAGAAAGGGAACACTGCTACTGTGTTTGTACTGGTTCAATGGGCAAATGGGTCCACAGATGATGCTACTTGGGACAAGATTAAACTGAGGGGGATGGATTGATAGTTACCATAAGTTGTGACACGTGAAATGCACATGACTAGCATAGCTAGTCAGTGAGGTACACGTGTACATCTCCACAACTAAAGGAGCTAACAACCTTTCCCGCCAAAACTATCTTTTTAATAGTTGTTGTAATCTCATTTGTAGCTAGTTCAGTTTTTAATAACAAATTCCTTTCTCTGAATTCTCTCTTGTAACTGAATCATTTCAGTAAACCATTCAATCAATTGATAATACAATTCAGTTTCAGTGATCTATTTCTGTTCTTGATTGCTATGTTGTTTGTAATCCATTAACGAATCTTAACTAATTCCTAGTGGTGTATATCAAATTTATGTTGTTGCAATTAAAACTGCTGGTTCAAAATATGATTTGTAGCCTTATTTACCACTTTCTGGTTGAAAATTTGATTTAGATATTGTTGGAGAAAATAAAAAATTCTTTGTTTAAGGTAATCCAAATACTTGGTTATACTCTTATGATTGGACTTGGAATCAGATTTGCAGCCTTGATGCATAAATAAGCACACCTCAAAAGCTTCAACTTGAAAATGCAAACCATGTCTTTGAAGGAATAACCCGACTGTCACCCTTACGGAGTCTAATGGCTTTTGAAGATGCATTTTGACGATCACATTTGGACATTGCGACAAGAAGAAGAAACAACAAAATCACAACACACATATAGGCGATGAATCTATTGTTCAATCTACTTTACAATCACTGGTGGTGTTTCAAGACAGGGCTCTGCTTATATGCAGACCGACATGAAAGAATACAAGTTTACACATCTACTGTATTGTTTCTTGATGCCTATATAATGCTACAGATAATTCTACTTGCTCCATCAAAATTGGCTTCCGAGTCTAAACCTCACAAAAATGTAGCTGTATTGGAATCTCATACTGTGGTTGAATCTGGCTCTATCGTTGATCGCAGTCCTTTGCGCGCCATCATCTGAGCATAGAACTCTGCATGTTCCTGTTCACAAGGAAAAAATAAGATACAGGACTTCCAAGTCATTTTAAGCATAGTAACAAAGGGCCATGATGGGGCACCAATGCATTTAACACGACCTTCTGGATTCTTGTCACAATATCAAAGGGTGAAATATGTATTCTCCTCGCTCGATGAGCTAGACAGGTAATCTTAGCTAATATATAATACATGTGGCAAATCTATGGTTAAATGGGTAGTTTTTTTTTTTTTTTTTTTTTGACATGTCATAATGGGTCGGGTCGGATTGGGCTGAGAAAATGATTTACAAGGTTGTATTCTATTTGTTCAATACTTCCATAATGCTATAGTTTAAACAATAAGAACATATTAATATAATACCAGCTTGGGTGACCCCCTTAAAACAGCCGTTCAGTTTTTCTGTATCAGTAATAAATTTTACCCATTTGACCCGTTAGAGGCAAAGTAACTCAAATCAAACCATCTATGGCCATAAGGCCCATAACTGTGTAAAAAATGCCAACTCTTGTGCAGGCCTGCAGGGGCATATATCCCTTTTCCCTCTATATATAATCACTGGCAATAGAAAACATACCTTGACTGTAACTAGAACCACTGCCTGACCATTTTCTCGTGATACATGGAAGAGTTTGCTAGCATCATCAGGTGTAACAGCTGGAACAGCCTGAGGCAATGCTTTCACCACTACATGCAAAAATATATATTGTTAAATGACAATTATGTCACTGTTCCACCATTACTTTCATCCTTCTAGCATTTGCGAAAATTAATATTTTTAACTGTTAAAAGGAATGTAAAAAGTAAATTACCTAGCTTCTTAGTATGACGTGCATCATCAATTAAAAGCACTTTGTAACTGTCTCCACTGCCAGTGGTTTTCTTGTCTTTCACCCGTCCAATATCTCCACCTACAACATAAAAGTGACCATCAAGATAAAAATTCATATTTGAAGACTGGAAGATTCTATATTAAATGGACACATATTAAAATCTCTTTCAAATTAGGATAAAAAGTTATCAGTGTCTAATAAGTTTCTATGCTCAGTTAGGTTTATGAGTTTATCCATAACCAGCCTGCGATTTCGATGTTCCAAACCTTTGTTGTGACATCATTCATTTTTTAGTCAAGTTAAACTTTGTTACTGGCAGCTGGTGAGAATTTACATAAGATAACACAGGTGGTCAGATCCTAGTTTCCGTCAATTTACAAAACCCACACCAACCTATCTATTCTGAACCTGATTCAGTTGACCACAAACGTTAAATCGTAGAACCATTCCTAAACATTGAAGCTCATGGTGTATTGCTTTCTATTCCGCTCCAAAACCAGTAAAACTATGATTTATTTAGCAGAAAAGTATATGTCTCGCCCCTTGGCCGTAGTGCCTTTTCTCTTCTGAATCTTTTATTTTAAAGTCTACAATTTTAGTAACATCAACATATTAACCCATTATGCAATTCCTAGGGGGTGTTTGTTTAAGCTTATATGTGGGCTTATGAGCACATTTGATTCCGGCTTATATTCCGTAAGCCTCAAATTTCCAGCTTATTTTGAGACTTATGAGCGTATATAAGTTTACCATATCATAATAAACTTAAACAAGCCCACAAGTGTCAAAATAGGAAAATTGGGGTTTATGAAATATAAGCCGAAAAACAAATAAGCTACAAAAAACAGTTTATGCAAAACATTTAGTGCATCAAAATCTAGGAAACATGTCAAGAAAAATACTAAATTTGCCAATTATCCAAAGGTAACATAAATTCAATTTACAAAAAAAAAATAAAAAAAAAAATAATAAAATTAAAAAAAAATGATAAAACATCTTTATCCAAATACAAAAAATTGGTTTTTAATGTTGAATTTTCCTTAACTATAAACTCAAAAGATTACTTAAAATAGAAAGAAATGAAAGCCACCTTCTTGAACCTGGGTGGCAGGGTCAAACTGAGACTGGTCAAAATTAGGCCTTTCCAACACATTAGTTCCACCACTTCTTAAGGACCCAAATCTAGCTTCAACACACCCATTTGAATTTGATACCAAACCTGAAGCTGCTGTAGATAAAGATGACTTTATTGTAAAGGAAACATTTGGTACTTTAGGTGGTTGTGATTGATGAATAATACTAGTACTTGATAGAGGAACAACGGATGCCATTAGATTGGTTTTTTAATGTTGTGTTGTTGTTACAAGGGAAGATAAAAGTGTATCACGGAATAGTTAAAGTGGTGTTTCTTTTTTTGTGAAGCCAAGCCCCTTTTAAAAGAAAATTTTTGGTCGCCACATGCAACTTTCTTTCGCATCAAATATTTGAGGTCACAATTTTTATTTTTTTATTTTTTTTTATTTGGGTATAAATGAATTGGTTGGTAAAAAAAATCAGAACTTTCTAGATTTAGGTTTGTTAGACATATTTGTTTTCTTTTTGAAATTTATCAACATATTTAAAAGAGTAAACTGTAAAATCATCCATATGGTTTATGTATTTTTGAGAATCATCCCTATCTAAAATCTTTATCATTAAACATCCCTAAGTCATGAAACCTTTCGCGTTAATCGTCCTCGGCCTAACGTCGTTAGTTTTACCCGATTAAGTGTTAAATAATATTTGCTGGTTAGTCCATCCGTTAATATTTTTTGCCTTGTTAGTCCTCATTTATGTTTTAAATCGATTTTTCACGTTTTTAGTTTTCTTCGTTTTAAATCGGTTTTATATGTTTCGTCCGCTTTTTATCCGTTTTGTCCATTTTTTATACGTATTCGTATGTTTTTTTTACATTTTTTACGTTCTCGTCCGTTTTTTTACGTTTCCATTAGTTTTTTTACGTTTTCGTCCTTCTTTTTACGTTTTTGTCCGTTTTACTCGCTTTTATCCGTTTTTATATGTTTCGTCCGCTTTTTATCCGATTTCGTCCTTTTTTTATATGTATCGTCCAGTCTTTTTTACGTTTTTTACGTTCTCGTCCGTTTTTTTACGTTTTCGTCTGTTTTTTTACGTTTTCGTATGTTTTTTTACTTTTTGTTCGTTTTTACTGGTTTTCATTCGTTTTTATATGTTTCGTCCGCTTATTATTCGTTTTTTTACGTTGTCGTCCGTTTTTGCGTTTTCGTCCGTTTATATACGTTTTTGTCCATTTTTTTACGTTCGTCCGTTTTTACGTTTCGTCCTTATTTTACGTTTTATGCATTTTTACGTTCTCGTCTGTTTTTTTACGTTTTCATATGTTTTTTTCCGTTTTTCCCCGTTTTCATCCGTTTTTATATGTTTCGTCCGGTGTTTATTTGTTTTCATCCGTTTTTTATATGTATCCGTCCTTTTTTGCGTTTTCATCCGTTTTTTTGTGTTTTTGTCCGTTTTTTTACGTTTTTGTCCTTTTATTACGTTTTTGTCCGTTTTTACTCGTTTTCGTCCGTTTTTATATGTTTCATCCCCTTTTTATCCGTTTTTTATATGTATTCGTCCGTTTATTTCTGTTTTTTATGTTTTCGTCCGTTTTTTTTACGTTTTTACGGATAAAAAGCGGACGAAACATATAAAAACGGATGAAAACGAGTAAAAACGAACAAAAACGGACGAAAACGTAAAAAAATGGACGAAAACGTAAAAAAACGGACGAAAACGGATAAAAAGCGGACGAAACATATAAAGCGGAAGAAAGCAGTAAAACGTGCAAAACGTAAAAACGAGTAACGTAAAAATGGACGAAAACATAAAAACGGATATAAAGCGGACAAAACGGTAAAACGGACAAAAACAAAAAGCAGATAAAAACGTAAAAAAGGCGAGCGTGAAAACGAACAAAAGCGAAAAAGCGGACAAAGCGTAAAAACGGGTAGAAAACTTCAAAACCGGGCGAGCGTAAAAGCGGACAAAAACATTAAAAAAAACAGACGAAATCGTATAAAAACGGACAAAAACAAACGAAAATGTAAAAAATGGATGAAAAGCGGACGAAACATATAAAAACATATAAAAGCGATTAAAACGGACAAAAATGTAAACAAACAGACGAAAAGGTAAAAAAAAAACGGACGAAAACGTAAAAAACGGACGAGAGCGTAAAGAACATAAAAAACGGACGAATAAGTATGAAAACGGATAAAAAGCGGACGAAAACTAGTAAAAACGGGCAAAAACGTTAAAAACGGAAGAAAACGTAAAATGAGGACTAACGGTGCAAAAAGTATTAATGGAGGGACTAACGGGAAATTATTATTTAACACTTAACGGGTAAAACTAACGACGTTAGTGCTCAGGGATGATTAATGCGAAAGGTTTGTGGACTTGGGGATGTTTAATGCTAAAGGTTTGAGATAGGGATGATTCTTGCGAAAATACACAAACCACAGGGATGATTTTTGCAGTTTACTCTATTTAAAATACTAGATATTTAAAATATTATACGATTATTAGCGTACATTGACAACGGTATATTGTAGTGTTAACTTGTTTATGCAATTTTTCTTTATGTATGTATGTGTGAGAGTAAGTGAGACTAAAGATAGTTAATTTATTAAATATATAATAGATTGTATTGATTTGTATAAGTAAATTTAGTAATTTAACATTACTTATTTTTTAAGTTTCAAACTTTAAACAAATACGTTTTCTCTTTATATATGTACTAAAAAAAATGTAGTTTGGCAGAGACACCTCAACCCTGTGTATCTTTTGGTACCCATCAACTCTACCCAACAAAGGCTTGATGCCTATGAAATACATGATCGCGATACCCACACCATGCTACTAGTCCAGAATCGAACTCGCGCCATTACAGCATCACATGGATGGGCCCGAATATTTGCGGTAGTTTGTGGCATCTGCACTAGGTATGACTATTTTTTTTTAGAAAGGCAACATTTATTTCGAGAACTAAACAAAAGAACAAAATACAAAAGAAACGGCGTCTCAAATTCTTCAACAAGCTAGTTAAACTATACATGTGTCATAATACAAGATTTTGTTTAACAAATATTTCTAAAGCATTTGTTAAACGAACTCATAGTGTAATGCTCGTATAATATCGTAGTGTGAATTTTATATTTGTTAAATAAACCCATAGTGTAATACTCGTATGATAATCATTGTGTGAATTTTATTGCAATATGTTTGGTTGCCGCAAGTGATGAATCGTAGTCATAAGTATTTCATCACAAATTCATAATTAGTAAAGGAATTCTGATTACATAACAAATCGCACTTAAATCGTTTTTGTTTCTTTTTATATACATTTTCTGGTAACCAAACGTGTGATAGTCGAATAAAAAATTGTAATTTCATTATCATGAGTATCCAATTACTACCTGATAACGCTACACGCGTCGTTCGGGGTAAAGGAAACTTCGTTTTCTTCGACGAGTTTTATAACACCCTGCGATGAGCCTGTCGTTGTAGAGTAGTAATTAGGGTAAGCCACTGCAGTCGATATCGTTTTTTATCGGGTTTCCACAACGTCGCATACAATCCTTGAACCATAAAGTCTCTAAGCCCTTTTCCCGGTCATTCATCTTTTTCTTAACATTGTTGCCCGGGGCTTTTCGATTTCCACCCGTAATCATTTCCATGATCTTAAGAGGGTATCTTGGGATGATGGGTATCCTAGCGTACCCCTTCCCGCTTTTGAGTATCATGATGCCTTCTCCGCATTTGATGGTTGCCTTGGCGGTGGCCAGAAACGGTGTCCCAAGAATGAGGGGTACGTTTTTATCTTCCTCAACATCAATGATCATGAAATCTACCGGATAAACGATGTTAGCCACCTCAATTAGAACATCTAGAGCGATTCCTATGGGGTGGACATAAGTGTGATTAGCTAAGGAAAGTCTAAGGTCGGTCTTGGCTGGTTTCTCCTTAGTTAACTTATTATAGATTGATAATGGCATTATGTTCACATCGGTCCCTTGATCGGCCAAGGCATTTATATTATCAATGTCACCGATGCTAACTGGTATCACGAAATTCCCTGTGGTGTCTCGTTTTCTTGTTAATGGTTTTTTTATAACCAACTCATACAGAGGTCCCATAGGTAAGGCGTCATACTCTTCTTCCGTCATTTTTCCTTCAAGGGCTTCCCTAAGAACTTCATTGTACCTAAAGTTGTTTACTTGGTTTGCAATGGTTTTCTTGTTAATTTCGTGCTTAAGGTAGTACTCAATGGTTTCAGGCTCATCGTAAGGCACAAACTCCTCCTTCTTGCTTTCCTTAGTTTTCCACATCTCAACCCTTTCATTCTCGGGCATAATGGAAACGGCGTTAACAAACGAAGTCGGAGGGCAATCGTTTCTTCTTACGAGCACTTTTTCGGGAACCTTTGTTTTGGTAAATTCAATTACCAAATTCATCATTTCCGTCATTTTTGCTTGCATTTCCTCTCTCTGCCTATAAACTTCCTCTTCAAATCTGGCTAATCTCTCCGTATGAGCTGCCATGTATTCCCTCATTTGATCCTTGAAGCTTGGTGAAAGTGGTATTGGGGAAGTAGAACGGAAACGCCTCTCGAAACTTGGGTTTTGCTCACGACTTGGGAACTCCGAAGAAGGTGTGGGGTGGTTGGTGGAGTTGGCGGATTTGACAGCTTCTCGAGGAATTTGTACGGGGCTCTTTTCGCCTTTCCATAAGATAATCAATTCCTCTCAATGGCACTCAATTGCTCCTCGAGGGTATCGGAGGATTCGGAAGGAGTTGATATGGCATTAACTACGTTAATCGGAGTTTGGAGATTCATTCCAATCTTCGTAGCTTTGATCGGCAAGCTCCTCTATAATATCCCAAGATTTCTCTGCGCTAAAGTCGTGAGCCTTCCACCGGCTCGATCAATGGATCGTCGGTGATGAAATCGGTATGATCATAGAAGATTTGGATTTGAAGCCAAAGATCAATGCCATGATGGGGAAGTCTACGGAGTAGTTCCTTAAATCGAGTCCACGCTTTGTAGAGACTCACCTTGAGTTGCAAAACGTCAAGATGTCTCGCCTAAGTTTAGTGGTTCTCCCGGTGGGAAAAATTGAGCAAGGAAGCGAGAGGTAAGATTATCCCAACTTGAGATGGAGCCGGTGGAAGTCGCTCAAGCCAATTACTAGCTTGGTCCCGTAGAGAGATTGGAAGAGACGCAGCGCGTGGTCTCCCGAGTAGTAGCATCGAGGTCGATGGAATTGACAATTTTAAGGAAATCCCTAAGATCTTGATTTGGATCTTGAACGAAGTCCATGGAATGCACAACCGTTTGCACCAACCGGATGGTGTCGGATCGCAGGTAGTAGTTTGGGCTTGGTCGGGAAGCTCAATGGTGTTCCTATAGCCTAGGTGGCTTGGTCTCGAGTATTCACCAAGAGTACGGGTCTTGGCGGGTCATTTGGTGGTGGGTTGATGAGTGGTGGTTGGTTATCACCTTCCATGATGAAAAGTGATGGGGTTACGAACAAAGGTCACGAAGAAGGGGGATAAACTATGAGGAAGCTAAAAATGAGAAAAAAAAATTACTTGAAAGGCGTGGTGTTCTTGTAGTCATGTGTGAAAATCGGTTAATGAGTCGGGTATGGGTAACATTTGGAAGGCGTCGATCAAGCTGTGTAGTCGGAATGGTTTCGAGTACACGAGACAGTGTCTAGTTTGACTTGAATCCAACGCCAAGTCGGTGGCATTTTTACTCGAAATCTTGCCGAGCCTTAAATTACCAATTTCAGAAAAGTGTTAGTCTTCACCAAAAACTCATTGGTACACCATACGGGCCGCAGCCCATGGAGTGCCTGAGGGGGCGTTGGTTTGACTTTGGGCCGAAGCCCACTTATGCAGTTGGGTACTATCTGGGCCACAACCCACTCGAGGAGCAAGTGTATGTACTCCAAATTTAAAGTCTTTTGTCCAAGTATCGTTAAAAAGAAAATGATCACATAATAATTCCAGCAATTAACTTTAGAAGCCTTAGAATGTTTTAGTAACCCGTATCATCCTTCTTCAAATCGGCATTAAACTTAATTGGATGTCATCATCATGAAAATGTTACTAATTCAAATTATAAATCAAATTTAGAATTCTACTACCTAAACTTTCTTATGGGTTCAGTCGAATACTTGTCCATTTCACCTAATTTCTAGCGCGTGCTATTTAAATTAGTTATTATATTTAACAACCCGACATGTAAAGCACGAGTATCATGCCTAATTCCGTCATATATATATATTTATTAACCAACTATATAACCATTTCAAATGGGTACATTATATGTAACATCACTTTATGTAATTTTGATAAAACAAATATGTGTTAACATGGATAATATTATCTACGTGTATGTTATCATTAGCGAACTAATAGAAACCAAACTTATGACATATGCTATATACGTTGATAACTTTTTATTATTGAAAAACTTGTTCGAGTCTGATGCATTCTGATAACGCTACACGCGTCGTTCGGGGTCAAGGAAACTTCCTTTTCTTCGAGCAAGTTTTATAACACCCTAGGCAGTGAACCTAATCGTTGTAGTGTAGTAATTAGGGTAAGCCACGGGTATTGATATCGTTCTCTAGGGGAATAGGAATGCTAGTGAGGAGTTACTACGCTAAGGTTGGGGTTGAGGAAGATTATTTTTTATTTTTTTTTATGTTTTTAGGAAATTGAAAGGTACGAATCTCGGGTATTGGATTTGGGGGGTTGGTATTTCTACCGATTACTCTACTATTATCTATTCTAATTAACTAAGCTAGTGGGTAGTCTATGTCTATTTAATGTGTGTTCGTATGATAGTTTAAAGATATGTTTACTTAGGTTTTACTACTCCTTAATTATCTCCTATTGATGGTTGAATTGTCACGTCCTTATTCTTAGTTGCGTTGTGTGTCTAAGGTTGTAGGGTATGCGTTTCTCCCTAACTCTTTGAGGTTACCAAAGGGTCTCGTCTACAAAACCCACTAGGGATAATAAACTCTTACTCTAAGGCACTCTTTGGATGGTTTAGCCTACAACTACTCGGTAATTATATTCTAAGGTTCACAAAGATGAATCAAGCATTAAGTGCACAACGAATGACCTATCGCATTACTAGATCATTAATCAACTAAGATAAGAAACAACCAATCAATATTCAATAGTTAAGTTTCATATTCCCTAAGCAAACACACAAGTAAATTAGCCGGACATGGAGAACATGCAAGCATACACACAAATAATCAAAGACATAATTGAATTGATGAAGTAAACACTTATCTTGATGTAAGATAGGGTTTGGAACCCTAAAAATACTATACAAGACAGCCTTGGTTCGGTTTTAGGTTTTTACTCAATACTGAAAATTTCGGATTCTATATATAAGATTACACTTGCGACGGCGTCACCTTATGTTTTGTGACGCCGTCGTGTCGCCGTCATTAGAGTTTCGTCTTGGCGCGTTAACCTTGCGACGGCGTCACCTTATGTCCGTGACTCCATCCTCTTGACCGGACGTCGTGCGGGTTGCATCTAGGCCGTCCGAGTAGCGACGGCCTACTCTTCCATAACCCGACGTCGTCACTTGAAAACATGCAATTTCTCTTGAGCCGTCACAAAATCGTCCGACGGCGCCGCAATTAACACCGACGCCGTCGCCTTACATTTCGCAGACTTTGAGTGTCTCGATTCGACTTTAGCCATTTTCTTCATATATTCGCGCCTTTTCGTCCAAATAAGTGCCATTCCACATTTTGCCTTCAAGAGACCTAAAAGTGAAAATGAGCGATATTAAACAATCACGGATACAAAAGTGATCAAATAAGGGCTAAAACGACCCTCAAAATGGTACCTTTTAAAACCTTATCAAATATCCCTACACTTGTTATTTGCTTGTCCTCAAGCAAATGTGCTTTTAGCCAATTAATTTATAAGTTAGGGGTCATGAAGCATTGATTCAAAGCGGTCCACAACACATATAAGCCCATAAAAGTCATAACAAGCACGGAAATTACATACTAGCACCTCACATGGGGTGTTTGGATACTCACATCTCTCTCGGGTGTATATATGAAATATAACAAATTGGAAATGGAAGATAAACACTCATTAACCGGTCCTAGTACATAGATTACCATAGGCTTGAGAATAGATCAAACCTCCATCGCTTTGGCGTAAGCACCTAGGAAAGACTATCAAAGAGGTCTTTTAAAGGGTTGTAACGTTAGGCTTACGGTAGGGAAATAAAGGGTTTGGTGGGATAGGCTATGTAGTGGTGGAAAGTCAAAAATCTCTATGTTAAATGCATACGAAGAATGGCGTTGCTAAGCCAAGACTCGACACTCTAAAACTCTAGGTAGCGAAATAAACAAACATAAATTTAAAGGATAGATGTAGGATGGTAGCCCATATGTTTTTTTTTTTTTTTTTTTTCTATTTTTTTTCGATTTTTTTTTTTTTTTCATACACTTTTACTCTACCATCCTCTATGGTAACATCAAAATGATAGGGAATTATAGGCACATCCCTACACTTGAGTTTTTATTACTCTAACACTAATTTGACCCGAATTGAAAAGATCAAAACACTTGGGGTACATTATTATGCAAACAAAGGAATTTGAATTTAACGTTCCTTCCGTCATTTCATAAACTTTAACTTTTCCCATGAATCCCAATCGTCCCAAAGCGTATACAAAGGATATGACTCGACTTAGCAACTTATGCAAGCAACTAGATAATTGAACTAAGGGTTTAGGGTGATAACAATAATTTGCACTAAAAGTGAGTGCATAAAGGGTAGGCTAAGGCGATTTGGGTGTATATTTGGGGTGGGGTGTAAACAATGCTCTTCATTGATATTTTGAAAACCGAAACATCACGAGAACCGCGAAAAGGATAGTCTCGAGGGGTTAACTAGGGGTATCGTGTACTAAAGATGAGTACAACGCAAAGGGTGTGGGGAATTACTCAACCGATGTGGAAGAAGTAATTATATTACGGTATCAAACAAGGGTTATCCTAATGCCTCTTATCATTTAGTTATTCCTAACTACACAAGTGTAGTCTCACTTGCGATCTCGGAATGCATCACAAAACAAGTTCTAGAATCTATTATACTACGGTTCACACTCTAAGCATTAAAGATGAATGCTTTTAATTCCTACTAATCTAAGGCGATCCTCGCATTTTGGGTGGAATTTAGGTGGTAAAGGGTTTTGTGCTAGTCATATAACTTCCTATCCGTGAGGCGCTTTTGTTAAAACTAATGGCCCACTCCTATATGTCATGAAAAATTTTAAATTTGGTGCCAAAATTACCCTAACCGACATTTTCTCATGGTTTATTACACAAATACAATTGGACAAAGCAAATAATCAAGGATAAGCATAATTTCAAAGTTCCGTTTTAATTTCCTCCTACACTTAAACCGAACATTGTTCCCAATGTTCCCGAAATATCAAAGTTATGATAATGGAAGGTAATTAAAACGAAAAAAACTAATACTCCACGATTAGCTCGGTAGGATCCGTGTAAAGTGGTGGTTAAATCCTTTTCAAGAAGAATTATTAGCGTGAAAAGCTCCTTCCAATCTTATGTAACTTCTTCTTGAAAAACTAAATCGCACACTTGAAGAAAACAAACGAAACCTTCGCGTAAAATCGGCGGTAATAATATATATAAGACTCGATTTAAACTAGGATATAATGCTTGTGGAATGGATGTTTACGAATTTCTAAGAAAATTAAGACCTAGAAAATTCCAAAAATTTATAAGTAGCTCGAAAAACGAGAAAAAAGTGATCGGATGTTTTACTCCTTCCGACGCAATCTGACGCCGTCGGTTATCCTAACAAAAAGCGGTGCGATTTTACGGAAAAATTTCGAAAAATTTACATCTTTAGAATCGGAAAAATTTACGCAAAAACATCCATTATGACTCGATACAAGCATTTGACTTGAACAAACAAACATATATATCTTTTAGTTAATTGTTATTCTCATGTTTACGTTTCTTTTGAAAACGTGTGTAATCCTCCCTACACTTATCCCTTATGTAAAATACCTTTATATGCAATTAAGGCGAGGTTAAAAACAAGATAAAGCATTTTACAAATTTAAACATGAGGATAAACAATTAATAAAAGATATATGACACTAACAAGCAAACAATTAAGCATGGGTTGCCTCCCACGAAGCCACTTTTCTTTATTTAAGAGTCTTGTAGCTAGACTCGTAGTCGTGCTCTACGTTACTTCATTACCGCCTCTTGACCCTTTGTTTTCCCTTCATCGAAAGGGTGTAGGCGTTGTATGCTCACCGTGGATTCCTTGCCAACACCATCGATTATGGTGACGGTTTTATCTTTTAAATTGGTCTCCTTAGCGTGAAAGGCCCAAACCATCTTGGTTTGTTTCTTCCTCGTAATGCCCTTATCCGTGATCTATACAATAGCACTTTTTCTCCTTTAGAAATTCCTTAGGGTCCTTTTGTGTCTTAGGTATCGAGGTGGGATTGCTTCCTAACTTTTATCGGGTTTCCACAACGTCGCATACAATCCTTGAACCATAAAGTCTCTAAGCCCTTTTCCCAGGTCATTCATCTTCTTCTTAACATTGTTGCCGGGGCTTTTCGATTTCCACCGTAATCATTTCCATGATCTTAAGAGGGTATCTTGGGATGATGGGTATCCTAGCGTACCCTTCCCGCTTTTGAGTATCATGATGCCTTCTCCGCATTTGATGGTTGCCTTGGCGGTGGCGAGCAGGGTGTCCCAAGAATGAGGGTGCGTTTTATCTTCCTCAACATCAATGATCACGAAATCTACCGGATAAACGATGTTAGCCACCTCAATTAGAACATCTATAGCGATTCCTATGGGGTGGACATAAGTGTGATTAGCTAAGGAAAGTCTAAGGTCGGTCTTGGCTGGTTTCTCCTTAGTTAACTTATTATAGATTGATAATGGCATTATGTTCACATCGGTCCCTTGATCGGCCAAGGCATTTATATTATCAATGTCACCGATGCTAACTAGTATCACGAAATTCCCTGTGGTGTCTCGTTTTCTTGTTAACGGTTTTTTTATAACCAACTCATACAGAGGTCCCATAGGTAAGGCGTCATACTCTTCTTCCATCATTTTTCCTTCAAGGGCTTCCCTAAGAACTTCATTGTACCTAAAGTTGTTTACTTGGTTTGCAATGTTTTTCTTGTTAATTTCGTGCTTAAGGTAGTGCTCAATGGTTTCAGGCTCATCATAAGGCACAGACTCCTCCTTCTTGCTTTCCTTAGTTTTCCACATCTCAACGCTTGCATTCTCGGGCATAATGGAAACGGCGTTAACAAACGAAGTGGGAGGGCAATCGTTTCTTCTTACGAGCACTTTTTCAGGAACCTTTATTTTGGTAAATTCAATTACCAAATTCATCATTTCTTTCATTTTGCTTGCATTTCCTCTCTCTCGCCTATAAACTTCCTCTTCAAATCGGCTAATCTCTCGTATGAGCTGCCATGTATTCCCTCATTTGATCCTTGAAGCTTGGTGAAAGTGGTATTGGGGAAGTAGAACGCAGGCGCCTTCGAAACTTAGGTTTTGCTCGCGACTTGGGGACTCAGAAAAAGGTGTGGGGTGGTTGGTGGAGTTGGCGGTTGGACGACCTCTCGAGGAATTTGTACGGGGCTCTTTTCGCCTTTCCATAAGATAATCAATTCCTCTCTCAATGGCACTCAAATGCTCTCGAGTGTATCGGAGGATTCGAAGGAGTTGATATGGCATTAACTACGTTAATCGGAGTTTCGGAGATTCATTCCAATCTTCGTAGCTTTGATCGTAGCTCCTCTATAATATCCCAAGATTTCTCTGCGTTAAAGTCGTTGAGCCTTCCACCGCGGCTCGATCAATGGATCGTCGAGTGATGAAATCGGTATGATCATAGAAGATTTGGATTTGAAGCCAAAGATCAATGCCATGATGTGGAAGTCTACGGAGTAGTTCCTTAAATCGAGTCCACGCTTTGTAAAGAGACTCACCTTGGAGTTCTTTGAAGCGTCAAGATGTCTCGCCTAAGTTTAGTGGTTCTCCCGGTGGGAAAAATTGAGCAAGGAAGCGAGAGGTAAGATTATCCCAACTTGAGATGGAGCCGGCGGAAGTCGCTCGAGCCAATTACTAGCTTGGTCCCGTAGAGAATTGGAAGAGGCGCAGCGCGTGGTCTCCCGAGTAGTAGCATCGAGGTCGATGGAATCGACAATTTTGAGAAATCCCTAAGATGTTGATTTGGATCTTGAACGAAGTCCATGGAATGCACATCCGTTTTGCACCAACCGGATGGTGTCGGAAAGCGCGGGCCATAGTTTGGGCTTGGTCGGGAAGCTCAATGGTGTTCCTATAGCCTAGGTGGCTTGGTATCAGTATTCACCAAGAGTACGGGCTCTTGGCGGGTCATTTGGTGGTGGGTTGATGAGTGGTGGTTGGTTATCACCTTCCATGATGAAAAGTGATGGGGTTACTAACAAAGGTCACGAAGAAGGGGATAGACTATGAGGAAGCTAAAATGAGAAAAAATTTACTTGATAGGAATCAAGCAAAAAACCTAAGCGAGTTGGAATACTAACTAGCTATTCTATTCCCGGCGGCGCCAAAAACTTCATAACACTACACGCGTCGTTCGGGGTCAAGGAAACTTCCTTTTCTTCGAGCAAGTTTCATAACACCCTAGGCAGTGAACCTAATCGTTGTAGTGTAGTAATTAGGGTAAGCCACGGGTATTGATATCGTTCTCTAGGGGAATAGGAATGCTAGTGAGAAGTTACTACGCTAAGGTTGGGGTTGAGGAAGATTATTTTTTATTATTTTTTATGTATTTAGGAAATTGAAAGGTACGAATCTCGGGTATTGGATTTGGGGGGTTGGTATTTCTACCGATTACTCTACTATTATCTATTCTAATTAACTAAGCTAGTGGGTAGTCTATGTCTATTTAATGTGTGTTCGTATGATAGTTTAAAGATGTGTTTACTTAGGTTTTACTATTCCTTAATTATCTCCTATTGATGGTTGAATTGTCACGTCCTTATTCTTAGTTGCGTTGTGTGTCTAAGGTTGTAGGGTATGCGTTTCTCCCTAACTCTTTGAAGTTACCAAAGGGTCTCGTCTACAAAACCCACTAGGGATAATAAACTCTTACTCTAAGGCACTCTTTGGATGGTTTAGCCTACAACTACTCAGGTAATTATATTCTAAGGTTCACAAAGATGAATCAAGCATTAAGTGCACAACGAATGACCTATCGCATTACTAGATCATTAATCAACTAAGATAAGAAACAACCAATCAATATTCAATAGTTAAGTTTCATATTCCCTAAGCAAACACACAAGTAAATTAGCCGGACATGGAGAACATGCAAGCATACACACAAATAATCAAAGACATAATTGAATTGATGAAGTAAACACTTATCTTGATGTAAGATAGGGTTTGGAACCCTAAAAATACTGTACAAGACAGCCTTGGTTCGGTTTTAGGTTTTTACTCCCAAAAGACTACTCACTAATACTGAAAAATTCGGATTCTATATATAAGATTACACTTGAGACGCGTCACCTTATGTTTTGTGACGCCGTCGTGTCGCCGTCATTAGGGTTTCGTCTTGGCCACGTTAACCTTGCGACGGCGTCACCTTATGTCCGTGACGCCGTCCTCTTGACCGGCGTCGTGCGCCGCATCTGGCCGTCGAGTAGCGACGGCCTACTCTTCCATAACCCGACGTCGTCACTTGAAAACCCGCAATTTCTTCCGAGCGTCACAAAATCCTCCGACGGCGTCGCAATTAACACCGACGCCGTCGCCTTACATTTTTAGCGACTTTGAGTGTCTCGATTCGACTTTAGCCATTTTCTTCATATATTCGCCTTTTCGTCCAAATAAGTGCCATTCCAGCATTTTGCCTTCAAGAGACCTAAAAGTGAAAAGGAACGATATTGAGCAATAACGGATACAAAAGTGATCAAATAAGGACTTAAACGACCCCTCAAAATAGTACCTTTTAAAACCTTATCACTACCCATTAAAATTTGTTACATTACGACTCTTTCAAGTTACATTTTCTTTAAAAACACTATTCAAAGCAAACAGGCTCTAACATTTGCATTTTCTTCAACCTCGCTTAGGCACTTGTTTTTTCTCTAGCAAACTTGTTTTGACATGTTTGTTAATCTTTAGCCTACGTAATTACGTTGAGCCACATATTAGTTATTGTGGTTTACAACATTTATGACACGGTTATCTTTTATATTGGTGGTTTACACTTGAACAGGGTGTCTCTCCCAATTTCATTTTATGTGGCTTATGTTTAACCAAGTTCATTTCAACAAATACAAACAAAATTTTACCAATCATGGTTTTTTGAACATCTAAATAAAACTAATGGTGATCAATTTCGCATCTAATGTTTAAGCTCATCACTCAAACCTACAAACCATCAATGAAAAGCTTATATGGAAGGTTTTGTTCCATACTAGCTTCTTAAGCTCGTTAACCAAAAGCGCAGGTCGAGTTTATTGTAATCAAGAGACTTCGTGTTGTATTGATGACAGATAACAAAACTGCGGAAACAAAAGAAACATCGTAACATTAATAAGTGTACAACATACAAACATCATTCCCTTTACGTATGCATCAAATATACACGTTCAAACCCTAACCGACATCAACAGCAGTAACATGACTCAAGACATTGTATATCTAATAACAACATCACATGAAGTACAAAAGTACAAAAGTATCACATTCCGTCCATTATAAGAGACACTGACACCTGTATCAAAAATATCAACAGTGTTAAATATCCTCAGGGGTCTTTCCCCTTTCTCCAGTAACCTGATCTATGATTTACCTGCAGCTCATTAAGGACTAATCAGGCAATAGACAAGCTTCACTTCCCCTCGGAGAGCAAAATTAATAACTCGTCATCAGTAATTGCTCCCATCTCCATAGCTCGTTCTAGGGCACTCCGCCCTCCACCATCTTTGATTGATCCAACAGCCCCTCTGCAACAACATACACGTTAACAAATAGGATGTTCAAATGGTAGTGAAATCATTTAGTAAAACAGATATTACCTTCTGAGCATATATTTTGCCAGTTTGTTATTTCCGGAGAAGATGCAATGATGAAGTGGTGTCCTACCATGGTAATCGCACTTGTTTATATCAGCACCAAATTGTAGCAATAGTTCGAGCATCACCTGATAACCAGAGTTACAAGCTAGATGCAACAGTGTACAGCCTGTAAGACAACTATCAGGTTTGCTAGGATTCTTTATCTTTTTACAGGATAGAGGACCATTCTTTTCTGCAAGGTCATTTTCATGAATATTGTGGAACAAATCGGCATCAGCCACCTCGTTGTATGTAGTGTTGACGATGTTTGTATTTGATGTAGCAATTAGACGATATACTTCCCGTATATCGTTACACTTAACTGCTTCCCAGATTCTGGTGGCATGTGAAAGGGTAGTAGTCGAGGTTTCTTCTCGAGACATTAACCGCTTTTCTACATACTGAGTGAAAACAAACCAAAAGACATTATTTGCATTAGAGATGACAATAATCCACCCACTTTTGAATTCGACTTTGTTATATCACTAATTGGTCATACAGGCCTAACTGTCTGATTAAGAAAATTAGTTAAAACGTACATCCGTCGAACGGGTCAAAAGTTGCCCAAAGTGTATTTTTACATAGCTATTTAGAAACTAGATTACCATTGTAATGATATAGTTTGTAACTTTGTGTAATCATATTTAACACATCCTTCATTTATAAAGAATCTTTTAAACTGGGAGGAAGTGTTAACCCGATCAATTTAAATGTATACTAAAAAGCACTAGTTTTGACCTGAACCCATTTTAACTCATTACTCAACCTACCCATTTCTCCACCTCTAGGTTTGCTTACAATAAATTAGCTGAAGCACATACCTTTGAAATGATATACTTCTCCCTCTGTTGAAATGCATCTCCAGGACTAGGCTTGCTAACTGCAAAAGCATTTGATCCCTCTTTGCTGCATAATTAATATAGACAACCAAAGTCAGCGAGATGATTATTCATTTAATTGTATTTGCAGTACCAAATATCTACATCACTGTGTGGATAGATATTCTGTTTTGAACTAAAGTAAACTCACCTATCAGCTTGGAGTAGATTCTCCCATATGGAATTGCAGAATGTATTGCCCAAATTCCGAAACAAATCCATTACAGTAGGTTCCCAAACCTTGACATCAAGAGTTATTGATCTAACCTGCCGTAGTATAAAACAAAATTAAAGTGATTAGCTATCAAGGGATCCATTCCTTAATCCAGTTTTATGAGGTTATTCAAGAGATGGCACAATGGGCGGTCGGCTTGTCAAAACGGGTGTTCGATTTGGGCCCAGGCAAGTTGAGTTGACCCATACAACATTTTAGGTCTATAAATCCATTTGCTTAGAAATATCTTGCGTGTTAAACCAAAATTCAGAAAACAATATTTACAGTGATAATCTAAATCTTTGAACCTAACGATTTGGCATGTTGTATACATTACAAGTAGACTTTTTGTAACTTTCAACCCATTTGACCTGTCCCCCTATTATCTAGTTTTTTAATAAAAATTTGACCCCGATTGAGATAACACACCATTCAGATAGACCAACTAAGAAGTAAATGAGTCGAAAATTGCCATCTCTACATAGCTGTGTGTTAAAGAGAGGCACCTTTGATATGTGAACCCCCAGATTTCGGTGTACACCAGAGCATTCAATGCACATTAATATGCCTAAATTAAGAGATGCCCAATCGGGTTCACGAGCACTGCATTCTGCACATAGATCATTTCCAGGGATCTCTCGAAGAATGCTAGAAACAGAATCTGCTGAATTGATATTCATGTTATCGAGTATAGATCCCACGTTATCAACTTCTGAAGCATCAAAATCTTCACCAACTGATTCGAGGGTACTTCGCAGATTACTTCTGTTGAAATGTGTCTGCAGATATTACAGTAATATAAGAACACAGAAACTGATAGAACCAATGAAATTAAGAAGAGTTTGACCTGATTTAGGTGGGAATTCAAGAGAGAGGCAATCACTCCGGTAATCTTGTTCATCCAGTCAATCCTCTCACCTTCATTTTCAGCCTGCCAAAACCACGTAAAGAGATAGGCTACATTAAACTAGCAAAATTTTGCATGATTCAAGACTAACAATATTATAAAAGATTATGCACAACTAAATAGAATATAAATACTTTCCACTTTCTTTCCATATAAAGTAAGAAGTAGCAGTTTAACTATATACTAATTAATGGGTCGATTCGGGTTATGATTTATCTATAACAAGTCAAACATATAATATAATTAATATAGCTACAGAAAATAAGTCAAATGGCAAAATGTCCACACAAATGTAGTAAAGCATAAAGCCTCCTATATCATTTTATTCAAATAAATAGGTATTATTTACTAATTTTCCAAAGAAAAAGATTGACATAGCTCATTTTGCCCTCTTGACCTATTAATCTATCATGCATGTTCTCTAAGTTGGTGCAAAAGGTCGATCCATTTGCCAAATCATTTTCTACATGTTTTTACACATTTGAACCAATCTCACCTGCAAAGTGTATGTTTTCATAGGTGAAATTATCCTGAAACACAAACGCAAATCTGAATCCTCAGCATCAGCTTTTATTGTTGAAGTACGAAGATCTACAGTATGGCATTCCAAGTTATCATCATCATGTGATGCTGCCCTGCTATGCCTTGATCTAAATCTCCCAAATACACGACTTTGTTGTTCCGTAGATTGTAGTGAATTGGTTGATTGCGTACCCTAAAACAAGGCTCAGAAGATGGAAAAGTAAGAGATCATCAGAAAGATTTTAACATATAAAAATGCACTTAAACCTACCACAGGTTTGTTAGGCAAAATCCTATGATAATATAAGTTCCCGCGGCTATCAAGTACAAAGAATCGTCTCTTCCAATCTGCTCTCAAACTTGAAGACCGTTTTAGAAGATACCCTTGCTTGATGGTCTGGACCTGAAACATACATGAACACATCATTATGGGTTTTAGATGTTTGTTCTGCAACTAAATACGTGATTTGTAACCATCACATTGTAGAATCCGTTGTAATAAAACGGATAGTATGAGATGGTGTTTGGATGGATGAAGTTGCAACAATTAGAAAATCAGTTGTTCGAATATTTAAAATTTACAAATTCAATGCATAAAATGATCAAAAAAGACATTCACATGAAGAATGACATATGTCTTGTGAGATGTGAGAACAAATCATTCACAGTGGGTTAGATGGAGGTACAATTACGTGATTTTCTAATAGCTTTACATAATCAATTATGTTGGAATGGTATGACACCGTTGATCTGGCTCAGAAACATAATATGTATACCCCAAAGTATAAAAGTCCATTAGAGCGACTACAAGTCACAAGAATCAGAAAACTAGTTCAAACACAAATCCAAATTTATAAACTACATGTGATGCATCAAGCCAGCCATCAACTACAAGAGAGTAAATTTTGTCTTTTAAGGAATCAAAGCATGAAATTGCACAATTTAATATTCCAGCAAGGATGCATCCTAACAGATGCAATGATGCACTAGAAGCAGAAGAAATGAAATGCATGGAGGAAAATCTACTTACTGTTCCTTTTGTAGTAGACTGCATTATCGCGTCTATATCTTTATCAGAACTCATTCCGACACCATTCACGTTAACATGTCCCGCATTACTAGGCACTGCCTCCTTCATTTCTGCTTGTGTCCTAAACTCTTGAATTCTCTTTGCAAGTCTATCGTGTTCAATGCTTGCCTGTTCCTTAGATTGTTGGGCATATGTCAACACCTGATATTCACACAACCACGTGTATTTAGATGGTTACTACTTAACACAAAAACAGCAATAGAGCAAAACAAAGATATTACATATATGTCATGTTTCGTTAAAGGAAAATGGTGAAATAAGAACCTGATGAATGAAAGGCTCCATTTGACTCAACAATTCATAGCCCTAGAAAGTCAAAACAAAGTGCTTAGTAACAGATCCGCCACATCAAATAAATACAAGATAAAGTTTGAACTTTCCTAACAACGCACCAGTTTAAAATATCTCAAATGAGCATCCATTATTGCACTAATAGATTCCAAAAACGTGTACTTCTTTTTCGCTTCGATATTCATGAGAGAGTTTACCTGCATTCCTTAAAAAACACCAAGGAGCAAAATCTTAAACCTTAAATGAATAATATATGGCAAAATTAAATAAAACAGAAGGGTCTGTATAAGCATTAGACATACTAGATTAAATCTGCTCCTTTCAAATGCAGATTTTGAGTTTTGTAGGTCCTGCAAATAGTGATTACAAATAAGCTCCAGAACAAGTGTTCTGCAATAATATCTTGTATATGTATCACTACTACTAGAACATACTTTTTATGCTTATATTTATACAATTACACCTGTTATATAAGCTTTTTCAGAAAATTTTGAAGTGAGTTTACGAGTCAACTCAGCACGTATTTCACATCAAAACATACCATACCTCTTCTAATTCAGCGACAACTTCATCTCGAGTACTTTTTTTCAACGATGCAACCTTCTCACGAGCCTGCAGTCATAAAGATTAGTCAATACTCGTATGTAATGTCACCTTTAGAGGCATGGCACACAATGTTGAAGTATAATAGTTAAGTATGATGAACACGACATCATTGTATAATAAGCACGATGATATATAAATTTTGTCCACAAATGAAATGTTTTGGGGATCAAAATGTTCTTTTTTTCTAAAAAGACCGGTGATCACTTACTAATACAAAAGATTCACCTACATGGAAGATCAAAACAAGAAAAAAGATAACAAGAACTGAAAGCGAACCTACCTGATCATATGCACTTGCAGCTTTGTCAAATCGTTTACGTGACTCCTGAGCAAAATAAGATGGACTACCATAAGATGGAGAACCAAAATACATGAATGCATCACGATAATGAGCTAAAACATAACAGCAAATAATGTTATTTGAGTGTTAAACTAGGTTTTTACTAGACAATCAATGGAAATAAAGGAAAAGATGCAGCAACAAATTGCGATTGCTAAATACGAATTGAACTACTAATTACAATAGTACTAAAGGCCTTCTATATATAGAACACTTAAAAAGTTGGTGCGAAGGTCACCTTCGTGTCTTGAAGATCCTCCGCCAAAAACTGACTCAAACGGTCAACAAGCAAGTGTTCAACCTGGAAATACAATATGAAGTTGCTTCAGATACAAAACGTTAAAGTCAGTCCTATATGTAAGAACTTGCATTATGTGCCTATTATGAGGTATTAGCACTGGAGGACGAATATTAATAATTATTATGTCCTGAAGTTCAATTTTCCACCAACAATCATTAGCTGCGATACGTTCACTTACTTGAGAGCGAAGAAGCTCCTTAAACGTTTCAATCTCACGAAAAGCAGAAACGAACTTGACATTATCGGACCTACACATATATAAACAACAGAGTAAGTTCTCATGTGAATTTGTTAGATGACAAGCATATAAGGCCATTTAACTTACCTCCAATGGATACACTTGTAGGGTCATCTTGACCACCACCAAATGCCTCCAACGCGTCTGCGAATATATAGTCCATATTGCATGCTTCTCCAAGACCGTCCCTATAATAAACAATATAATTTACACACATCAAAGCCAGTTATATTATCAATAAGTTAAACCGTAAATTCACTCATTACTTACATATACTTTTTGCTCCCTTTGTGTAGTTTCTGACAACGCGTTTTGAGCTCATCGGTTGTTTGCTCAAGATACCGCACCTATCCGAAAACGAGACAAGTTATTAAAACATGAAAAACTGACCTCCATGCCCTCTTATAACTTCTTTATGCACCAATAGCAACAAATCCCAATTCTTCAACTAAGGTGGTGTTTGGGATTGCTTATTTGAGATAATATGTCAAAGAGCTTATTTGATATGAAACTATAATTGCTTATTTTATCAAACCTTTGATAAATAGATTTGATTGACATCTTTCAATGATATATTTTTTCGGGTGATTATACATTTTCTACAAAATAAGCAAATCGAGGCGGACTTAGGGGGGTTCACGGGAACCAGATGGTTGTTTGAGACGCCTAGTGTAAATTTTCGTTAATAATCCCGATTACTCATAAATGAAGCTAGTCCCGAAATTTTATGTCATATAAATACATGCCTAATTTCGTTTGTACTAGTAAAAAAAATTTGTGCACATGGTGATTTAGAGTCCTGGTTCCGCCCCTGAATTAATCCAAATACTATTTGTTCCTAAACTGCTTATTTATAAGTAGTATAGATTAGTAAGCAGAAAAGGTAACCTTGTAAAATCGATAAATTAGATGTCACATTTTGCTTAAATAGCTCTAATCATACACACATCGTTTCGGACCATTTTAGATTTTAAAGACTAAGTAATGTATAATGAATTTCATGATTACAAATTACTAATCCTAATTAACGTGGTTTCCCTAAATCAGTAGCATAACTTAAGTTAGAGATAGTAATTAATTAAAATAATAATGTGCAGATTGATTAATTAAGATGGAAGCAAAACCCTATAACTAGTTAGAATAGCATTATTATATTAAAATAATAGTACCTGTTTGTGAAACATGGGGAATCATCGAGCTTGATAAAAGCAGTCATGGGATCTGTTAAGTTTGGGGGGAGATATCTGATTAAATCTGGTAACTCTTTATAATTTATTCTCCCTTTAGCAGGAGGTGCTGCTATTTGCTCATCAGATCCCGGTAGTGTCATTTCTCTTTTTTTTATTTTATTAATATTAATTATTATTTTATTATTATTGAGATTTAATTAATGATTCGGTGATGATGACGGTGGCTGGCGGTGATTTGGGTAAATTTGGGTTGCAAAGGATTTTACTGAAGGTAATTATAACACAAGGAGGGTGAAAAGGATTTTACTGATGGTAATTTTCGTGTTTTGCTTATGTTTTTAGGTAGAAATTTATGAACCTGATTGGGTGTTTGAAAATAAGTTGGTGGTTGAATTAAAACCTGATTTTACCTTATATTATTACCGAAAGTTGGTGAGTATTATTACATGTTTGGTGTGACTTCATTTTCTTTTATAAAGCTAATGAGATCTTCACGCGTCTGTGTGGCGATAAATATAGTTATAAGTGTTTGTTCTACCATTTAGTAAATTCGTTTACAACACTGAATGTATATGTGTTAGTTGTATGTGTTCTTGGGTTCAAGTAACTTTCTCTTGGCATCATTATTCGCGTATAAAAATACGCCGTAATCTTTAACCCGTCAAATATTCTCTCCAAAAAGTATATGATTTTAACGAATCAAGATTGTATTGATTGAAATAAACATTAAAGTTGTAAAAAATTGAATCAAAATAAAATAAACCCATTAAAAATGTAAAATCTAAAAACTCATCAGAATATATTGAAATGGATGTTGAATTAATACACACAAAAGTTTAAAAAATATGGTGAAATTAGATTATAAAAAAGTATATATATAGAAAGATAATTCGGTTTGAAAATAAAAGTGATTTTTCTGTTAAGAAGTGACATATGTCACCTAATTATCGAAGTTTATTATCTTAATTTTTGGTTAGAAGTTAGGCTTGGAATTTGTTAAGAAGTGACACAAGTCATCACATTATTATAGCTCATTATCTTAATTTTTGGTTAGGAGTTAAGTTTGGAGTTAGGGTTGGATTATCCATGCATTATAATATAGGGCAAATAACCTATTAAAGCATCATACTTGTCACAAATATCAGTTCGACGTAGCGAACAAAAAAAATAGCTCTTCTAGACATTAAACTTGACATTGTTTTGTTCCTTTAAGTATTATGATCATTTTACCCTTCCAAATTACATAAATGGTCCATGTGAGTTTGCAAAAATTGCATCTATCATCCCTAGGCTAAATTACAAACTTAGTCCCTGTCGTTAGAAATATTTGCGTCCATCGTCCCTTTTTTTCACAATTTTTGTTCCAATATTTTTTTTTATGCATTAATTATGACTCAAAAAAAGCTACCGACATTATATCAAATAAACAGTAAAAAGAAAACCCATACATTATGATAGCTGTACCAAAAAAAAGCTACCGACATTATATCAAATACACCACCAAACACATACATAAACAGCAAACAATTTGATAAATAGCAAAACCATAACCCCTTCAGTGTAATAAATCATCACATAAAACCTACACAAAAGTAATTTTGACAATTCTTAAAAACACAAAGCGAAGCCGTGTTGGTAGCCCGGCCGGAGGTGAGGACATGCATCAGCCTTGAGAGGTCATGGTGAATCTCAACAACATCCATTTAACAATTACCACCGTGAATCTCTAATTCGGATCATTTCAATCAACTGTGTCAATTTAATTAGATTTTGGCTGGGTAATTTGGCTGATTGTTGAAATTAGGGCTTGTAAAATTGGGGGTTTTTTATAAAGTGGTTGCGGCTGTGTTAAGGTAATTATGCTACTACGAATGATGCGGTTAAGGTGTTTGATGAAATGCTTGAGAGAAGTGGTGTGGCGGATGAGTATAGTTACTCGTATGTGATTAGTGCTTGCGCGCGTGGGGAGGTGAAGGGATTGGGTGAGAAGTATCATGGGAGGGTTTTGGTTTGTGGGTTTGGTGGGAATTTGTTTGTGCAGACGAGTTTAGTGAATTTTTAGCAAGTTGTGGTGGGGTGGGGGATGCGCGGAGAGTCTTTGATGAGGTGGGTGAGATGGTTTATCTACTTGTGCAGATATTGGTGATTTGAAAATGGGGAAATGGATTCATTCATATATTGACAAGAGTTGGGATATTAATAACAAAGAACGTATTGTTCGTTAGAGGGACCATTTATGAATTTACCTTTTGGACAATGGATGCAATTTTTATAAATTTAAGGGTAAAATGGTCATCACAAATTTATTTGTCTTAAAGGAACACAACAATGTCAAGTTTAATGTCTAGAAGAGCTATTTTTTTTGTTCGCTACGTCGAACTGACATTTGTGACAAGTATGATGCTTTAATAGGTTATTTGCCCTATAATATACTAGTTGGATACCCGCGCTCAGCGGCCGCGATATATTAAATGAATTGCTAGCCCAACTCTCCTCGCAATTCCCTACCCACACTCCGAATATATATGTGTTAGTTGTATGTGTTTGCTTGGCTTTCCCGTAGCTTTCTCGTGACATCATTATTCCCACATATAGAAAGACCCTCGCAAACTCTTACCCGTCAAACACCCCCCAGAAGTATATGATTTTGATGAATCAAAATTGTATTGATTTTTTGTGGAGCTCACAACTTAAATGTTTTATATAATAGTATATATAACACAATATTTGTGAACCAATATATTTGGTTTGCTTTCTTGTCATGTATAAAACCAAACGGATAGCTCTTGCTTTTGACTCATACGTACGCGATCTCATCAGGTTGATCTCGGGACCGTTTTATGACATTTTTGGATACCTTTAAGTGTACATACCTAGCGAGGTTTTAAACTTTTGTAAGGAAACAAAAAACCTTACTGCTAAACTATTTGATGATGGTATAAATGCGTAAATACTGTATGTTTTATTAGAGCAATATAACATCTCCTTTCTTAAAACTTGAAAATTTCATATTTATTCAAATAAAACCCAAATGGGCATTCTTTTTATTATATAATAATATTAAATAAAAACCAATTCTCAATTACATTTTACAAAACAAACAACATTAAATGTGCGTCTGAGATAGGGGGCTCAGTCCTAGGATTTGTGTTTGGGTTGAATAATAACGTTTGGTTTAGGGGGATAGGTTAGGATGGCCCCACCAAATCCTAGGACTTGAGTTTGGGTCAAATAGTAACGTTTGGTTTAGCAGGATAGGTTAGGATGGCCCCATCAAAACCCAAATATCTGTCTTCCTCAAATGCTAACCTAAATGTTGGGATTAGTGTGTATATGCATGGTAATATAACGTCGCCATGGCACATTCATGACCTAATTTCTTTTGGTTACTTTTACAAAGTTAATTATTTTAGTATTTCAACACTTTAAAATAATCATTTCAAATTAAATATAATAATTTCTCTCCTTTCAAATTCAAATCCTAATCCTAATTCAAAATCCATCTACAAACCAAACGGGCCCTTCATACTATCAATCAATTTTTAGGGTCCGTTTGGTTTGTAGCTGGGTTTAGAATTCGGATTCGGATTCGTATTAAGATTTGGATTTGGATTTGATATAAGATAGCATTTGATGTGTGGTATTTGACTTCAAGGAATACAATCATACTGAAATCATTCCCTTGTTTTGTGTGTATGTATTTAAATTTGGTGTGAAACCTTTCCTAGTATGTTTCTACAAAACTAGACACATGAGGTTGGTTTACTGAAAAAAGTTATGACATGCGTTAACTCCTCCTCACATGCATGCGGTTGGTTTAAGGAATACAATCATACTGAAATCATTCCCTTGTTTTGTGTGTATGTATTTAAATTTGGTGTGAAACCTTTCCTCGTATGTTTCTACAAAACTATACCCATGAGGTTGGTTTACTGACAAAAGCTATGACATGCATTAACTCCTCCTCACATGCATGCGCGTATCTTTTTTTTTATTATTATAATATATGCGAACGAGCCCCTTTTACGACTCCCTCCGTCCCATTTTTATAGTCCCTCTTTCCTTATTTGTTTGTCCCAAATTTATTGTCCCTTACAAAAAATAGATAGGTATATTATATAGTATTTCCAATATTACCCTCACTAATAGTGAACATTTAAAAAAAAAATGGAAATGATATGGGGAAAATTCACATTCATTAACCATCATATATTGGTTCATACAATACTTCTTGAATCTCAGTGACCAAAATTACAACACCACAATTTATATCACTACATTCATTTCTTTTTTGTTTCTAGCATATGCAAAAGACATGGTTACAATTTTGTTTACTGTTCCAAATATAAAGCAACATCATCTATGAGGTTTTGATCACACATAATTTGTAGTGGCAATTCACCTTGTCGTTCCAACCTACCCTTACCTATATGTGGTGTTTGATAGTTGTTGCCTCCTCGAACCTTCATGATTTCCTTCATACACGCTTGTAGAGTTAAAAAAATATTGTTAAGCTCGCGTGATTGCAGTTTTTCAAAAGAAGTTTGAACCGCGGAAATGAGTTCATCAATGTTACCCAATTTCTCTTGCTCTTGAAGCGATTGTATTGCTCTAAAAAATCCAAGGTCCAAAACATTTAAATCCGGACTATTCGGGGGTTGAAAACAAAGTCGGATATCAAACCCGTCTCTAGAAGATGCTTCAAGAAACTCTTGATCGTTCACATCAATATGAGGTCTTGCGTTGTCTTGTTGAATAAATATAGGACCCATATGACCTCGAGGCCATTTAGATCTAATAGGGGGTAGAACTTTTTCAATCTTTAGTCACCGATAAAATAGGTTTTGTTTCTAGCGTGCCCGATACACGATTCTTGCTTGAACGTTTAGCGGGCTCTAGTGTTGTTAGTGGAAATATACCAATTTTCCCCAAAAACTTACGTTACCCAATAGCGTCGAATCTTGGCGTGCATGCCGCTAAAAACATGACTTTAGTGATAAATGTTTTTCTTTTACAAGTTCTTACGGGTTCATCCTCGCCGGGAACAAGGTAATAACGTTTTGTTGGATTCGACATGTAAAACCATTTTTCATCAATGTGGACAATATTAAACATATCATAAAATTTTGGACTAGGACTAAACAACGATCGATCAACCATAGATAAACAAAATCTTAACCTCGCTTTTTTATTCTCATGAGTGAGATTTGGCTTGACGGCATTTGTGTGGGGTCTAAGTACACCTTCTTTGATTCGCCTATGCATAGTTGATTTCGAAACATTCACTGATTTAGCAAGAGCTCGAATATTGGAGCGTTGACGTAACGGAACCTCGGTGACTAAACTCAAATTGATGTGTACTTTCTTTCGACCAACGAATCTTGGCATGTTTGAAGATAAATCAACATTTGACCCATTATTAGTTTGAAGCTTTGCTTTGTACCAAATGCCCAACTGTCTTTCTACATAAACCAAATTTTCTTGCTACAAGAGTAAATGAGCCTATTTCTAACTCACCATTTAAACTTAGTTGCAATAGTTCTTGATATATTGCATGACGTTCGACAGTAGTGGTGTTCTTTCTTGCATGTACTTCTATGATATTTTCCATCATTTAAGAATTTTCTCATGCATGAAAGTGGGGTAGTGTTGATCCGCTCCAAACCGTCGAGTTTTATCATGAGTTAACCACTTGTGAATGGCTAATCGTAACAAACTTAAAAGCAATCAAAACAAATGCAATGAAGATCACGGGAGTATAGTGTTTCCCGGTCGTTATGTCCCAAATGAAGCTATGCTGATGGATCACCCACGAATAGTGATCGAGAAATTTGAGCGAAAAGGTTTGATTATGATTATAACTACGAAACGGCTTAAATGCAAATTAAAGGAAATTAAAAGATAAAAAATATTAAATAAACGCTATCACTATATTTAAAATGATGTTTTGTTTTATGTTTTTATAAGACGAAATTAAAAACTACGCGACGTCTGAATAAAAATGTGAAACTTACACAATATTAACCCTAAAAATATGAAAATGATATTTTACAATCCTAATGATAAAGAAAATTATTAGAAAGAAAATTATTTTTATAACTAATTATCTAATTATTATTAATTAAATAATTACCTAAAATACAAGAAAATGTGAAATAAAGCTAGAAAAATAAAATTAAGACTTAGAAAATCTAAAATATCAAAATAGAATTTTCAAAACTATTTTGTATTTTTCTCGAATATTTTCTATTTTCTAGGAATTAAAAACTATTTAAAACTAATTAAATTACTTAAAAATACAAATTTAACTAAGAAAAATCTAGAAAAATATTTTTTGTCTTTTATATTTATCTTAACTTAAGAAAATGAAAATTATTTTTTGAACCTTTTCTTAATTTTTGTATTTAAAGCTAATTAAAAGGCCTAAAATCAATTTAAATGCGAAAAATAGCAAACCAACTTGGAAAAATCTGAAAAATTCAGGAAAAGCTTAAAATAATATTAGGAATATAGGAAAAATGGAAAATCAGATGGTTGTGTGTAGGAATATGGAGCTGCTAAGCGAGGGCTTATAAATAAGCAACTTGAATAAGCCAAATGAACAAAGCAAGCCACCAACCGATTCTGAAGTCCTAATATGCTATAATAACCTAAATGCAACTAAAACCAACAAGTATAAACCTCTGGCTAGCAATCTACAAAGATTTGGCTTATTTGAGTATATAAGCTAAAAGCAGTTTGGGTAGCGAGGTTTAGCAGGAAAATAAGCACTCAAATAAAATGAAACTAAAGAGCAAATGTTGGAACCTCAAGTTAACCTGGCTAAGTACTTAAATACCAAATTAGAGACCTAGAAAAGCTCTAGAGAGCTCTGTGCGAAAGGTTGCGAAGCTGCATAAGTCTGTCTTGAGCTTCAGCACTGTGCATGTGGCCTTACTACCATTTTGATAAGTTGTTTTGGATGAGATAAAATTTTGTAAAATCTATAAAAATGGTAATAATGAAGTAAGCCAGGTGAAGTTATTGCACACCAAGTTTCACTTGATAACACCAGAAAGGAAGCAATCAAAATCAACTTAGCAGCCCAAACGAAATTTCAACTATTTGACTTTTTAAGCAGTTTGGTAAAGTTGACTTTTATGAACTTAGACCTTGATTTCTCAACTGAAAATGATGTAATAAGATTAAATGAAGCTACTACAAGCTTTATCTAAGTATTTTAAACACAACTCAAGATTTTGCTTATCCAATCCATAGCAGTTAAGAGTTCAAAGCATCATGGTGTGATTTTTACTGGTGATCTCCGGACACAAAACTAAGATGAGATATGACTGCAAATGAACGAACAAACTTAAAGCAACTAGAGCTACCACGCATATACCTAAAAAGCAGATAGTTCGTGAGAACCAAACACCCTTTATACTGACGATTAGCAAATTTAAATAAGCTAACTATTAATCCAACTAATTTCAATGGTCAAACTATGTTGAGACAACCTAAATACACCTTAATTGATGATTATAACTACTTGTAACCACAAAAGCAGACTATGCTATTAATTGTTGAAAAACACTTAGTGTCCCTAACCGCGATGGCTTGCTATCAATCAAACCGAACCACGGTAACTACTAACCTACATAAACCAACCCATTGCCTCTAATTCAATCCCAAGAACATATCGAATCAACCCATTCCATTCCTGCATCAGATTTGTGCTCCATGTTGACTTTTGTTGACCAGGTTTCAATATTGTTTAAAACTTAAATACAAGCTTATAAAAAGCTATTATAAGCTAATATAAACTTGTTTTAACTTGGAAAGAAGCTGATTGAAGCTTGAGATTCAGAGATTGAAATTGAAAAATTCAACAGTTAACATGAAATTTGAAACATGAACATAAACTGGAATTTAGACTTAAAAGAGTTGCAATACACTTTAAACAAGTTACTTTTGATACATAGAACCTTAAAATACACCTGAAAAACTATTTAAGATATTACAAGCTAAAAAGCGACATACATGGTGAAAAATTAAACTAAGTACTCCTTTGTTGCTTCCTCATCCTCCTTTTATACTCCAAGCGGTTTCTCTCACCTTTCGAATAGTTCCGGCATAAATCTCAACCATTGATTGTGAAAAATTGATCTTGGCCATTTAAAAGGTTTTTGGCGTAAAAAGTTGTTTAAGCCGGTGGGTTGAGTGTTAGGTATCAGTGCATTAAATGTATCTTGGCATTGAGTGTTTGGAGTGATAAGGTGTAGGGGTGATGATGGAGGTGGAGTGTGGCGGTGAGTTGCGGGGTGATGATGAAGGTGGGATACCGTGAGGAGAGGAAGGAGGAAGTCAAGTGGTTTGACCGGGTTTTATTATTAAAGGGAAGGTCCAGCGGGGGTCAAAAGGCTAAAATGGCGGTCAATTGTCACACCCCAATTACAGGTTTGCAGTGAATTGAATACCTTGGGAGGCTGTCATAGCATCAAAGTTACAGTTATATCGAGCGACCTAAAGTGTCGTTTGGAAAATACATCGTTTGATTAAGTAAAATAATCGAGTTTACAAAATGTAGGTCCCAAATGAAAATCAACTTGTGTGAAATAAGTTTGTTACAAACTGACGATGTTTTAAAGTTTATAAAACCCAGTGAGGCGCGTCGTCACCACGACTCTATGATATGTCCATATCACGGGCCATGAAGTGAATGCCTTAGATACGAGATAAAACATGCTAAAAGTGTCAACACAAAGGTTGGTGAGTTCATAGAGTTTGGTTAACAAGTAAAGCATTAAAAGAGCGTTCATGTAACAAAGGCAAAGTTTTGGTCATTTAAAATAGTCCACAAAGCAAAGGCATCATAAATCCACTCGGTTCAAGTTCCGCCCATACAAAACTTGCAACACAGTGTGTTTACAACCCTTTGCTAAAAATAGAATGACAATTATGATTATGCGCATCAAGGTAGTTAAAAGTATAAATGTCACCACAAGGGTCTTCCAACAACTCGTGTTGGGATGTTCCTCAACGACTCACGTTAAGGTCGTATCCAAATTAATGGCCTTCCAACATATAAATATTGGGATGTTCCTCCAACGACGCCGTTGGCTGTATCCAAATAAATGGCCTTCCAACATATAAATATTGGGATGTTCCTCCAACGACGCACGTTAAATTTGTATCCAAATTAATGGCCTTCCAACATATAAATATTGGGATGTTTGTTTAAGTCTAGTCACTACTGCACCAAGTCTAAGGTATAAGTAATGATGGTTGGCAAAAGAGTTTAAATGTTTTGATAAATAAGCATGTATCTACCCCAAATAGTTTATAGGAATTTAAACAAGTAAAAGCGGGTATGAACTCACAAGGAAAGTAATAGCATTGGTTCTACTTCATCTCGAAACCCAATGCGTGTGTTATCGAGGAGACTTTCAAGTTTAGTATAACACAATCAAGTATAATGCAATCAAGTATAAAAGTATAGCGTAGCATAAGCGTATAAATATTTTGAGTATTTGTATTTGTAAAAGCAAGTAATTGAGCATGTATCTCCCCCAAAGAGTTTATAAAACAAATAAGTAATAGAAAATGGGGCTATGAAACTCACTTGATGAAATGATGCGAAGACAAAAGTGAGTACACTGAAAGGTAGCGTGAATCTCTAACTGCGACCTATTATGAATGATATGATATGTAATAAGTCATGATGTAATGTTTATGCATGCAATTCGTATGTTATTTATACCACTTGTGAGTTTTGAAAATAACACTCTTCGTCGAAAAATACTCTTTTGACGTCTTGACCATTCTTAAATTACTTTACAAGTATTTACGTCAAAATGTCATCCTACACTAGTTTCTTAATGATTTATTGTGAAATTTTAACTTTTAAATAAGTAAAATAATGTCGTTGGAAATTTCATGAAAGTGACTAAAATGGCCTCGAAAAGCTAGTCGTAAAATGGTGTCGTCGAGCGTTAGGAAAGCGAACTCAACGGTTTTGGAAAGCTTGTATCAAAATCTCGAAGTTTTGGCATTTAAGTTTTTATCCTAGAGGTCTCGTTCATAAAGAAAAATATAGGTTAAGTAGGGTGATTTTGTCCAAAATGTAGTTTAAAAGTGAATTTCGGCAAAGTTTAAGCAACCGTAAATAATTCATTACAACTCCGCTATACAAACGGTTGGTCGTTTTGAAAAATATGCTTGGTGATCTCGATTTTATTAGAAGACATTTCGTTACAAAAAGTTCTACGTCATCGTTAAAATAGCCTTCAATATGGTCGTTTTGTTTACGTAACACTTGTCTCGTAAAAATAATATAGTTTTCTTAAATAAGTAAGATTCTGGCAATTTTAAAGCGTGTATATTTTAGTCGTTATAAATCCGTTTTCTCGTATTATCGTCCTTAACTCGTATCAAAGTATACTAATATATTTTGGATAAGTCGAAATAATTTATAAAGCTTAAGACTCGTTTTGACTCGTACCAAACAAAAATAGTGTCTTTGAAATTTTCGGGACATATATATTCGTCGTCAAACTTGAAAATTCATAACTTCTTCGTTATAACTCCGTTTTAATCCGTTCAATGCGGCCACGGTTTCGTTTTAAAGTATATTTTCTAAATATCTAGGCCAAAATTTATGTCTCTGTCGGATTTTCCAGAATTTCAAAATAAGATCAGACCCTTTCTTAGACTTGTCGAAAAGAGTTTTCTCGTACTAAACCTATTCAATCCCTTCAAAACAACTCCAAAGCTATTCTAATCCTACCATACACCTTCTTAGGGTGTCATGGGTTCCTAAACATCATCAAGACCAATATATAACAAGGGATAAATTATAGGATGACTTACATATATAAAACTCTTAAAAACAATGTAAAAATGGTATAAACATCCATATGTCTTGCATGCTTGCTAAGAAAATGATGAAATACATATGAAATGATAAGGAAAGATGTAAATGAAAATGATATGCTTACTAGTTAAATGATGAGGTGATTAGAACAAGGATTAACCTAAACACCCTAGGTTTTTATTTCAAAACCTTTAATAAGAGTGTATCCTAGATTGTTTTAAACTTGATTTGGAAAAATTTTGTGAATCTCTTCTTGCACCTTATGGATGGCCGGTTATGGTGTTGAGAGAGGAGAGAATGAGTAGCTTTTTCACCTTTGAATTATTGTGTGTATGTGTTGTATCAATTGTGGCTTGAATAATATATGATTTATTTGTAGGACAAGATCCACATTTTAAGCGGAAGTTGATGGGTTTGCTAGTTTATATATATATATATATACATTTTTAGTAGGTAATGTAAATGTGTAAGTAATTGTGTTCTTGTAAGTGTAATTAAGTAATTAAGTGTACATTTAGGCTTGTAAAATAGCGTCAACTAGAAATAAATTTTAACGGTTCAAAATAAAACATATTGAAGTCATAAAATTTATAAAAATACCTTTCTTGCAAAATTTGAGTGAAATAATAATTATCGTGTAATATTTAAGAAAAACGTCGTAATAATATAAATTTAACGATTTATATACAAAATAAATTTAAAACACTAGGTAAACTCAAAATATTGTTTTATAAACTAAATGTAAGTATAAAAATATATCGGATCATTTTTGGAAGTAGCGGATTAAATGTTCAAAATAATAACTACGCGATAACGTTTATTTAATATGAAAATTATTCGTTTAATGAAAATGCAAAACCATGCATAAATTTATATGAAATGATGAATATGGAGTTTGAGAAATAACCGGAAATTGAGAATTGTGACAAATTGTAATTGTGACAAGGGTCTAAGGTGCAAAAGGGTTTAATATATCAAGGGCCTTGTTTGTAATTTCTGAAAATGGGAGGACCAGGCGCAAACACCGCAAAGATGTTTGAGGGCTGAATTTGACAAGTGTCAATAGTACAAGGACCAAAGCCGACATTTTCAATTTTTCCAGGACCATTTTGCCAAATTTTAAACTTAAAGGACCAAACTTGTAATTTTCTCAAACTTTTATATTTTTCACCAAAGGACTAAATTTGACAAGTTATGATTTAAAAGGACCTTTGGTGATTTTTCTTTGAAATTATGTGCTCGGGGACTATTTCGACAATTTTGAAACTTGGGGATCAAAGCGCCAATTATGCAAACTTTGCTCATTTTCATCGATTTTGAACATTTTGCATCCAAACATATAAAATGCAATTTTGGAATATTTTCAGATTTTGATGCATTCGAGCATTTTAAGCGTTTTGCGATCAGATTTGATTAAAATGATGAGTATTTACACACTCATCAATCCCATACACTAAACTATTGCTAGTCCCTAGCAATCTTTTGAGAAAAACTTAATAGATTTGAATCTCTTTACCAAAAGCCATTACTTACGGGTAGCCAAATGTTTCGATTCAAGTAAGAACCATGGTACACCGATAACCATGTGATTTTGAGCAAACCACCGACTTTCAACAGTTTGATTTGTCTTTACCGAAGCCGTTTGCTCGGACTAGCCAACTCTTAGATAAATTATCAATATTATCTTTGGTGGTGATTACCAATTATGGTTTTTCCATCGCCTTTACCTGAAGCCATAAACTTGCGGGCTAGCCAACTCTTCACTTTTAAGGATATGGTGAATGAATACCATACAATTTTGGGCAAATTGCGAAGTCAGCAGATTTGAGATATCTTTACCAAGAGCCGTTTGCTCTGGATTAGCCAATCCTTTAGTTTATTAGACATGGCGGATGATAACCATAAGGTGAGTAAGTGCAAAACTTACTCCAAAAAAAAAAAAAATTGGCCAAAAACGGGAATTGGTATAATTATATGATAAAATTCGTGAGAATTCCCCCATACTTAGAAATGAATATTGCCCTCAATATTCAAAGTCACCGCGGTTATGCGAAACAAAGAACGTAAAGGAAATACTACGGCCATTATTTAGAAAGATATTTTTTTATTATTATTTTTTTTGTATAACTTATATATATATAACATGTGGGCAACTCCCCACACTAGGGTGGTACACACGGTGAAAACCCATGTTTAGCTCTTGTTTTTATTACCGAGTCGCTAGCTTGACTCGACCCAATTAATTTGTTCATGGGAAGCAAAGTGGAAGAAACAATCTCCATCGGACTTTCATTCAAGATGTTTGGACAAACATTTGAAGCACGTGAAAGTTCCACACCGATGAGATATATTCCCGGCTCAAGATAATGGTACATGAAAATGCGGGATCAAAGATAATGTCTTCATTCCCAAGGAGTGAAGAGCAGGGAGAAGCCGGGATAGGTGAAGAGATGAAAATCATGATAAACATCATGATTAACTCATCATCATCGAAAGGAGAATTCATAATAGCATGAATCTCATCATTTAAGCTCAATTGGTCTAGACATATCCGGGTGTGTCTAGATCAAGTAAGTTATCATACTCCGTGGAGATATGATATGAGTGAGTTCATATGAGAACTCCATGAAGGTGAATGAATCATATTCGAATTGATATGAGTGGGTTCACCGGCGAACTCCTCAAAAGTAAATGATTCATGATCGAGGAGAGTTATGAGAATGAGAAGTGGTGCGCCACTAATCTTCTCTCCCATATTATCAAAACAAGGCTTTCATTTAGGAATAGAATCATCGGAAGAATGTCACTATCCTTAATGGGGATAGGAGATGAAATAGGTTTCTCTTTGAAAGCCTCGATTTTAGAAATGAGAAGGCCGACATTCAATAATGTTGCTCGAAGAGCTTCATCTTTGATTTCGATGTCGATAACTTCATCATTCTCTTCTTCTAAGCTAACAAGCTCGGAAGGTGAATCTTCCACATAAATGATGTCTCCACAAGATAGCGAATCATCATCATCGAATCGGAGAACATCTCGACATGATCATTTTGGAAGACAAGAGGAGGAGGATATCACACATGATCAAGAATTCCACAGTGACTCTCTTGGGATTGGGACAAGGTTCTCAACACTAGACTTTATGAATTCGTCCGATTCCTTTTCGGGAATAGTGTCAAGATGCTCGTCCCCGTGTTCGAGAGAGTGAGTGGGAGCCTCGGGTGTGATAGCGGTTGTTTGAGATGGAATCTCAGCTGGGGATATCAGCCGCCGGGGAGTTGAGAAATATTATCTTTAAAGGATAAAACTCTCCTCGTCATCATCATATAAATTTGCCTTGAGAAATTGGGAACGCATGTAGAGCTGCATGCTCTAGGACTAATAATTCTTCCCTAGATTTACGGCCTCTCGTTCTTCTCGTTCTTGATCGTGAATTCTCTATGGTCTTTTCACCACTCACTGATTCTTAAAGTTACTAATCATATCATCAAGTGTTTTCATTGTGGTTTCAAAATCTTGGGAGATTTCTTGAGATAACGGCTCGGTGGAGTTTGAACCGTATGGTCTTGTGGAGGTTGGAAATTGTCAAACAAGTAAGAGTCATGATTGTTACAAGGAGCGGGTTCCCTGTTTGACAATCGGTGATGGGGACCTCCACAGCTACTCATGATAAAAACTGCTGAGTGCAGAATGGTGAATCATATGGATTTTGGTCATAACCAAAACTACGAGCATCAACGGAAAGCTGCTCATAGACAAACGTGTTTCGGATTGACACTCAAATCCTAGGTGAGGACCTCCAAAAATTCACGTGATTATGTTGATTATATGAAGATAAGTCGGGCAATGGTGGGTAATTGGAAAAGTTTGAGGGTCGCTAAATGAGTTTGGATTAGGATTATAATCAAATGAATTCCTCGAACCACAAAACAAACAACTCCGTTATGGATATCATTACCACATTGTACAGTACACCAGCGACGGGGTGAACCAAAAGAGGCTCACCACAACCGACACAAGGAATAAACGATTGCATTTGATAGTTATAGGAAGGAATCGGTTTATTCAAAGAATCAACAAAACCAACATGGTGATCCGAATGACTATCGAGTCTCGAAGAACATTCGAGAAAAATCGGGAGGTGGGACAAGTGGTGTGCTCGAGAGCTAGCAATTTCCACCACTTCCGTTATGGTCTCCGGTTCTTGAACGGGTTCATCGGGTTAGGCGGATGGTCGGAAAAACTTGGAGAATCATCGAGAGTCATCGATAATTCGCACCAATAACAATATTTGCTTGCACCCATCCTTCCACATTGCTTGCATAAACAATCCGGATTCGACAGGTGATCCTCTTCCATCGGCTTTTGCGATTGGAAAAACGAGGATAATCGATCGTCGCCATGAGAATTAAACATGTAGAGGTTAAAGAAATAGAATTAAGCGGTTTTGAAGTTAAAGAAGAGTAGAATCAAGCAGTGCGAGGGGTAAGAGAAATAGAATCATACGGATAAGAGGAATGAGAAGAGTATTTTTGTATTTTTGAAAAACATGATGTAAAACAAAGAATGAAAATCTTTTTGGGTTTTTATTTTTAAAGAGAATATAAACACACAGATGGTATAAACAAGGAGTGAATATCCAAATCACTAATCGCTAAACGTGGGATAATTAGCACGACTCCCGTGGCCTAAAAATTTGATCCGCTCCAAACCGTCGAGTTTTATCACGAAGTTAACCACTTGTGAATGGCTAATCAGAACAAACTTAAAACAATCGAAAACAAATGCAATGAAGATCTGGGGAGTATAGTGTTTCCGGTCGTTATGTCCCGTGTTTATCTGATGGATCACTGACGAATAGTGATCGAGAAATTTGAACGAAAAAGGGATTTGATTATGATTATAACTACGAAACGGCTTAAATGCAAATTAAAGGAAATTAAAAGATAAAAAATATTAAATAAACGCTATCACTATATTTAAAATGATGTTTTGTTTTTATGTTTTTATAAGATGAAATTAAAAACTACGCGACGTCTGAATAAAAATGTGAAACTTACACAATATTAACCCTAAAAATATGAAAATGATATTTTACAATCCTAATGATAAAGAAAATTATTAGAAAGAAAATTATTTTTATAACTAATTATCTAATTATTATTAATTAAATAATTACCTAAAATACAAGAAAATGTGAAATAAAGCTAGAAAAATAAAATTAAGACTTAGAAAAATCTAAAATATCAAAATAGAATTTTCAAAACTATTTTTGTATTTTTCGAATATTTTCTATTTTCTAGGAATTAAAAACTATTTAAAACTAATTAAATTACTTAAAAATACAAATTTAACTAAGAAAAATCTAGAAAATATTTTTTGTCTTTTATATTTATCTTAACTTAAGAAAATGAAAATTATTTTTTGAACCTTTTCTTAATTTTTTGTATTTAAAGCTAATTAAAAGGCCTAAAAATCAATTTAAATGCGAAAAATAGCAAACCAACTTGGAAAAATCTGAAAATTCAGGAAAAGCTTAAAATAATATTAGGAATATAGGAAAATGGAAAATCAGATGGTTGTGTGTAGGAATATGGGCTCTAAGCCAAGGGCTTATAAATAAGCACTGAATAAGCCAAATGAACAAAGCAAGCCACCAACCGATTACTGAAGTCCTAATATGCTATAATAACCTAAATGCAACTAAAACCAACAAGTATAAACCTCGGCTAGCAATCTACAAAGATTTGGCTTATTTGAGTATATAAGCTAAAAAACAGGTTTGGGTAGCGGTTTAAGCGAGGAAAATAAGCACTCAAATAAGTCGGAAACTAAAGAGCAAATGTTGGAACCTCAAGTTAACCTGGCTAAGTACTTAAATACCAAATTAGAGACCTAGAAAAGCTCTAGAGAGCTCTGCAAAGTTGCTGAGAACTGCGACAAGTCCCGCATGCGATTCAAGCACTGTGCTGCAGAGAACCTTACCATTTTGATAAGTTGTTTTGGATGAGATAAAATTTTTGTAAAAATCTATAAAATGGTAATAATGAAGTAAGCCAGTGAAGTTATTGCACACAAGTTTCACTTGATAACACCCGAAAGGAAGCAATCAAAAATCAACTTAGCTTGCCCAAACGAAATTTCAACTATTCGACTTTTAAGCAGTTTGGTAAAGTTGACTTTTATGAACTTAGACCTTGATTTCTCAACGAAAATGATGTAATAAGATTAAATGAAGCTACTACAAGCTTTATCTAAGTATTTTAAACACAACTCAAGATTTTGCTTATCGAATCCATAACGATTAAGAGTTAAGCGATGTCATGGTGTGATTTTTACTTTGGTGATCTCCGGACACAAAACTAAGACAGATATGACGCAAATGAATCGAACAAACTTAAAGCAACTAGAGCTACCCAACGCATATACCTAAAAAGCAGATAGTTCAAGAGACCAAACACCCTTTTATACACTTGATTAGCAAATTTAAATAAGCTAACTATTAATCCAACTAATTTCAATGGTCAAACTATGTTGAGACAACCTAAATACACCTTAATTGTGATTATAACTACTTGTAACCACAAAAGCAGACTATGCTATTAATTGTTGAAAAACACTTACAAGTGTCCCTAACCACAATGGCTTGCTATCAATCAAACAGAACCACAGTAACTACTAACCTACATAAACCAACCCATTGCCTCTAATTCAATCCCAAGAACATGTACGAATCAACCCATTCCATTCCTCGCGTGATTTGTGCTCCATGTTGACTTTTGTTGACCAGGTTTCAATATTGTTTAAAACTTAAATACAAGCTTATAAAAAGCTATTATAAGCTAATATAAACTTGTTTTAACTTGGAAAGAAGCTGATTGAAGCTTGAGATTCAGAGATTGAAATTGAAAAATTCAACAGTTAACATGAAATTTGAAACATGAACATAAACTGGAATTTAGACTTAAAAGAGTTGCAATACACTTTAAACAAGTTACTTTTGATACATAGAACCTTAAAAATACACTGAAAAACTATTTAAGATATTACAAGCTAAAAAACGACATACATGGTGAAAAATTAAACTAAGTACTCCCTTTGTTGCTTCCTCATCCTCCCTTTTATACTCCAGCGGTTTCTCTCACCTTTCGAATAGTTCCAGCATAAATCTCAACCATTGATTGTGAAAAATTGATCTTGGCCATTTAAAGGTTTTGGCGTAAAAGTTGTTTAAGCCAATGGGTTGAGTGTTAGGTATCACGGTGCATTAAATGTATCTTGGCATTGAGTGTTTGGAGTGATAAGGTGTAGGGGTGATGATGGAGGTGGAGTGTGAGCGGTGAGTTGCGGGAGTGATGATGAAGGTGGGATACCCGTGAGGGAGGGAAGGAGGAAGTCAAAGTGGTTTGACCGGGTTTTATTATTAAAGGAAGGTCCAAAGCGGGGGTCCAAAAGGCTAAAATGGCGGTCAATTGTAATTGTGACAAGGGTCTAAGGTGCAAGGGTTTAATATATCGAGGGCCTTGTTTGTAATTTAAAAATGGGAGGACGAGCGCCAAACCCGCAAAGATGTTTCAGGGCTGAATTTGACAAGTGTCAATAGTACAAGGACCAAAGCCGACATTTTCAATTTTTCCAGGACCATTTTGCCAAATTTTAAACTTGAAGGACCAAACTTGTAATTTTCTCAAACTTTTATATTTTTCACCAAAGGACTAAATTTGACAAGTTATGATTTAAAAGGACCTTTGGTGATTTTCTTTTGAAATTATGTGCTCGGGGACTATTTCGACAATTTTGAAACTTGGGGATGAAGCGCCAATTATGCAAACTTTGCTCATTTTTCATCGATTTTGAACATTTTGCATCCGAAACATATAAAATGCAATTTTGGAATATTTTCGATATTTTGATGCATTTAAAGCATTTTAAACGTTTTGCTTCAGTTGACTAAAAATGATGAGTATTTACACACTCGTCAGTGTAATTCCTTGTATTGTTATGTTGATCAAGTTAATGAGTAAATATAGATGAAAGAAGGTTATTGGATAACATATGAAAGAGACAGTAAAACTTATGGTGGGAAAAGTTGGAGGCAAGCTTGAATAAATTATTGGAGTCAACCTAAATTAAAAATTGAAGTCTTTCACTAATTTTTTTAGCGCCAAAGTTCCTTCCAAAATCTCTACCCACAATAATATCAAAGTTTAGAATAAAATATTTTTTGTCATTGTTGTCTGTATATATACTATTTTTAAACAAAGAGGGTAAAAGTGTATTTTTAAAGAGAAAAAGCAATGATAGTGGCTTTTTTTTAAATGTGTGTGTTTTTTGTCGGGGGACAATAATTTTGGGACTGGGGGAGTATATAATAATTATCTATATATATTATGGGGTGAGAGAATATTCTAAAGATTCCAACGTAACTGTATAAAAATATAGTTTTTGATGGATTTTGCTAGTGACCCAGTGACCTAATCCTTTAACAGGTTAAGGCCTGATTTTCATCCGGTAATATAATTGATTCAGCGGATAATTATTTTTCCTAATACTAACCATACATTTCATAATTCTAAACTTTACAAATCCAAAACCAAACTGTTAACATTAACACAAATGCAAACACGCATCAACAAACTCATAACAGAACATTCAAAACCAAATAAAATAAGCCAAAATAGAAGATCCATTAATTAAAGTGCACCAACAACGATTCGAGTACAAACAACAACCGACACACATCTAAAAAACAACACATAACGATAATGTCAACGAAGATACACCTAAAATAATCACGTTACAAATTAGAAACATAGTGCAAAAAAAAATCCTTGTCGCAACGCGCCGGGCGCCAACCTGCTTGTATTATATAAAATCTATTCCTAATTATATGTTACAAAAGAAACAACATTAATACTATCAATCATTTTTTTTCTTTTAATCTTATACCAAATACAAAATCTATTCTAACCACCCTAAGAAAGAGAATATATTTTATAAATTATAATAAATATTTTATATTATTTTGAATTAAATTACACGAAGTATTAGTTTTGTGAGATATAAAAACAAATATCTAGACACGACAAAAAAAGTGTTCCCACTACACCACTTTCTCAAATCTAGAGGAAGCGTTTGGTGTGGACTTTTTCACTATGGAATGGCTATCGGAATCATTAAATGCATTTGGTTAGACACTATGGGGCGCTTTGG